>ML661332.1:11818575-11924439 GCA_007570785.1 Antilocapra americana
GTGTGTGTGTGTGTGTGTGTGTGTGTGTGTGTGTCTATCCACTCACATTCCCACCCTCAACAGTTCACTCCAGGGTAAAGTTTCTGACCCAGGGGTCTGGAGCCCATTCATACCTGCTCGTGAGAACCAGTAGTTAAAGTTTCAGAAATTTTACAAGCTGATTGTATTAAAAATTAAATTATAGAATCAAACGGTGTGAGTCTCCTGCATTGGCAGGCAGATTCTTTACCATGAGCACCGCCTGGGAAGCCCTCAGACTGTATGCAGAAGAAAGGTGAAAGCACTCAAAACACATCATTTCCTAATTACTTCACCTGTTAGTATGCTCCAGGCTTTTGAGATTACTGACATCCGTTGGAAGTACCCAGTGGACATATTACATAATGGTATGCTACTGTTTCTCTTGCCAACTTCATTTTTACAACATCATGTTGTAGCTTAAAATAGCCATATTGGAAGTATTTACACCACGGAAATGAGCAAACACTGTAATTAGGGCTCTCCTCTCTGTAGAGAGCCGGATGTTAAATATTTACCGGCACGTGGTTGCACTGATCTTCTGGATGGGTTGTGTGGCTGGATGGAATAGACTGCAGTGAGGTTGTGCCCGCCTTGGGAAGGAGCAAGCAAGGTCAGGATTTCAGGGAGAACGTAATTCATCAAATGTCCCTTGCAATCCTGTGGGCCTCTGAGACCGTTGTTGGGAGAGGGTGAGGATTCAAGGCCATGGGTGCTGATTGTGAGGGTAGTGGGTGGGCAGGTGACACAGGTATGTACACGGAAGGGCACACCCAAGGGTCACACTCCAAATTAGAGGAAGAGAGGGGAAGAGAGGCCTTCTGTAGAATGCCTATCTGCCTTCAGCTGGAGTTCTCTGGCTGCCCAAAATCTCGTTCAGGACATGCTTTATACTCTCCCAGTTACGCTGTGGTTTCAGCAAAGTCCTCATCTCCTGGGTGTCCTTGTGATTATAGGAGAGACCCTGTTGGCAAACACTGCGTATGATAACTGAACCCGGGCTGTTGGGGTTGGAGGATGTTGGGAACCTCACTAACGCTGCAAGGATCATATCACTGAGCAAGAACACCATCGACACACACAATGCTGTGCCTGATTTAAGCTAACACAGGAAGGACTCTAAGGCCTTCCAGAAATTCCCAGCTCCCAGTGCAGGGAAAGAGGTGACTCCACAGAGGATGCCCAGGATCCTAGTTAGAAGTGGATGCTCTAGAGGTCCAGCGCCCCCAGCCCCACCCCAGAATCCTCCCAGAAACTCACTCCCTCCCCAGTGAGCCAGCTGCGGTCCAACCACGCTGTGAGCCAGCCACACAGCAGGGGCTAGGGGCTGTCCCTCTAACAACCACCCCCTCTTTAGTGACCACTTGCTTTGGGACAGGCTCTGTGTGGGGCCTCAGGGAAAAGGCTCCTCTTCCTTTCTTTGAGTCCACTTCCTCGGTGTGTGTATCGGTGACAGGAATGGGAGGAGAGTCAGTAGGATTGGAGTGGGGGTGTCCATCACGGCCCACATGGACCTGCTGTGTGTGAGTCTGGGTTCTTCAGGAGGTGGGTACTGGATTAAGCCAGAAAGGACCGTGTTAGGGGAAACATCTGTCAGAGGCTGGTGGCACCATCTGACCAAGATTCAAGTCCCATCCTGGGTGACTGAGAGCGAGGCAAGTTTGGGAGAAGCAAGCTAGACTGCCCTGATGGCTTTGGGGGGTTAGGCTAGGATCTGGTGAGCCCCAGCTCTCCAGCGAACGGACCCACCTTGGTACCCTATTCTGCTCAGTCGCAGTCTGGAGCAGTCCATGGTCTGGGCACAAACATGGTGATGGTTTTCAGAGGCAGCAATAGGGGTCATTGATCAATTACCTTCCTATGGTTGGAGGTCTGTGCACACTCTTTCATGGCGGCCATCACAATAAAGAAGGCAGAGCGCCAAAGAATTGATGCTTTTGAACTGTGGGACTAGAAAGACTCTTGAGAGTCCCTTGGAAAGCAAGGAGATCAAACCAGTCAATCTTCAAGGAAATCACCCTGAGTAATCTTTGAAAGGACCGATGCTGAAGCTGAAGCTCCAATACTTTGGCCACCTGATGGAAGAGCTGACTCATTGGAAAAGACCCTGATGCTGGGAGAGATTAAAGGCAGAAGGAGAAGAGGGCAACAGAGGATGAGATGGTTGGATAGCATCACCGATTCAATGGACATGAACTTGGGCAAACTCTGGGGATGGTGAGGAACAGGGAAGCCTGGCATGTTGCAGTCCATAGGGTCACAAAGAGCTGGACATGATTTGGTGACTCAGCAACAGCAACAGCAGAAAGTGAGCTCTCATAGAAGTCAGACAGTGGAGAGAGGAAGATGGAGCAGGCAGGGGCACAGAGGAGGGCAGAGGGGCATGAATGTGGGGTGTAGAGTACGTGTGTGTGTGTGTGTGTGTGTGGTGTATACATGCATAACATGAGGTCAGACAGAGACAGAGAAAACGTGGCTGAGGGAAACAGAAACATAAAGATACAGATAGCAAGAGAGACAAATGAACAATACAGAGAAGACAGCTTTCTAGCCCCTAGCTCCAAACTCTCCATATGGAATTGCTTATAGGTCCCACAAATGGCAACCCACTCCAGTACTCTTGCTTGGAAAATTCCATGGGTGGAGCAACCTCATAGGATACAGTCCATGGGGTCGAAAAGAGTTGGACATGACTGATCGACTTCACTTCCCACTCTGGATGCCCTGAGATCAGCTGCTGAATCCTAACCACAGATTTTCTTTCTGTGACTAGCTAAAGTGGTCTCTGGTCCTTACCAGGTAACCCCAGGAGTAGCAGCCCGAGATAGTAATGAGAAGTCATTTCTTCACGCTCCTCTACCACAGGCTGGCAAGATTGTATACTAACCTTCTAGATTCTCTCAGCAGTCCCTGCCTCTCCCAGGTTTTCTACTCTGCTCTCCACTTTGCAGGTAACTTCACATTTGTGGCTACTGGCTTGTTTTCTATCAATAGATGTCTCACAGGTGTCCGTCCCATCTTGGGCTGCCTTAAATGCCAGGCTCAGCCCTCTCCTAGTCACCTGTCCTTGGGCAAGTCACTTAATTTGTCTGTTGTTGCTCAGTTACTCAGTCGTGTCCAGCTCTTTTGGACCCTATGGGCTGCAGCATGCCAGGCTGCTTCCCTGTCCTTCATCATCTTCCGGAGGTTGCTCGAATTTATCTCCATTGAGTCGGTAATGCCGTCCAACCATCTCCTCCTCTCTTCAATCTTTCCCAGCCTCAGGGTCTTTTCCAATGAGTCAGTTCGTTGCATCAGGTGGCCAGAGTATTGCTTCAGCTTCAGCATCAGTCCTTCCAATAAATATTCAGGACTGATTTCCTTTAGGATTGACTGGTTTGATCTCCTTGCAGTTCAAGGGACTTTCAAGAGTCTTCTCCAGCACCACAATTCAAAAGCATCAATTCTTCGGTGCTCAGCCTTCTTTATGGTCCAACTCTCACATCCATACATGACTCCTGGAAAAACCATAGCTTTGACTATATGGACCTGTGTCGGCCGAGTAATGTCTCTGCTTTTTAATATGCTATCTAGCTTTTCTTCCAAGGAGCAAACGTCTTCTAGGCTCATGGCTGCAGTCACCATCTGCAGTGACTTTGGAGTCCAAGAAAATAAAGTCTGTCACTGTTTCCATTGTTTCTCCACCTATATGCTATGAAATATTGGGGCCTGGTGCCATGATCTTCATTTTTTGAATGCTGAGTTTTAAGCCAGCTTTTTCACTCTCCTCTTACACTTTCATCAAGAGGCTCTTTAGTTACTCTTTACTTTCTGCCATAAGGGTGGTGTCCTCTGCATATCTGAGGCTACTGATATTTCTTCCAGTAATCTTGATTCCAGCCTGTGCTTTATCTAGCCCAGCATTTCAAATGATGTACTCTGCATGTAGGTTAAATAGGCAGGGGGACAGTGTACAGCCTTGATGTACTCCTTTCCCAGTTTTGAACCAGTCTGGGCCTCTGTTAAATAACCAGCCTGGGCCTGTTATTTCTTAGGAAAATTGGGAACTATAACCTGTCTTAAAGATCAGCATGTGGGGCCCAGGGCCACAAGGGTGGCAGGTACGTTATGCTCCTTCCATTCCCTCTAGGTAACACTTGAGAATAACTCACTGAAGCTCCAGTGAGAACTTTGGACAGCTGCCATTTTCCAGGCCAGAACCTGACCACCCAGTGCCCCCTGTCTACAGCTCCCTCCAGGAGATGGGAGACAGTGATAACCTGAAATTTACCTGAGAAGAGGCCTCATTTGAATAATTGTTTACATTCCAATCCTTTGTCTCTCTTAATCTTCTCATCAGCCTGATGAAGGAGAACTCAAATTCCTGTTTTGCATGGATAATCTTGTGGTCCGTTCACTTGCCTGAAGTCACAGAGCTGGGCTGCCCTTCAAATCTCCAAGACCTCATCCCCACCATGGGGGCAGCCCTCCAACCTCTGGGCCTCCAGGTCAGCAGTAGATACCACGTGAGTCAGAGTATCCAGCTTGGCCTGTCTCCAAAGGACCACTCTTGAGATTTCTCCTTAACTGGCAGTGACCCTCCCTCCAGTGTCTTTGTCCCTGGTTCTGAGCAAACTCTTTAACTGAGTTCCACAGGAGCACCCCAGAACCCCCAAACCTACTTTTCAACTCAGCACAGAATATTACAGCCAAAGAGAATTCATTCCTTTAGGGAGAATCTATTGAGTACCTATGGTAAGCCAAGTACCATTTTAGCCATTGAATATTATAATATATATAAATATAGACTCTAATCCAATAGCTCTAAACCCTGGCTGTGTATTAGAATCACAGGGGCCCTTTCAAAGTATCTGGGCCCTTTACCCAGATCTTACCCAGTTCAACCAGTGAAATCAGAATCTTTGCAGAAGAAAGGAGGTGAGACCAGCCATTAGAATTTTATTTAAACACTTCCTAGATGGGGACTTCCCTGGTGATCCAGTGGTTGAGAATCCACTCTGATGGGGGAAATAAGATCCCACTTGTTGTAGGGCAACTAAGCCTGAGCACCACAGCTGGAGAGCCTGTGCTCCACTAAAGAGAAGCCTGCACACAGTTCAACTAGAGAAAGTCCAGGCACCAGGCACCAAGACCCAGCACAGCCAAAAATGAAAATTAAAAAATTTTGAAAAATTTAAAGAAAAACTCCCTAGATGATTTTAATGTTCTCCCAGGATTGAGAACCTCTGATCTAGTTGAAACAGAAACCCCCTCATGTCACAGATAAAGGAACTGCAACCCAGAGATGGGCATTGCTTTGCCCAAAGTCACAAATCTGAGTCTCCTTCAAACCCCCAGTGCTCTTTATGAAGTTAATTGATAATAATTTACTAAAGGCATCCTTAGATGAATGTGGGGTAAGGCAGAGAGAAAGGTGCTGAGTGGGGTGGATACATTTGAGATGCTTTCACTACCCACTGTTCTTCCTGAAGATGGACAACCTAGGTAGCTGTCTTGGAACCACGTGACTCACCTTGGTAAACCTGATTGGACTAGGAGAGGAAACCTGAACCAAGATGAGCCATTGCGATGGGCTGGCTAGGCATTTGAAATTAAGATGACTCAGTTGGTAAAGAGTCTGCCTGCAATGCAGGAGACCTGGGTTCAGTCCTCAAGTTGGGAAGATCCCCTGAAGAAGGGAATGGTAACCTGCCCAGTACTCTTGCCTGGAGAATTCCATGGACAGAGGAATCAGGCAGGCTGCATGCAGTCCATGGGATCTCAGCGTCAGATGCGATGGTAGGACTAACTTTCACTCCACTTTGACGTTATTAGAAGACGAACACAGTGAGCTGTGGGGACCTAAACCTAAGTCGTGGAGGTTTGGGAGCGGTGGCAGGTATTGGGGTCATGTGTAAGCCAGAGGGTGGGGAAAAGAAGGAAGTATGCAGAGAGAAGGAGGAGAACAGAGCAGACTTCTGGTGAGAGAAGTGGAGACATGACTGGGCAGTTTCTGTTTCCCCTAATAGCTGTATCCTTTCATTGAACCTCACCTTTTGTAACTGTTAGGTTCTTTGACACTCAAAGGGCCTTGACCAATATAAGCATAGGGAAAAGTTCATGCAAAAGCCTAGAGGCACCAAAGACCTTTAGGTGCCCCTCACCTTATCCCCAACCCTTAACAGTGTCCCTCTGAAGCCCGAGTTCCCTGTCATTCAAAGTATTCATATCTCCCTCTTGGAGATGTCAGCAAGTTGATTTCATATGTCCTACTCAACCACATGATTCTGAATTTCCAAAATGAGTGGGCAGAGAGGTATTTTAAGACTGTTTTTTCTTTTTCTTGGCATCCAGTGCCCCTTGCCGGACACCTGGCCCCTGGCAAGGAAGCCTGTACCCCTGGGGATGGGAGTGGGGCGCACAATAAACAAAGAGCACGAGAAAGTTCCTTGATCCCTGCCCCCAACATCCACGCACAGGTCCCCACGGCAGGAGAGTGGCAGGGGTGTGGAAACAATGGGAGCCTATGAGTCATGGGGGTAGGCAGGATAACGTTTCCCCAGAAAGGTTCCCTGTAGCCATGTCCGGAGTCACTGACGTAGGCAGCTGCCAGGCAGTGACACCTGGAAAGACCTTCAGTTCTGGGCAGTCACTTGCCCTGCCCTGAATGACCTAGATTTTCTTTTTTATCTTTTAATTCAACGTTTATTTTTAGCAAAGTGATATATGTATATAAATACTTTTGAAAAGTCAAATAATACTACACAGAGTATCGGAAAACAGCAACTGCCTGCCTCACCCTTCCCCACCTCCAGTCCCCAGAGGCAACTTCTTTTAGACTTTCCAGCCATTTCTTCCTATTTTTCTTCTACTTCTTTAATAATATATAGTTATTTTTGAAAATTCATTATTTTTTCAATTTATTTTATTTATTTGGTTGCCCTGGGTCTTAGTTGCAAGCACAAGGGGATTTTTAGTTTCGACATGTGGGATCTAATTCCATGACCAGTGTTCAAACCTGAGCCCCCTGCACTGGGATTCCAGAGTCTTAGCCATTGGACCACTAGAGAAGTCCCTCCCATTATTATTTTTGTTATCCTACTATGAAAGTGAAAAGTGTTAGTCTCTCAATGATGTCCAACTCTTTGTGACCCCATGGACTGTAGCCGGCCAGGCTCAGCTGTCCATGGAATTCCCCAGGCAAAAATACTGGAGTGGGTTGCCAGTCCCTTCTCCAGGGGATTTTCCCAACCCAGAGATCAAACCTGAGTCTCCCACATTGCAGGCAGATTCTTTACTGTCTGAGCCATCAGGGAAGATTACTTTAGTTAATACTATATATTATCTTCCTATCATAAAAAAGAGAGATTATCTCCATTGTATCCCCAACACACATACTTTTTTCTCTGTCACCCAAAATAGTTCTCAACTCAATGTCAACACTATTATAACTATGTAAATATTTTTAATGTTCTTGAGTACACTTATTTTTTCTTGCATGATTTTTTTTCAAGTTTTTTGTTTGCTTAACTGGGTGTGTTCCTATTACTAACTAACTCTCAAACTCCCTGCTATATTTGTAAAACTTCCCTCAGAAGGATAATCTATCAGTCTCATTTTTTTTTTCTTGGTATATAAAAGGACCTGCTATCAGAACCAAATATTTGCGGTTCCTCCCTGGCTAGATGGTTACTCTCTATGACAGCTTGCATCCTGAAGTCTCTTCACCATTGATTGGGAATTCCCTTTGCCTTCTTCCTACATCAGACCCCCTATTTTCTTTTTTAAAAATAAATATTTATTTATTTACTCTTGGCTGCATTGGGTCTTAGTTGAAACACACAGGCTTTGTTGCCCCGAGGTGGGATCTTATTTCCACAACCAGGGATCTAACCCATGTCCCCTACATTGGAAGGTGGATTCTTAACCACTAGACCACCAGAGAAGTCTCCCCTGTTTTCTGAAAACAATTCTTTCTTTCTTTGTTTACTTTCTTGGTTGATGGAGCATATCCTTCAGTAGCCTTTTGAGAAATGGTGCAAGAGTGGTAAAGATTTTGAGAACTTGTATGTCTTAAAATATTTTTTTCTACTTTCATCTTGACTGATAGCATGTCTGGGTATCTAATTCTGGTTGGAAATTTTTTCCTTCAGAATTTTGAATTTTTCCCCTTTATCTTTTAGCTTCCTGGATGGTTGTGGAGAAGTTTAATGATATTCTAATTCCTAGGTCTTTTTATATGACCTGTATTCTTTTTTTTTTTTTTTGCCTCCTTCTCTCTCTCAGAAAACTTTTTAGAATCTCTTTATTCCCCAGTGCATTGGTTGATGTATTTTCTCATTTACAGTGCTGAGTCCACAGGCTCCCATTAATCTAGAAGCTCATTCCTTTGGTTCCTGTCTGTGCTTGTTATGTTCTATCTTTTTGAATTACACCTCTTGATTGGCTCTCTAACTTTCTAATCTGTACTGTTTGTCATCTTATCCTACTTTCAAAATGATTTTTAAAATTTTATATCCAGCTTCCTATTGGTTAAAAAGAAAGTCTCTATTTTTATTTTATTTCTTTTTCTTCCCAACTTTTTATTTCAAAAAATTACTAATATGCAGAAAAGTTGAAAAAAACGTATACTTAGCATTCTTTTCCTTATCATCTAGGTCAGTGCTCTTCAATAGAAATAAAATGTGAGCCACATTTGTAATTTTAATTTTTTATTTGCTTCTGGTTTTTTTGTAATTTTAAACTTTATAGTAGCCACATTAAACTGGTTAAGAGAAATAGGTAAATTTGATTTTAATCTTTTATTTCAAAATATCAATTCTACATTCAATCAAAACAAAAATTATTAATGAGATTTTTTTCATTCTTTTTTATTGTACTAAGTCTTTGAAATTCAGTGTGTATTTTATACTCATAGTGTATCTCAATCCAGCTGATGTCAACACAGCTTCTATGTCAAGTGCATAGAAGCCACATGTGAAAAGTAACTACTGTGTTGGACAGTGTAGGACTAGATTGAACAATTGTTAATGATATATCTATCTGTGAATTGCCTGTATATTTTTTCAGAATTATTAGAAAGAAGTTTGCAGACCATACTATACATGAGTTATAAATACTTTAGACTGCAGAATCTAAAATTAAAGACATTCAGTTACATAATCACACTTAAGAAAATTAACAATAAACCCCTAATATCTTTAATATCTTGGCCATATTCAAAATTTCTCCAATTGCATCCAACTTTTCTTTTATAGCTGATCTATTTGAACTAGGATCCTATCTTAACTTTCTTTGGTCAGTAGGTCTCCTTAGTCTTCCTTTTTTTGACCATCTTGTGTTGCTTGCTGGATCTTAGTTCCCTGACCACAGACTGAATCTGGGTCCTCGGCAGTGAAAATACTGAGTCCAGTGGTTACTGGACTGCCAAGAAATTCCTTCTTAGTCTTTGCATCTATAATAGTTTTATCTTTTTGTTTCTACAACATTGACATTTTAAGGATCTAGGCAAGTTGTCTTGTAGAATGCCCTCATTCTGTATTTGTCTGATTCTTTCCTCATGATGTCATTTAATTTTATCCCTCTTCCCCCACCTGCTGTATTTATTGCAGACTGGAAGTTAGATTATGGTAAAATTCAGGTGAAAGATTTTTTGCAAGGATGTTACATAGGTTGTTATCATATTTTTAATTTTCAAGAGCTATTTCTTGTTCTGTGAATGTTACTTTCTTTAGCAGCCTAGTCTTGTTGCAAAGATTGCAGTGTTTTTATTATCTCTGAGAATATTATTTATCTCAAAGAGGCAAAAAAAAAATATTCTGCTTTCTACATTATCTCTTGAGTTGTTTTTTTTCTTATTTGCTTATTCTTTTTCACAGTGACACCTCTCTTGCAATGCCCTGTGGTCGTTGGTTGTATATTTATATTAATATTTAAAACTAAGGTGCTGAAAATATTTGGTGACAAGCTTTTTTCCTTTTTTGGTGACTTTTTTATTGGAAAAACCTTTATTTTATTGATTCATTTACTTATCTATCTACCTCTGGCTGTGCTGGATCCTCATGCTGCTTGTAGCCTTTTTCTACTTGCAGCAAACAGGGGCTTCTCTTCATTGTGGATCACAGGCTCTTGAGTGCATGGGCTTCAGTACTTGTGGTGCATGCATGCCAAGTCACTTCAGTCCTGTCTGACTCTTTGTGATCACATGGAACTGTAACCTGCCAGGCTCCTCTGTCTATGGGATTTTCTAGACAAGAATACTGGAGTGGGTTGCCATGCCCTCCTCCAGGGAATCTTCCTGACCCAGGGGTCAAACCCGTGTCTCTTATGTCTCCTGCATTAGCAGGCAGCTTCTTTACCACTAGTGCCACCATGGGCTTAGGTGCCCAACATGTGGGATCTTAGTTCCCAGACTAGGGATCAAACCCATGTCCCCTGCATTGGGAGGTAGATTCTTTACCACTGGGCCACCAGGGAAGCCCCTGAGAAATCTTTAAATGCCAGTATCTGTAGGACTCTTCTCTTGGGACAGTTTCCCTAGAGAGAATCCCTGGAATTTGCTGGGGGCAATAAACCTGTTTCCAATGTTCTGATGCTGAATGGGGAAGGGCTCATGGAAACTTACCGTTTGGTGTTCAGACTTGCAGTTAATCCTGTGCCTTAGCTGTGTAATCGTCTCTGTTGGTAAGCCAGCCCATTTTCTTCCAGAGTGGGGAAGGCAGTGTCCAGCTATGCAAGAAATGGGAGGGGATCTGGGGTTTTCACAGTCCCTTAACCCACTTTCAAGCAGTCTTCTTCAGCCCCACCCCCAGCAACCTCTGTCTTAGAGGGATCTGGCATGTCCAAGCACAAGGTGCCCTGAAGCTGCACCTTCTTAGGGTACCCTGCCCATCCTCCCAGCCCTGCCTCCCCACCCAGGCAGTTAAGGCACAGCTTCTGCCAGGCTACGTAACTGTTCACCCGTTTTTGGCTCCCAGCATCTCGCTGACTACTGCGCACCTTCACTCTTCTTGTCTCTGGGGGCTGTGCCTCATTGTGATCATCTTGGTGGGATAGGAGACCACAGAGATAAAAAGTGGTCAGTCCTTTGAGCTTTCTCATCAGCAATGACCCATTCTCTGGAGGTAAAAGTTGAGGCTTAGAGAGACTTTGAGGAGATCCCATATCCAAATGCCAACTCTACTAAGACAGCAGCGTGGCCAGAGACCTGGGAGGAGCTTGAAGCCTAAATTCTCTGCTCTGTGGTCTGGTTCCTAGGTAGCAGGGAAGCCAGAACCTTGACTTTGACGCCAACCTGGCCCCTTTACCCAGTTATATCTCCAGACTCCAGCACAGCACTCCTGCCTGTCTGTTCTCTCTGTCTTCCAGGGCCTGGCCCTCACTCTGTCTCTACACTTCCCTCTTTTGCTACTTTCCTTTCTTTTCTCTTTTCTACCTCATTTTCTTATTCTCAGTATCTCTTCTTCCTTTTTCCTTCCCTTTCACCCTGTATCTGTCTTTTCATTTCCCCTCATTCTTTCTCTCTTCCTCACTCCCTTTATCCATCCCTGTCTTCTTCCTTTGGTAAATCAGGACCTTTGTGGTCTACACTAGTGATTCTCAGCCAGGACTGAGTTTTCCCTGCACCCCCAGGAAACACCTGCAGCTGGGGAGGCGGTTGGTGCCACTGACAGCAAGTGGGGAGAGGCCAGGGATGCTGCGAAACAACCGATGATGTGCAGGTTAGGCTCCACAACAAAGAATCACCCTGCCCAAAGTGTCAGTAGTGCCGAGGCTGAGAAACCCGGGTCTCCTGTGACCTCTACTTCACACATCATCTCTAGTTAGTCCCTCTCAGAGAAGACAGCGGAGAGCAGAGGCCCAGAAGAGGAGCTACTGCCAGCAGCTGGCTGTGCTGTGTAGCCCAGGCAGAGGGTGGGATGCAGCCTTGGTAATCTGCTGGTGTCGGCTTTGGCCCTGAAAGTGAAACTGCTAGCCACTCAGTTATGTCCAACTCTGCCATCGCATGGACTGCCAGGCTCTTCTGTCCATGGGATTTTCCAAGCGAGAATACTGGAGCCGGTTGCTGTTTCCTTCTCCAGGGGATCTTCCTGACCCCAGGACTCAGACTTGGGTCTCCTGCACTGCAGGCAGATTCTTTACCGTCTGAGCCATCAGGTAAGGTCTGACACCTTCTTAGGGTCAGACAATCTGGCGGGAAAGCTCTCCTTAAGCCAGTCTAGCTGCTGCCACCAGCTGTTTACTTGGCTATGAGTCCACCCCTGGTCCTGACTCAGGAGCAGGTAATGAAAACACAAACCGCCCACCACCCACACCATGCTGGCCTCTCCTGCTGTTGTGAGGGTGGGAGGAGTAGTCTACGTGTGTGAGCAGTGGAAACCGACCTCTTCCTGAGCGCAGCCTGCCAGAAGCCCCCCTAGAATCAGGGTGTGGTGTGATGGGGGGCCAGGCAAGAGCCAGCCCACCTTCCATGCCTGTAACCCTCTACTAACAAAGCCTCCACAGACTGCATGGATTTCTTCAAGTTGGTCAAAATAGGGGAGGATTGTTGGGCAAGATGGAGTCTGGCCTTGATGAACTCAGTGAAGGAGACCAACAGGAGATCCTGGAGAGACCTGGCAGGGTTCCCTGGCTCCAACTCTATCTTTAGATTCTGGTTACCCTCTATGGTCCCTCAATGTTCCTTCTCCCATTCTTACATAGTTATGCAATCTTTACCTGGACACCTGGCTGCACCTTTACCTGGACACCTTTACCTGGACACCCAGACAAAGACTACATTTCCCAGACACTCTTGCAGCTATGTGTGGCTTCATGATTAATTTCTAGCAAATGAGATATAAGCAGCAGTGCCAGGTGCAACATCCAGATTGTGTCTTCAAAAGAAGGATGCAAATGTGATGGCAGGAGCTGAAGCATCTATTTTGGACCATATGAAGCTATGAGTCGATGGTGACAGAGTACCAAGGTACAAGATGCCTAACTTTGCACCATCACTGAGCTGCCATATTAACTCCATACCACCTCAGACTTTTACATGAGAGAGAAATGAGATTGTTTCTTGTTTAAGCCACTATATCTTGGAGTCTATTTTTCAGTAGCAGCCTAGCATGTGTCCTTAACTAACTCCTTAGAGAACTCTTACATGAGCTATTCCAAGCCTAGGCATCCCCAGAACTTTTCAGATGACAAACCCATGACCCAAGATCACATTTACAGTTAATTTATGACAGACCTAAGGCTTGAAATCAGGTTCAAGCATTGGCCTGGATGAAGCCCAAGGTTCTTTCCACTTCTGACACTCAAGGGTTCTCTGAAACCTATCAAGGGGTATGGGCAGCACCAGGGAACTCTGGCTTACTGGAGCCTTTTACACCCAGTCTCATTCAATACAATAATCTTTCCCACCCTCTACCCTCTCCAGCCAAGTTCTGTCTTAATTCAGGACCCTTTTTTTTTTTCAGTTGTAGCATGCAGGATCTTCAGTTGCATTATATGAACTCTTAGCTGTAGCGTGTGGAATCTAGTTCTTTAACCAGGGATTGAACCCAGGCCCCCTGTGTTGGAAATGCAGTCTTAGCACCAGGGAAGTCCCTAACTTAGGGGCTTTTCTTATGTTGTTCCCTCTGCCTGGAACAGGTCTCTCTCTCCAAATCTCCAATGACACTTCTTCAGGAAAACCATATCTATCAGCCCCACAAGCCTGAAGACTTCAAGAGGGCAGGAATGATGTCTGTTTTTTTGCTTATTGTCATTATCTCAATGCTGTCTCATTATCATGGTGCCACAAGAAACAGCTGTGAAATGAATGGATAAATCCTTCTGGGAGCATAGCCATACCTGGAGTCTGGAAGATGGCTGGGCTGACCTCACCAGGCACCTTGCAGACCCAGGAGTGGAATCCATTAAGAGGGATGCTGTTATCCATGCCGTGCCCACAAGGAAACCCCCATCCAGGGACCAGGACGCTCCTAGAGAAATTCCTTCACAACTTGACCTACCTCTGACTCAGTAGGTCCGGGTGGAATATGGGATTCTGCATTTCTAAGAGGCCCCCGTGTCATGCTGCTGTCCATTGACCACACTTCGAGTGGCAAGCCCTGGGGGGCCTCAGACTCCTTCTAGGAGTCCATCTGTCCACTCTCCTGTTCTGTGTGCATGGGGCCCCAGAGCCTGGCTCCTCAGTTCAGGTGGGCAGGTCCTTTCTCCTTGCAACTTCCCAGGTCAGCAACCAAGATCACGGCCCAGGCTGTTCACTCCAGAGGCGCCACATGGCAAACCTGGCAACCCCACCCTGCAGGCCTGTCCCTGCCGCCAGCTACCACTTCCTTCCATCTCTAGGCCGATTCTCCATCTTGGCATGGGCAGCTGCTGCGACGCCCTTGGACTAGAGCCATCTCTGTAACTCTGTGTTTTGCCAGGGTTAATTGACTTTAAAACACAAAGGCTGTGTCTGAGTGTGTGTGTATTTAGGAAGGTTATACCAGAAAAGTGAACACAGCCCTGTCCACAGGGGCCCCCTTGTTGTATGGTGTTTGCATGTGTGTGTCTGTCTGTCCGTGCTCGGGCCCTGGGCTTCTGACTCCAGTGCAGGCTCTGCGTTGGTGGAGTCTGGAGGGGAAGGCAGGAAGGGAAGACTGGGGCAGCTTCATCCCTGGGCCTCCTCTTTCTCCTCCGCTGAATAAACATCTTGTTTGTCCACCAGACAGTAGCCCCGGGGCTTACACTCCTCCTCCTGCCCTCTGCAGGGCTCAGGACTGGCTAGACCTTCACAGGAAGTCTGAATGAACCATAATCCGGCGTGGAAAGTGCCAAGGAGGAAGGCGCCATGCCAGGCCTGTTGACGGACCCGGCAGTAGGAGGCCAGATGTACCTTCATCACATGGGTTCAGGCTCGGAACGCCGCCTCCTCTTCCCCACACCACCCCCACCTCCCCGGCGCCACCCGGAGCACAATGGGGCCATTTCAGAGCAAACCCTCATCCGTGAAATCTGTGCTCCCAGGAGGAGTTGCCAGACCCAGCCAGGAAGGCTCTGGGGCTCCGTGTAAAGTGAAACTCAGCTTTTGACGACCCATCTCCTTCTCCGCGGAGTCTGTGGTGACCAGGTGGCGTGTGGGGGACCCAGCACCCTCACAACCCAGATCCCCTCCCACCGGAGGCAACTATCAGAGGCAAGGGCAAAGAGAGAATGAGCTCCTTGTCACTGGAGACGTGACCTGTCACTGGCAGGCCGGCGATCTGCTACTTTGAGCGGCTAGGGTTATAAATGTCAAATTCTTCATCCCTCTGCCTCAGGAGCTGAGCAAACTGCAATGAAAATCACTAGTCCTGAGTTTGAAGAGTCTAGAAAAGTCACCTTCACAGCTTCTCTGCACCCCAAGATCCCTGGGGACTTCCTCTCCATCTCTCATTTGGACAATATTAATCCTCCAGCAGAGCCTCTAGTTTCCAGGTTTACAAATGAATTGGAGGTGGTCTGTTTCTCAGGACAGAAGACGACTAAGGTCATGAAAGTGAAGGAGGGTGTTTTACAAATATTGAAATTGCACGCTATACAGGGTCGCTTCCTGCCCACCCCTTGGCCCTCCTTCAGGTAGAGGCCCAAACAAGGGCCATGGGACACATCCTTGGAAGAGGTGGGCTCTGGGAGCCAAGGCGGGTGTGTGTTGGGGGCTTCTCGGCCTGGGCTCCCATGGGGAGCTTGGACAGCTGGCAGTCAGCCCTCTTCTCCCTTTCCACCCGGAGCCTCCCCTGTCCCTTGTCCCTGTAGGGGCTCCTAGGCCCCCCACATCCTGCTTCCTCAGCAGCCAGACCCTGTATCTGGGCTTGTGAGGCTGGAAATGAATAGCATCAAGGGTGTGGGGGTCACTCTTTTCCTGGTCACCATGGAGGACGCCTCCCCAGTGCGGCTGCCACACACGGAGCCTCAGAGTGCGCAGCGGAACCCAAGGCCCCTGAGTTCCTGTGAGGTCTGAAGCCTCAGCCCCAACAGCACAGCCCCAGGATCTTCCCTGACTCATCACTGAGTCTGTGTCTCCACAGTCCTTGACGCTGGGACCGGGTACTTGCATTTATTGAGATTTGGTCTTAACAAAATAGTTAAGACTTCTCCCAAATGCATGTGAGTGTATGCATGTATTTCTGTCTGTGCAGACACACACTAGAGGGAAAAAATGCAGGGTGGGAGAGAAAGGAATAGAGGCAGCAAGATAGTGGCAGGGAGACAGGGGGATGACCCAGCAGAGACTGCTGGAGACTAGAAGCTGTCTGCCTCCTCTCAGATTCTCTCTATTCCCTCAGCAAGGCTGTGTCTCCTCTGAGACTGGGGCTCCCTGAGGCAGGGCTGTGTCTCCCCTGAGACTGGGGCTCCCTGAGGCATGGCTGTGTCTCCCCTCAGACTGGGGCTCCCCGAGGGCAGGGCTGTGTCTCCGCTCAGACTGGGGCTCCCTGAGGCAGGGCTGTGTCTCCCCTCAGGCTGGGGCTCCCTGAGGCGGGGCTGTGTCTCCCCTCAGACTGGGGCTCCCTGAGGCGGGGCTGTGTTTCCCCTCAGACTGGGGCTCCCTGAGGCGGGGCTGTGTCTCCCCTCAGACTGGGGCTCCCTGAGGCAGAGCTGTGTTTCCCCTCAGACTGGGGCTCCCTGAGAAGCTGACCTGCCTGGAAATGAGGAACCACATGTTCTCCCAGTGTGTACACCATAAGTGTGTGATGAGCCTCCTTTCCCTAAGTCTTCAGAGGCTTCTATAGACATTCCCTGGGAATTCCCTCTGTTTCTGGGCTGGAGGTTAGAGAAATCCCAGCTCAGGGGTCCTCATGAACAGAGACAATATGGATGGACTAGCATGTCCGGGAGTCCCCACAGGGCTTCCTGACCCCCGCCGCTGACCCTTGCTCCCCACCCCATCCCTCATTCCTTCTCTCTGCCCCTCTGCCTGCTGTGGGCTGAGAGGCTTGGAGTCTGAGATCTGCCGCCCAAGACAGCCTTGACAGAGCAGTAATACTGCTGTTATTAGTCCCTCAGTTGTGTCCAACTCTGTGACCCTGTGGACTGTAGCCTGCCGGGCTCCTCTGTCCGTGGGATTCTCTCTCCAGGGGAACTTCCTGATCCAGGGATTAAACCCACATCTTCTGCATTGGCAGGTGGATTCTTTACCCCTGAGCCACCTGGAAAGCCCGCAGTCCTAATGGGGGGTCAGCAAACCCAGCTCACAGGCACCAGCAATGGGCTGAGGGACAGTCTGTCCAGGCTCGGCCCAGCCGAACCTCCAGCTTCCTCCCTTCCTGCCTGGCCAGCCTTGTGACCAGCCCTCTCTGCTCATCCCTTGGGCCTGTGTGAATGCAGAAGGGCAGGCCCTTTCTTCCTGTCATGATGCTTCTTTGGAGGAGGAGGAAGGATCCAGGAACCAGGAAAGACATGGAAGAGAAAGACAAGGAGTACAAAGAAAACAGGACAGAGCGTGACGAGAGTGGTGTGTAGACACAGCAACTGTGAAATTGGATGAGGTGGCGATGGGTTTTTAATCATCTGTCTTACCAGTTTTGCTCTGTCACTGGACAAACAGAATGGCCACTAGAATTTAAACTTCTTCAAGGCTGCGGTCTTCTTTTTATTGACCAGTGCACCCCATGGATCTAGATGCCCAGCACGTAATATGTGCTCAATTAATATTTGTTGACTGAATGACAGATTCTCAGCTGGTGTGGTTTCATGGAATTTGGCCTCTTGTATTGTGTTTCTTTCTCTTTTTTTTTTGAATTAAATGATTTTTTATTGAAGCATAATTGCTTTACAGATTTTGCTTTTTTTTCCCCCCTCAATTTTATCTATTTAATTTATTTGGCCTGGCTGGGTCTTTGTCGCTGCATGGGCTTTTCTCATTGTGGCGCTCTAGTTGCGGTGCCGAGGCTCCTCACTGCAGTGGCTTCTCTTGTTGTGGAGCATGGGCTCTAGGGCACTTGGGCTTCAGAAGCTGAAGCACGTGGGCTCAGTAGTTTGGCTCCCAGGCTGTAGAACACAGACTCAGTAGTCGTGGTGCATCAGCATGTGGGATCTTCCTGGATTAGGGATCGAACCAGGGAAGCCACAAGGGAATCCCCTCTTGTATCGTAAACTCTGAGACAAGAGTTTCCTCTGTTCCCTACCTCCACACACGCACACCCCAGGCACATGTGGGTGGCCTGGCAGCAGCGAGACCTGGGTTCCAGCTTTAACTCTGCTCCTCTCAAGGTGTGTAACCAGGCAAGTCTCTGCCCCAGGTCTTAGTTTCTTCATCTGTGAAATGAGGAGAATGGATTAGTTTAATCTAGGGGAAGCCAGTATGGGTTTCATCGTAACTCGGTCCCCAGGGAGGCCACGGTGACGGGCTCCAGTGATGCTGAGTTGGGACTGAATGTGGGCGCTTGTGGTGGGAGATGCAGCCTCCAGCATCAAGCCCAGCCCCAGCTCAGAAAACCCTGCATGCATGCATGCTAAGTCGCTTCAGTCGTGTCCGACTCTTTGCGACTATGGACTATAGCCTGCCAGGCTCCTCTGTCCATGGGATTCTCCAGCAAGAATACTGGAGTGGGCTGCCAGGCTCTTCTCCAGGGATCTTCCCAACCCAGGGATCGGACCTATGTCTCCTGTGGCTCCCGCACTGCAGGCGGATTCTTTGCTTCTGAGCCGCCAGAGAAGCCCCAGGAAACCCCGGAAAGACCTATTTGAGTCAAAATTACATACCCTGAAAGTCGATGAGCCTCTCGGTGGAGGAGGGAATCTAGGAAGGGTCCTGGCAGCTCTGAGAAGTTGGGGTGAGTAGGGCAGGAGGGAGCAGAGCCCCCTCCTCACCTCTGCGGACCTCAAGGGCCAACCTGCCAGCTGAGCATCACACGGGCGCCACTGCCCCCTTGTGGTCACACCCATAGCACAGCTGAGGCGTCCGTCCCTGGGGATGAAGACCTCGGAAAAACCAAATTCTCTCCAGCTTGGTGTCAAGCCTGGGGAACTTAGGGTATCTGTGCCTCTGGCTTCCCTTTCTCCTTCAGGCCCAGCCTCCTAGAACAGGAAACACTGGAAACCAAAGCCACGTGGTGTGTTGAACCCAGTCGGAGCTGGGAGATGAGACGGGGGCTTTAAGCTGCCTCCAACATGCTGTGTGTCCTGGGGAAGTCAGATAACCTCTATGAGCCTCCGCACCCTCATTTAGAAAAGGAGAATAACAGCTTCTGTCCTGCCAGCCTCAGTTGTGAGGGCTTGTGAAACACCCTTTGCATAACCCCCTGGGCAAGTACAGAAGGTTAAAGAGACAACCATGAAAAGGAAAGCGTGAAGGAGGAACTCAATCAGGGGTCCCCAGAGGTAGGCCCCCAGGATGCCCCGTCCCTTTGCCTTTAAGAAACTCATCTCATCTGCAGAGCACCCCAGGGACCAGAGAGTGTCCCTCCAGCCCTCTCTGGGAGCCTGACCCTGACCCCACAGTGAAGCACCGTCATGGGGCCTCAGCACCCTCACGTTTGCTGGGCAGTTGATGCCCAGGGACCTTGGTGCTTACCCTCCCCAGCCCTGAGGTACACAGAGCAATAACCGCCTTTCCTCCAGTTCCTACTGCCATGTTCTTCACTCTGTCTGACACCTCACCATGAACTTTCATATTTCGAGCGATAGTCTCTTTCATGGCTATCTAGGCTTTTTTCCTTTCTTTTTTTTTTTTTTTTAGGCTTTCTTTCTTAAAATCAGGTTCCTTCAAACTCTTCAAGCCTCTGTCCATTCGTTATACAGTTCTGAAGCCGTGTCCACATTTGGGGGCACTCGTTCCAGCAGCACCCCAGAAGCGAGGAAAGAGACATAAACAGGTGCTCCCTCCCCTCAACCCCGCTCACACCTGCCCTGATTCTTGGCCTCCAGAACTGTGAGACAATACATTTCTGTTGTTTTAAGCTGGCAGTTCATAGTCGCTGTGTCACAGAAGCCCTAGCAAGATTGCCCTGGCATTCCAGTGGTTAAGACTCTGCGCTCCCAGTGCAGGAGGCACAGGTTTGATCCCTGGTCGAGGAACTAAGATCCCACATGCTGCATGATGTAGCCATTTCTTTTTAAACTAAAAAATAAAAAGATGCAAAAGCCCCAGCAAATGAACACATACCATTGCATTCTCTGCCTGGTTCTGCTCCAGCCCCAGAATGCCCCTCCTCAAAGGCTCCATCCCCACCCTCCTCTCCTTGCTCCCCGATTGCCCCATCCACTCCCCTGACTGTCATCCCTGCATCTCTGCCGTGGTCCTAAATAGGTTCACAGTCCCCACAAAGCTCCATGAGTCAGATCCTGACGGGTCTCTTGACAATAATTGTCTCGTTGTTAACATTTCCTGCCCTTATCATGTGCCAGGCTTGGGGTTACATTTTTCACTTGCACTCTCTCCCTGAATCCTTGTTTGAGGAGAACGCCAACATTGTTCAAGTTCCCCAAGGGAGACTGAAGCAAGACTGTCTTTTCAATCACAGCCATTCTATCAGGTGTGAGGTGATATCTCACTGTGGTTTTGATTTGCATTTCCCTTATGATTAGTGATGCTGAGCACGTTTTCATATATCTGTTGGCCATCTGTCTTCTTTGGAATCATGTCTATTCCAATTCTCTCCTCATTTTTAATTGATTATTACTTTGTTTTTTTGCTAGAGTTATAGGAGTTCTTTATGTATTTTTGGATATTAACCCCTTATAAGATAAAACATTAGCAAGTATCTTTTCCATTCAGTAGATTGCCTTTTCATTTTTATTAATGGTTTCCTTTGCTGTACAGAAGCTTTTTATTTTTAACATTTTAACTTAATTTAATTAACTTTTTGATCCCGTTGCACAGCATGCAGAACCTTAATTCCCTGACCAAAGATAAAACCTGTGTCCCCTGCAATTGAGAGCACAGAATCATAATGATTGGACTTTCAGAGAATTCCCGTGGAAGCTCTTTAGTTCGATGCAGTCTCACTTGTTAATTTTTGCTTTTCTTGCTTTGGCTTTTGGTGTCAAATCCAAAAAATCATTATGTCAATGTCAAGGAGCTTACCACCTATAGTTTTTGTGGAGTCCTATCTTAAGGCCACAGGCTTTCCAGGTGACTCAGTGGTAGAGAACCCGCCTGTAATGCAGGACATGAGGGTTCAGTCCTTGGGTCAGGAAGATCCCCTGGAGAAGGAAGTGACAACCCACTCCAGTGTTCTTGCCTGGAGAATCCTGTGGACAGAGTAGCCTGGCAGGCTGAAGTCCATGTGGTCACAAAAAGTCAGACAGTACTTGACTAAACAATAGCAAATCCCAGCGACTCACCAAGGCCACAGAAGTGGAGCCCAGAAACAAGGTCATCTCTGGAACCTACTGAGCCCCTTTATAACTGTTGCCAATCCCCTCCCCTCAACATTACCAGCAGGCTTCCTAACCCCATCTTAAGCAAAAATGCCCGCCCCAGTGCCCACCATAGCTCCCTAACCAATCACCTAATGCTGACCTTCCAGCAGGAACTTTCTCTGTCTTGAGGCTATAAAAATTGGCTACTAAACCATGACAAGTGTCAGCTCTCCCTTGAGCCAGCCCTCTTTTCTAACAGTGTCTGCGATTATCACCGCTCCTTGCCCTTAATAAACTCGCTGCTTTCTGAGATACTCTGTGTCTGGAAATTCTTTTCCAACCCACGTTCAGACTGCCATGACAGCTTTCTTCTAGGAGTTTCATGATTTCGGGTCTTACCATTCCAGCCTATAACCCAGAGGACCCTCCCACCTCCCAGTTTTCTCCCTCCCTCTACCTTTGTGACCGCTTCCTGGTCCCACTGGAAGGAGTCACTCTCTCCTGTGAGAAGCTGCCTGGCGGGGTCCTTGTGCATGCTCAGCATGCCCTCCCCCACCCCGATTCTCCTCTGACCGTTCATATCCTGCTGAATGGTATGTCCAACTGATGTTACTTCCTGAGCATTCTACTGAAGATGCTCTGGCAGATGGAAACACATCCTGAAGGACATGATATGTATACAGGTACCTGAAATGCTAGGTAGTTTATGATATATGCCAGGTCATAAGGACTTGGGAATTCAGAAAAGGAAAGACAAATAGTTTGAGGGATAATCAGACAAAGTTTCCTTCAAGAGAAAAATGCCAGTCGTAGCCCAAAAAGATTTCATGAAATTAAAGAGAATGATTGTGTGTGTGTGTGTGTGTGTGTGTGTGTATGTGTGTGTGTTAGAGATGGGTGGGCAGGGGGCATGTAGGAACACCACTTTTGGCTTATGAAGAGAGCTCAGTGATCTCCTTGGTGAGTAGTAATGCTTCTTCATCTGTGTAATAGGTAGGTGGCTTAATGAATAATTCTTATTTTGTTATTCAGATAAAAGAGACTACACCATCTGAACTCAACATCTCCACAGACGCAGACCCACCTCCCAGCCACCTAAAGAATGATTGTGTGATTGAACTTATGTACAAAACAGAAACAGACTCACAAACATAGAGAACAGATTTGTGGTTGCCAAGGGGGAGGGGATGGGGGAGGGAAGGATTGGGAATTTGGGATTAGTAGATGCAAACTGTTATACAGAGAATAGATAAGCAGCAGGCCCTACTGTATAGTGCAGGGAACTATATTCAATAGGCTGTGATAAACCATAATGGAAAAGAATATGAAAATGAATGTATATTGTATATTACCTGAATCACTTTGCTGAATAGCAAAAATTAACACAACATTGTAGATCAGCTATACTTCAATAATGGAGTAGGAAATGACAACCCACTTCTGTATTCTTGAATGGAAAATTCCATGGACAGAGGAGCCTGGCAGGCTACAGTCCATGGGGTTGCAAAGACTCGGACATAACTGACCACATACTCACACACACATACTTCAATAAAATAAAATTGTTTTCAAAAGAGAATGTGTGTGTGTGTGTGTGTGTGTTAGAGTTGGGTGGACAGGGGGCATCTAGGAACACCTCTTTTGGGTTATGAAGAGAGCTTAGAGAACTCCCTGGTGACTAGTAATGCTTCTTTCTTTACCTGTGTAATAGTTAGCTGGCTTAGTAAATAATTCTTGTTTTGTTATTCAGATAGAAGAGACTCCACTGTCTCAGAGTTTAAGAAACTCAGGGAGAAGTAAATGCCAGGCATAAATACAGAAGATTTTGTGAAATTAAAGGGAAAGATAATATAAAGCGAAGTGAAGTCACTCAGTCGTGTCCAACTCTTTGTGACCCCATTGTCTGTAGCTTACCTGGCTCCTCCATCCATGAGATTTTCCAGGCAAGAATACTGGAGTGGGTTGTTATTTCCTTCTCCAGGAGAATCTTCCTGACCCGGGGATCAAACCTGGGTCTCCCACACTCTAGGCAGATGCTTTACCAGCTGAGCCACCAGGGAAGTCGCCTAAGGTAATATAAGTAATCGCTAATTGACTCTGAAAGGAAAAATGGTTGAGAGAGTTTCAGGAATGAGAATCTAGCCCCAGGATAGTCGATTATTGCTGCAGGAAGTAAAAGAGTAAAAAGTAAAGACACAGATGTGTCTTCTTTGTCTCTGTCCCACCAATACCCAGACCGGCAGTAGGCACTTGAGAAGTGAGCATTTGACTCTCTGTATTTGTTCTTGAGTTATCAAAAACATTGAACAGAAAATTACTGATTTCATTTTGGAACCCAGAAATAGGTACACACAAACAGGCTGGCTGGAAGAAGAGCCATGTGACTACTGTGCTACCGCCTTCTGGCAATAGTGGTAAATTATAGGCTATCCTTCCACAAAGAGGTGCCTTCTTGAATGCCAAAAGATCCTGACAAAGATTGTGCTAGCACTTCCCTGCCAGTGTCTCCCCTCCTCCCCAAGGTCTCAGCTAGCAGGGATCCCATGAAAGCTTCCAAGATGGGCCATTTCCAAGCTGTTCTTCATAATGCAATGGAGGTCTGCAAAGTCATTAAAATGCAAAACAGACAGCAGTGGTCTGTCGTTTAAGTGTTTAGGGTTCTGCCTAAGAGGACTTCCCTTCCAAGCTCTAAAACAGGTGTTTTAAACTTGGGATCCAAGGAGGGGCTTCAGGGGAAGCATAAATCCTTTGAAATCGTTTGACAAAGGGTGTAAGTGTATGCATATGTGTGTCTTTTCTGAAGAGGGAGTCCATATCCTTTGCCCGGATTTTCAGCAAGATCTGTGACTCCAGAAAGATTACAAAATCCATCCTCTGGGGTGACACAGGCCAAGGCGACCTCTCTCTATATTTTTAATTTCATTTATTTATTTATCATCTTCGACTGCACTGGGTCTTTGTTGCTGTGAGCAGGCTTTCTCTAGTTGTGGCGAGCTGGGGCCGCTCTTCGTTGCAGTGCAGAGGCTTCTCATTGCACTGGCTTCTCCTGCTGCTGAGAAGCACAGGCTCCAGGGTGAGAAGGCTCAGAAGTTGAGGTGCCCGGGCTTAACTGCTCTGTGGCACGGGAAATCTTCCTGGACCAGGGATTGAACTCATGTTCCCTGCATTGGCAGGCAGAGTCTTCACCACTAGACCACCAGGGACGTCTCTAAGATGATCTTGAAAGGAGGACAAGGACTTGTCTAAATAAATGAGACAGAGAATCAAGACACTATTGAACTGCTCAACATAAAGATTTGATCCCACTCCCTCTTCTCCAACTCTCTGTTCTTGAACCACCCACCCCACCCCCTCCTTTCTACCACCCACAGTGGAGAGTAAGGAGGGGTTCAAAATTCCAGGTTTATAGACGAAAGGAAGAATTTTATAGCAGAGGGGGCTGGGGTGGGGAGAGGGTATAGATTAACCTGAATTAGCTTGAGGCAAAGGAATCAGGCTATTCAAGATAACAACAATTTTTTTTTCCAAGCCCCTTATTTGTTTCCAGATCAGGTGCCTGAGCTCTGCACAGGAAGTTGATAAATGATTTAGTTACGCTTTCCGCTTGGGGAAAGCACTGGCTTTATCTCTGTGATTGCTTCTTTATTTGGCAACTCACAAACTTATCTGTTTTCCCTAATAAAATTGCCTGGCCCCTCTCCATAACATCAGCAGGGCTCTCTGCTTTTCTCTGGACTTTAATATTGTTTAAACTTCAAACTAATTGGACTCTTTCACTTTGCTTTATTTTCCTGTGCAAGACCCAGCCATTGGCGGTTTGGGTTTTAATTGTTTTGCTCCTTCACAAAGTTTCACGTGTGAGGCTCCCAAGGATATCTGTATTGCGCCTTTTCCTCCCACCCCTTCTTTCCTTATGTAAATATCTCTCTTTCTCCCATCCTGGGACAGGCACAGCTCTGGATGAGACAGGATTTACAGAGGTAAATAAGGTTCAGGCTGTGTCCTCAGGGACCAGCTTTGCACTTCCTTAGCCAGAGTCGCCAGTGAAAATCATGAAGCTGGACAAGGGTGCCTGGCCCAGGAGCCCGTGGGGCTGAACTCCATCTGCCACTCTGCTTTGCCAAGCCATGCACACTGGGAGGAAATGCAAAAGGGTACTATATGGGCCAGAAGCAGGCCTTCCTCTAGTGTATGGTTGCTGCTTGCTGGAATGAAGGTATATTACCATCCTGGACACCTACTTAGAAGTCTAGAAGCTCAGATTTGGTCTTTCTCTCTGAGTTCCAAATCCTTCATCTGTATGATGAGCGTGTCGGACTCAAGGGTCTGTGGGGGCCTCTTTGCTTTGAACACTAACACTAGTTCTTGTCAAATTGAACTAAAATGGCTCCATCCATCCATCTGTCCCCTCCATCTATTTTAAGAATATGAGCATCCGGGGGAGGGATGAGGTTAAGACATTGCAGGACAGAGATATGACCTGGTGAGACCTTTCCAACAGAGTGTACCCTCATGACCTCGAGGGTACACTTTGCCTGCTTTTGACAATGATCCTTTCCCTCCCACTGCCAGCCAAGGTATTTATTAATCCATGTCCCACTCCAGTGAGCAACCATCGTGTCATTATAGATGCAATCAATACGGTCAGCACCTGCAGTCAGCCACGCATCGTGGAGAGGCTGGAGTGTGCGTGGGCTGATCCACTCGCTGCATTGACATACAATATTACTGCACCCATGAAAGCTAATGAACTTCTCTTTCCCAGCCACTGACCCTATAAGGGGTGGTGGGTGGTTTTACAATCAAAGAACCAGTAGCTTGAATGAGAGGCAACAAATAATGATAAGTATTGAATCAAATTGACTTTGGGTGCCTGGAGAGGGCATAGAGCCACAGCCAAGCAGGAGGGTGCAGGTGGGATACAGAGATGCGGAGTGAGAGGTTCCTCAGGGGGGAGGGGTCATTCTTCTGGGGAACCTCTTGCTTCCATCTGACTCATTAATTTTCTCTTTTAAACCCAGCCCTCTGCTAAAGAGGACTTGCAATGGCTAGCAATAAAGGCACAGTTAGTCAATCAGTAATGTTCCACTTTTTACGATCCCATGGACTATAGCCCACCAGGCTCCTCTGTCCATGGAATTCCCCAGGCAAGAAGACTGGAGTGGGTTGCCATTCCCTTCTCCAGGGGATCTTCTTGACTCAAGGAATGAATCTCGGTCTCCCATATTGCAGGCAGATTCTTTATCATCTGAGTCACCAGGGAATAAACTTAAAATAAACCAGAAAGCTGTAAAGCCCCACAGTAGGGAGTCCTCATTCATTCCGCCTTCTACTTGCTGAAATTAACAATTCCCTACATCACACCCAGCAGTGTGCTGGATACTCAGGGTGGGGGGGGGTGGTTTGTTGGTTGTTTTTATTTTTATTTATTTATTTTTGCGTGCACTGGGTCTGTTGCTGTGTGCAGGCTTTCTCTAGTTGTGGCGTGTGGGCTTTCTCACTGCAGTGGCTTCTCTTGTTGCAGAGCACAGGCACTAGAGCACGTGGGCTCAGTAGTTGTGATACGTGGGCTTAACTGCTCTGTGCCATGTGGGATCTTCCCAGACCAGGACCAGGGAGTGGACCTCTGTCCCCTGCACTGGCAGACAGATTCTTAACCACTGGACCCTCAGCAAAGCCCCGGATATTTGGTTTGATCCATGTGGTCCTTGCCATGTAGGAGTTTACAAGGTGGTTGAGGTTCAAGATGTATATTGAGAAATTAAGAGTCCTAGACACCAGATGTGGGGACATAGAATGGGAGAGAAAACAAGATAAAAAATGAGAGAGAAAACAAGCGCTGGTGACTCAGACAGTAAAGAATCCATTTGCAGCGCAGGAGACTGGGGTTCAGTCCCTGGGTCAGGAAGATCTACTGCAGACAGGAATGGCTACCCACTCCAGTATTTTTGCCTGGAGAATTCCAAGGACAGAAGAGCCTGGCAGGCTACAGAGCATGGGATCGCAAAGAGTCGGATATGACTGAGGGGTTAACACATAGTAACATAGTGACAAGTGAGAAAAGATCCAGGTTTTAGTTCTCATTCCACTGTTTCTGACTTAGGCAACCTCAGGGCCTCAATTTTCTTAGCTGTAAAATGGGTAGCGGGGCTAGGTCAGTGGTTTCTAGGGAACTTGTTCACACTACAGGTGCCTGAGATCCATAGAGATTCTGCTTTCAAATATCTGCAGAGGAGGCCAGAGTCTGTACTTTAAATGCTCTTGGACCTCTGTCCTGGGGGTTTCTGATGTTGGCATCTCTGGACACATTTTTTAAAACTAGGCCAAATATCTGAACTTAAAAAATTTTTTTTTTCTGCTTGTGTCTTGAAGCTTGTGGGATGTTAGTTCCCCAAACAGGGATTAAACTCAGGCCCTCAGCTGTGACAGCATAGAGTTCTAACCACTAGACCACCAGGGAATTTTTCTGGTACTTTAAATAACAGTTATTCTCTAGGTGGAAACATTTCATAGTCCAATGGTAGGCAGAGGGTAATCAGATTGAAAAATAAAAGAGCCAAAGAAGATCATTGAAGGGTAATTTTGGTGCGTATGGGATCCTAAGAGATGCTTAGGCTCAAATCACTCCTTTCAAGATGTGTGAGGGTTGGCTGTTGCTGTGGTTCTGTCTTCCTCCCATGCCCAAAGGGAAAAGCTGTGCCTTTAAAGCTACTGATGCCACCTGGAGGGACTCCTCAGGTGGCTCAATGGATAAAGAATCTACCTGCAATGCAGGAGATGCAGGTTCGATCCCCAGGTTAGAAAGGTTCCCTGGAGGAGGGCCTGACAACCCACTCCAGTATTCCTGACTAAAGAATCCCATAGACAGAGGAGTCTGGTACAGTCCATAGTGTTGCAAAGAGTTGGACATGACTGAAGCAACTGAGCAAGCACTCACGCCAACTTGGAGGGCAGGTACAGAGAAACAGTGGACAGAAGTATGGGGATTATTATTTGTATTCACCTGTAGAGTCATCTTTTACTGTTAAGATGGGACCAGTTTTGTTTGTTTTGGAAAAGTATTTAAACATACTATATTTTCATAACATTTAAAAACATTTAGTGAGTACTCAAACTATAGGAACTAAAACTAAAACAGATATGTAGCAGGATAACACTTAAGAGGTGCCCTTTAGTTGAATAAATACAGTTTGACTTTTTTTTTTCCCCAGCTACAAAACTCAGGGTTGACTTGCTTGGTTGGGTGAAAGCAGAAAAGAAAAAAGTTTTCAGAATGGAAAGCACTGGTGCAGTCTTTAAAGTAAATGCATAGTCCATCTTGAAGCATAGGAAATGTTCATCAAATCCATTCCAGTGACTCAAGCTGGAGTTCCAAGTGCAGTCCCTGGATCATCCTGGGCTTGACACAGAAGGCAAGTGTGTGAGCCCTCGAGGCTGGGCCTGCGGGAACGTGGATGCCGCTCATTGCACAGCAGTGGGAACCTGAGTGGTAGCTGAACACCAGAAGGAGTGTATGATTTTATGCCAAGGCTCCAGAAGACGGACATCTGTGAACTCCTTGAAGGATCTTCATTCTTGGTGACAGTTTAGGGACTCCTCTCCTGGTCTGGAATCTGACAAAGAAAACAGGCGCAGACCCCTGTGGTGACTGGCCGTGGGTTAGGAGGGGGTTCACTCCCCCAGAGTGGGGGCATCCTCTTATTAGCGCGATCTTGCTGGCACTCCTGGGACAGCATTGCCTGTCATGCATCATGGTTTAAGGAGTGAGGCTTCTAGAACTGGGTCGGGGCTGATGGACCGTCCCAAGCTCCCTTCTGGATCCAGATCTTAAGGAAAGAAGGATTCACTGAGGAAACAAATCATGATTTGGGAGACAGAGTCCGGGCTGGCTTTGTGGGCAGGGAAGTTGAGCAGTTGCACCAACCTGATGTTCAGAGAGGCCCCAGGCTCGGTGTAAAGTGCTGAGGTTGCCATAAGTGCTTCATCTTTTCCTCTTTTAAACTTGTGTTTTGGCTTCATGAGCACAGAATCCCACTGGACCCATGATGCATGGGAGTTGAGACAAGGCATGAAGCAAGTACGGGGTGAGCAGTAGGGCGCTGGCAGCCTGGAGAGGCCAGGCTTTCCGGAGAGCCAGAGCTTGCTTCGGACACAGAAAGAAGGCAACGATGGCCTAAGGACCGTGAATGGCTGAGGAACTCCCTCAAACTCTGTTCACTCACGCTTCATGCTACCTGCCTGCATTCCCAGTCACTTACACTGACACAGGATGGAGGAGAAGAGAGGGTAACTCAATAGCTTTTTTCCCCTCAGCACTTTCTTACTTATCTGTAAGTCAAAGGCAGAGAGTGTTGGTAGGATGTGGATGAATCAAGAAGCAAACAATTCAGGGACTTCCCTGGTGGCCCAGTGGTTAAGACTCTTCGCTCCCAAATCAGGGGACCCAGGTTAGATCCCACATGCCATAACGAAGAGCCCCCGTATCATCCTACTTCGGGGCGTGCCATGCTCCGTCGTGTCAGACTCTGCGTGACCCCATGGACTGTAGCCTGCCAGGCTCCTCTGTCCATGGAATTCTCCAGGCAAGAATACTGGAGGGGGTTGCCTTTTCCTACTTCTAGGGGATCTTCCTGACTCAGGGATTGAACCCGTGTCTCTTGCGTCTCCTTCATTGGCAGGTGGATTCTTTACCACTGGGCCACCTGGGAATCACCAAGAGCCCATATGTCACAACTGAAAAAAAAAGTCCTGCCTGCTGCAAGGAAGACCTCAGGTGCCACAACTAAGACCTGGTGAGGTCAAATAAATTTTTAAAAAGGAAAAAGAAGCGAGGAATTTAAAGCATGTGGTTAGTTTTGTGGGGGCATCTCCACTGTTCTGCTATGAACTATATACACGGACATTCAGAGGCACAAAATGAGAATTGTATTATTTCGGTGATTCTGCATATGAGATAAGTGTTCTTATATTTGCTTTTAAAACTGCCATTGGATAATGTAAAGATGAATGGTTAAATTTATGCTAATAGGGAACATTTTAAATTTCACTTTGCTTAGATTGACATTAAATAACAAGTAAAAGACACCGTGCCAAGTCAAGAGACCCCAGAAGAAAGGAAAGAGGTATGTATTTTAGTACTTTCAAGGACATTTTTTCCTGCTTTTTGATCAAAGGAGCTGTATTTTTCATTTTGCACTGAACCCAGCAAATTATGTAACTGGCTAGATGACAATCGGGTAAATGTAATTAGGGAGATGACACCTCCAGTTCTAGAAGGTGCTCTTCTGGCCCAGAAGACCAGCTGGGCTCAGAGGACCACTCTGTAGTAAGATTTGATGAGTGTGTCTTCCTGGAGTTATGGTCACTGATGTTTGAAGCACTGGTGTCTCAGTTCTACTTATATTAATTTCTGTCCTCAGCTGGCAGCTTGCCTCTTCTTCTAACAAGAGCTCTTTCTGCAGCATAGACCTTCTGATCAAAAAAGGAGCAAATCTGGTTTTATTGCATCTTGTTACCCCGACCCACCTCCATAATTCATGTTCTTAAACTCTCTGCTCATAAGCTTTCACTTCCTCTGCAACCAAGGGCCCTCAGTCTCCCTTCCCCCATTCATCCTCCAGCAGAGCGGGGCCTCTCTGCCTGTCCAAGTCGAAAAGACCTGGGCTTCCGCTGCAAGGCTGTGCATCCATTTTCAAGGTGTACTTTGATGGGACACTGTGTCCAGAGGTCAATGTCCAACTTCTTGGCGCTTCCAGCTTAGGCCTAGCTGACACCTCATCACTCAGTTTGGGTTGGAAGTGGACTCTGCATTTCCCAGCCATTCTTCCTATCATGTGAGACGTAGCTGTTGTCTGTCCTCTATGAATTTTTACTATCACACCTTGGTCATCACTCCAAGGCAATTATTTAAAATGAGAGTTTCATCTGCTTTGTGCACTAGAGATTCTTCTTAGAGCTTCCTGAGATTTGTGATAGTATTTGATTGAATTACTGAGCTCAGTATTTCATCCATTCCCATCTTCTCCAGCTCAAGCAATAACAGTTCCCCAGCCAGCTGAAGCCTGGAAGTCTTTTTTCTAGGACATACTTAGAAACAAGCACCATCTTCACTTTATTTAAATTATCTTTATTAGAGAGTGTCCCCCACCTCTGGAGGCTTTGTAAAATTAGTACTCAGAATGTGTGACCTTTCCAGAGAGTTCCAGCTTCCCAATGAATTCACCACAGTCTGCTCTTTTTCACTTCCCCAAACAGCAAGTATGTTTCCTGTGTATATGAATTATTTGTTCAAGTCATCTCATTGTATCTTTAAGGACAGATACTTCCCTAGGAAAGTGTTGTTTTTCTTTTTGAGGGGGGAGGCCTGATTTCTCTAAATGATAGTCTTTTCTGTTTTGATGTTCTGTTCTTAATGGGATAATTTTTATTTTGGAAACTTCACATCTACAGAAAAATTGAGAGATTAGTGTACTGAACATCCTATGTACTCCTCAGCAAGATTCACTAATTTTTAACATTTTGCCACATCTTCCTTTTCTTTGTGTGTGATGTATACCTTTTTGGCTCAATAATTTGGAAGCAAATTACAGATACGACATGCCATTCCTAAATATTTCAGCATCTATCTCCTTTAAATAAACACATTTTTTGACATTAACTATAATACCATGTTCACGTCTCATAAAATTAACAAGTCCAAAATTAACATTAAGTTCTCCTTATTTCACCCCAAAATGAATCTGATAACCCATTTCTTTTACACACCTTAATTCATTTAATCTGCACAACAATCACTGCCCGCATATAGTCCATATACACAAATAAAAAGAAAAGCAAAATGAACATCTTTGTACACATTCCCAAACTATCAAATGATGGCTAATCCTATCCCATCCATCTCCCCCATATATTACCCCTGTTGCGGTATTTCAAAGCAAACACCAACATCCTAGCCTTTCGTCCTTAACTATTTCAGTGTGAATCTCTGATAGACAAAAGCCTTTCTTAAAACAGAACCTAAAAAATTAACAGTAATTCATTTACATTATCAAATATCTAGCTGGTCTTCAAATTTCCAGCAGTTAACTTGAAAATCACATTTTATTATTCCCAGTATACAAACGAGGACTGTAACTTTTCTAAGACCTGAGTCTAATAAGAAATGAAGTTTGTATACAGACTGTTGTTGCCGGAGCCTGTTCTCTGCACGAGTAGTCTGTGCACTGTCGGCGCTCAGTAGAGATCTGAGTCCCCGAGGCGTTGCTGGAGGAGCCCGTGTTCAGAGCAAAGGTTTATTCCTCTCCTGATAGAACCGTGATTTCCATACCTGAGCTGAGAACAAGGCCAGAATAGGTCCCTGTGTTTGTCATTCCTTTATTCCTAATTGTGGCCTAAGAATTCATGACTGTTCTGGAGGAATTCAGGGAAAATTTGAATGTGTAGAACAGTAAACTCTATATTACATATCATGTTGAGATAAATATTCTTTAACTGTAAAGTAATGAACCCTGCTACTGTGTCACTGGAATTCTAGCAGAGGTTGCCTCAGATTCATTCATTTTATTTTTATTTATTTATTTTGGTTTGAGGCTAATTACTTTACAGTGTTGTAGTGGTTTTGGCCATACATTGATATGAATCAGCCATGGGTGTACATGTGTTCCCCATCCTGCACCCCCTCCCCCCCCCCCCCCCCTCCCCTCCCCCTGGGTCATCCCAGTGCACCAGCCCCGAGCACTTGCCTCATGCATCAAACCTGGACTGGTGATCTGTTTCACATATGATAATATATGTGTTTCAATGCTGTTCTCTCAGATCATCTCACCCTCACTTTCTCCCACATAGTCCAAAAGACTGTTCTATACATCTGTGTCTCTTTTTCTGTCTCGTATACAGGGTTATCGTTATCATCCTTCTAAATTTCATATATATGTGTTAATATACTGTACTGGTGTTTTTGTTTCTGGCTTACTTCACTCTGTATAATGGGCTCCAGTTTCATCCACCTCATTAGAACTAATTCAAATGATTTCTTTTTAATGGCTGAGTAATATTCCATTGTGTATGTGTACCACAGCTTTCTTATCCATTCTTCTGCTGATGGACATCTAGGTTGCTTCCATGTCCTGGCTATTATGAACAGTGCTGTGATGAACATTGGGGTATATGTGTCTCTTTCAATTCTGGTTTCCTCGGTGTGTATGCCCAGCAGTGGGATTGCTGGGTCATATGGTAGTTCTATTTCCAGTTTTTTAAGGAATCTCCAGACTGTTCTCCATAGTGGCTGTACTAGTTTGCATTCCCATCAGCAGTGTAAAAGGGTTCCCTTTTCTCCACAACCCTCTCTAGCATTTATTGCTTGTAGACTTTTGGATAGCAGCCATTCTGACTGGTGTGAAATGGTACCTCATTGTGGTCTTGATTTGCATTTCTCTGATAATGAGTGATGTTGAGCATCTTTTCATGTGTTTGTTAACCATCTGCATGTCTTCTTTAGAGAAATGTCTGTTTAGTTCTTTGGCCCATTTTTTGATTGGGTCGTTTACTTTTCTAGAATTGAGCTGCAGGAGCTGCTTATATATTTTTGAGATTAATTCTTTGTCAGTTGTTTCATTTGCTATTATTTTCTCCCATTCTAAAGGTTGTCTTTTCACCTTGCTTACAGTTTCCTTTGTTGTGCAAAAGCTTTTAAGTTTAATTACATCCCATTTGTTTATTTTTGCTTTTATTTCCAATATTCTGGGAGGTGGGTCATAGAGGATCCTGCTGTGGTTTATGTCCGAGAGTGTTTTGCCTATGTTTTCCTCTAGGAGTTTTATAGTTTCTGTTCTTACGTTTAGATTTTTAATCCATTTTGAGTTTATTTTTGTGTATGGTATTAGAAAGTGTTCTAGTTTCATACTTTTACAAGTAGATGACCAGTTTTCCCAGCACTTGTTAAAGAGATTAGCTTTTCTCCATTGTATATTCTTTCCTTCTTTGTCAAAGATAAGGTGTCCATAGGTTTGTGGATTAATCTCTGGGGTTTCTATTTTGTTCCATTGATCTATATTTCTGTCTTTGAGCCAGTACCATACTGTCTTGATGACTGTGGCTTTGTAGTAGAGCCTGAAGTCAGGCAGGTTTTGAATCTGATAACTTAAAGTCATTTCATTCTACCAAGATCATTTGAAACTACTGTGCAATCTTTTATTCAATCGCTTGACACCTTCTACTCTTCATGGAAAGGAGTGTTCCTCCCAAAAGAAACTGTCAAGTGCACCACTCCCAAGCAGGCAGTAAAAATGCTTGGGACTTTCTTGATGGTCTGGTGGTTGGGAGTTCATATGAATGATCTTCTCTAAATTCTGCAAGTCCAAAAAGGTTTGATTTTTCATTTTTCAAATAGAAAAGGGAAGTGAAAGTCGCTCAGCGGTGTCCGACTCTTTGCAACACCATGGGCTATACAGTCCATAGAAATCTCCAGGCCAGAATACTGGAGTGGGTAGCCTATCCCTTCTTCAGCGGATCTTCCCTATCCAGGAATCGAACCAGGGTTTCCTGCATTGCAGGTGGATTCTTTACCGAGCTATCAGGGAAGCCCGTTCAAATAGAAAGCTAGGCATAGCAATTTTAGATCATACATTCTATTCTTTTGAGGAATTTTAGGATTTGTTCCACTGTCTCTTAGCACTGAATGTTGATTTAAAGAAGTCTGAAATCAGTGTTGCTTATTTTAGTCTTTTTTGCTGAATTTGCCCCAAATAATCTTTGTCTATGAAGTTCAGTAATTTTGCTAGGCTATGTCTTAGTGGTGAGAATTCTTATTAATTTTTCCTGGAATCAGCTGTACCCTTCTAGTAGCTAGATTCAAATTGTCTTTGATTTCTGAAGTTTTGATGAATTGCATCTTAAAATATTTGTTCAATTAATTGTCCAATTTCCTCAAAATTAAACATTTGTTCAATTTCCTTGGGCTTTTCTTTTCTTTTATTTTTTGGTAGTATTCTTGTATTTTTTAATCGAGGTATAATTACGTACAAGAAACCACAGAGATTTAAGTATATGATTTGATGGATAAGTTTGAATATATCTATACACCCAAGAAACCATTGCCACAATCAAAGAGTAAACATATTCATTACCCCCAAATCTTCTCTGTACCATTTATATATTTATTTAAAAATATTTATTTGGCTGTCCGGGATCTTTGATCTTCAATGTGCCATGCATGATCATTTGTTGTGGTGTGTGAACCCCAAGTTACAGCCTGTGGGATCTAGTTCCCTGACCAGGGGACGAACCTGGGCCCACCAAATTGGGAGCATGATGTATTAGCCACTAGACCACCACAACATTCCCTTGTACCCTTTATAATCCATCCACTTGTCCTTTCTCACTGTTCTTATCATTGCCATGTGCTACTGACTACTTTCTATCACTTTAATTTGCATTTTCTAAAACTTTATGTAAGTGGTATCATACAATATGCACTCTTTTGAGGGGAGGGTCTGGCTTTTATAATTATTGCAGTTCACCTATGCTGTGGCATGGATCAGTAGAAGTGGGGCAAACAGACATCCTTGCCTGAACTTCAGTGGGACTTTTTCCTCGAATCCTTCAGGTAATTATTTCTGCATCTCACACCCTCTCCCTTGGCCTCTACTGGTAACTTCTTCACACACACGCACTTATTCAGCTGAAGACTCAAGAGGGCCCTGACACATCCCTAGCACCCTCTCCCTCTCTCTGTAGCTTGTTTCCCTCTGAAAGCTTTCTCTGAAAACTCTAGACCCCTTAGCCTCTCAGGTCTTCCAGCTCCTTCTACTGAGCTGAGAGACCACCAGGCTATGATTGGGTCACCCCCTACCCTCCCGTGAAAAGATCTAAAAACCGTCTCTCAGAGTAATCTGGGACAATTGTAGGGCTGGCCCATTTATTTCCTCTCAGGGACCACTGAACATCACTGAAAGATATCCAGTTTTTGTTAGATGTTAATTTATTTATTTGATTGAGCCAGATCTTAGTTGCCACACACAGGACCTAGTTCTCGAATCGAACCTGGACTTCCTGCATTGGGAGTATGCATTTGTAGCTGCTGGACCACCAGAGAAATTCCAAAATGCTTTGTCTGCTTTTTCAGTTTTTTCTTTTTTCTTCAGACAGAGGGTTAATCTTGTCCTTTATTAACCTATCTCGTTCAGAAGCGGAAGTCACCATTATTTAAGATTTTGATGAGTAAACTTTGAGCTGAGGAGTATTTTTTCTTCACATTTGCAAGAGCTTACGCAGGAAGTTAGGTTCCAAGGCAGCAAGTATTTTCCTTATCACTCAGTAATGTAAGTGAGTCTTTCCTTCTCTGTAGACAATTGACACAGACTGCCAAGTTCTGGTCCTAAAACAAAGCTTCTCCTCACCTCATTTTCACACGCAGAGTTTCCTGCAACACAACTCAACTGTGGGACTCCTCACACCACACCCCTAGCCCCAACTCCTTCCTCCCTGAGGACCAAACTAGACCCAAGGAAGCTCCAGTTCCTGGTCTGGGCACCCAACTCTCACTCTTACAAGTATTGGATTTAGGTTTTAAATCTTAAGATATGCCCCTCACCTTGCATAAATGTACTTTGCAAGACTTCCCTGGCAGTCCAGTAGTTAAGATTCCACACTTCCACTGTAGTGGACGTGGGTCCAATACCTGACTGAGGAACTAAGATTCCACATACTGTACAGTGTGACCAAAAATAAAAATATAGATATAATTTTTAAATAACTGTACTTTGTAAACTCTCTGAGATGTGCCTCTCCATTCTTTCCTCTTCCCTCCCTTGCTCCCAATCAATTTCTACATCTTTTGACACCTTTCCACCTATTTAGTTTTGACCATTTTATAATTTTGACAAAGTTAGGGTTTATCTGGTGGTTCAGATGGTAAAGAATCTGCCTGCAATGCTGAAGACTGGGGTTCAATCCCTGGGTTAGGAAGATCCGCTGGAGAAGGGAATGGCAACTCATTCCAGTATTCTGGCCTGGAGAATCCCATGGACAGAGGAGCCCGGTGGGCTACAGTACCTGGGGTCACAAAAGAGTTGGACATGACTGAGTAACTTTAGCAATACATGAACCATGAACTTCCAGATGTTCAAGCTGGATTTAGAAAAGGCAGAGGAACCAGAGATCAAATTGCCAACATCTGCTGGATCATCAAAAAAGCAAGAGAGTTCCAGAAAAACATCTATTTCTGCTTTATTAACTATGCCAAAGCTTTTGACTGTGTGGATCACGATAAACTGTGGGAAATTCTTAGAGATGGGAATACCAGACCACCTGACCTGCCTCTTGAGAAATTTGTATGCAGGTCAGGAAGCAACAATTAGAACTGGACATGAAACAACAGACTGGTTCCAAATAGGAAAAGGAGTACGTCAAGGCTGTATATTGTCACCCTAATTATTTAACTTATCTGCAGAGTATATACATCATGAGAAATGCTGGGCTGGAGGAAGCACAGCTGGAGTCAAGATTGCTAGGAGAAATATCAATAACCTCAGATTGCAGATAACATCACCCTTATGGCAGAAAGTGAAGAACTAAATAACCTCTTGAGGAAAGTGAAAAAGTTGGCTTAAGGCTCAACATTCAGAAAACTAAGGTCATGGCATCTGGTCCCATCACTTCATGGGAAATAGATGGGGAAACAGTGGAAAAAGTGGCTGATTTTATTTTTCTGGGCTCCAAAATCACTGCAGATGGTGATTGCGGCCATGAAATTAAAAAATGCTTACTCTTTGGAAGGAAAGTTATGACCAACCTAGACAGCATATTAAAAAGCAGAGACATTACTTTGTTAACAAAGGTCCATCTAGTCAAGGCTATTGTTTTTCAGTGGTCATGTATGGATGTGAGAGTTGGACTATAAAGAAAGCTGAGCACTGAAGAATTGATACTTTTGAACTGTGGTATTGGAGAAGATTCTTGAGAGTCCCTTGGACTGCAAGGAGATCCAACCAGTCCATCCTAAAGGAGATTAGTCCTGGGTGTTCATTGGAAGGACTGATGTTGAAGCTGAAACTCCAATACTTTGGCCACCTGATGGGAAGAGCTGACTCATTTAAAAGACCCTGATGCTGGGCAAGATTGAGAGCAGGAGGAGAAGGAGATGACAGAGGATGAGATGGTTGGATGGCATCACCGACTCAGTGGACATGGGTTTGGGTGGACTCCGGGAGTTGGTGATGGACAGGGAGTCCTGGTATGCTGTAGTTCATGGGGTCGCAAAGAGTCGGACATGACTGAGTGACTGAACTGAACTGAGTGACTAACACACAGAGAGTTGAATTTCTGTTTCTTATTCTTTTAGGTGATTTCCAGAAGAACAGGGAAGCATGAACTTGAGGCCATCATCTTCAAAGTGGAAGGTAGGGATTCTTCAGTTGCTGTTGCTGTTTTGAATACAATTTTTCCATTCTTATTAAGCCTGACACAGTCTCTGATGTCTCACACTCTATAAAGTTTTAAAGCATGACTGCTAAATACATCAATGTCCCATAACCTGGGTCTACATATTGAGGCAGACTATGGCTTCCTTTCTACCTGGGATGCATGGAGATCTTTCCTCTATTGAGTCTCGGGCTTCTCACACATTGATAGAGCTGATGAAAGTCCAAATCCATGAGCCTGTCTGAAGTCTGTCTTCCAAGAACCTGGACTTGTATATTGGACAAACCTGAGCCTGAAGCTCAGCTACAACATTTACTACTTGTTGGACCTTGTCTTCATCAGCATTCTCCAGAGAAGTAGAACGAATAGGATGGATCTAGTGAGACAAATAGGTAAGATATAGATTCTAGATGGTGGTGGTTTAGTTGCTAAGTTGTGTCCAATCCTTCCAACCCCACGGACTGTAGCCCACCAGGCTCCTCTGTCCATGGGACTTCCCAGGCAAGAATACTGGAGTGGGTTGCCATGCCCTCTTCCAGAGGATCTTCCCAACCCAGGAATCAAACCCATGTCCCCTGCATTGCTGATGGATTCTTTACCCCTGAGCCACCAGGAAAGATCACAGGCACTAGATATAGATTGATATAGAGATACAGAGAGAGGATTGAGGTAGATAAGATATAGATGCTATTTATCTATCTAGCTATATCAATTTTCTGTCTATATTATCTATCATTAGGAAGGGGAGTTTAAGGAATTGGGTCTTGTGATTGTGGAGGCTGGCAAGTCCAAAATCTTTGGGGGCAGGCTGGAAAGTAAGGCATGAACCAATGTGCAGTCTTGATCTGGAAGGAAGCTGAGAAGCAGAATCCGTCCTGGAGGTGGTGGGAGGGAGGGAGGAAGAAGATGGACCTCAGTCTTTTCTCTTAGGCCTTATCTGATTGGATGAGGCTCAGCTAGTTTGAGCTTTACTCAACTGATTTAAATACTAATCACATCTTTTAAAAATACCTTCAAGATGATATCTAGATTGGTGTTTGACCAAACAACTGGGTAGCACAGCCTAGACAACTTGATATATGAAATTAACCAGCACAGACCTTCAGTAACATATTCAATCTCATTGAGTCTCAGTTTTCTCATCTGTGAAATGGGAATATTTTTATACCTTTCTTGGAGGACCATAGTGAAAATAAGACTGAATATAAAAACCACCTAACATAGCATCTGGCAAATTGTGGATGCTCAATAAATTAAAGCTACTCTTGTTGTGGCTAGATGATACACCTAATATGGTCTCCTGAAGTCTAGTCCACTCTTTTCCATGTCCTTCCATCTCCTTCTGTATTATAAGGAAGTTTCAAAAACTGCTTTGCTTGGCTCTCTTGCAGCTAGAGTTTAGGCTGAGATACACTCAGGAAAGATTTGGAAGGAGGAAGCAAGCAAGATGTGCCAGCTGCTGCTAGGTTCCAAGTTCCAGTTACTGGTCACCAGTTTCATGGGTTCATACATAGTGACAGCCATAGCAATGACTGCAGATGCCTGACCTCTGGCCTGCAGCTGTGGAGGCGTGGCTTTGAACTGTTAGTGACCCCACCTCCTGTTCCTCCTACAAGCATCTAATTGATCAGATATATATATATATATATTATTCACTTTTATCTGCAATTGGTCTTCATTACTGTGAGGGCCTTTCTCTTTTCATAGTCATGGTGAGAGAGGACTACTCTCCAGTTATGGTGGGTGGGCTTCTTACTGCCATGGCTTCTCTTGTTGTGGAGCACAGGATCAGGAGCACATGGGCTTCAGCAGTTGTGGCTGGTGGGCTCAGTATTTGTAGTTCTGGGCTCTAGAGCACAGCTCAATAGTTGTGGCACATGGGCTTAGTGGCTTCCAGGAAGATGTGGGATCTTCCTGGATCAGGGATCAAACCCATATCTCCTGCATTGGCAGGGAGATGCTTTACCACTGAGCCACCAGGGAAGCCCCCTAATTGCTTATATCAAGTTGAACTGCTTTGGGCTTGAAACACCTCAAGTGGTTTCTGTTTCTGCTCTGAGTCCTGACTGCTACAGAAGACTCCACTGAAGGTCACTTCACCATGTCCTCCTCTCTGCATCTTGGAGGCTCTGCAGGCTGGCACTCTACCCACCAGCTCTGGGGAGTTTCTCTGGTGCGTCCTCAGTGGACCCTGTCAGAGAGAGACAGGGTCCTGTAATCAGAGCTGTCGTGATGACATGGGAATCAGAGAAAGCATCAGCAACAGTCAGCCCAACCCAGGGCATTTGATTGGCTGCACTGGTGCCCTCGCTTTGCATTGAGATTTCAGTGTAGACAGAGAGTTCCACTAACTGGAATCTTCCACTAACAGGATGTTCTTCTTTTGGATGTCGCTCAGCCCAGAGCTGGGCATCTGTCCTCAGCAGCCATATTTTATTGCATTGTAATATTTATAGCTATAAACACCTGGGCATATTTAAAGAAACATCCCCTTCAAAAATAAAAATAAGAGAACCCCACCCATGTTTCCCAAATGAGGACACAGCCCACAGACCCTTCATTATGGGTAGTAAAGTGGTCTCTTGACCTCCCCCACCCTCCTCCCCACTGCAGCCCAGTTAGGGGGGTAATAGAAACGATTGAATCATAGAACAACCTTTAGCATGCTGGGTGAGAACCACAGACATACTGTGGGTTGCTGGGTGCTGACTTCATAACGAGCCCAAAGTTGAGGGTTAAGAAAACACGGAGAGACAGAGGACCAAGGAACATGAAGACAGACAGGTTGTGACTGCTGAAGGCAGGAAGGGCTTACAGAGGGGAGATGCTCAAGATTTTTAATAAAAATAGCTTTTACCTTCACCAAGTGCCTACTGTGTACATTCCATTTATGATATTTAATCCTCACAATCCTATGAGGTAGGATTATTAGTCCCATTTTACTTATGAAGAAATTGAGGTTTAGAGAGACTTAAGAGATGTCCGCCAGCACCTCGGTGGAAGCACAATTAGAGTCTGAGCTTAGAGCAAGGCTTATAAACACTGTGCTACATCATTGACCCTGAGGATGCTCGGAGGTGTTATATCAAAGAAGGGGATCAAAACCCATTAGGAAAATAACAAGTTGAGGAAATTCTCAGTTAATTGAAACAAAATTGGCTGGATGCTTTGTCTGTTTTCATTGCAGGGCTTATCAGAGCCTTTAACAGGCTATTGAAACTGATGGAGAGATAGACCATGGAGAGAGGGCCAGGAAGGAAGAAGAAAAAGTCTTGTTTTCACACGCACATTCATAGAGAGAGCAATATAGTTGCAGTTACCTAAGAAAACATTCTACGTCCAATCCCAGACAAAATACCAAGCAACAGAAATGAAGAAAAATTTGTGTATCCAGCAGTGGACAGCGTTTCAATGCAGGCAAGAATAAATACATACCCACAGTGAGCAGACCACACACTGGGGAGAGACATCTTGACTAAACTGGTTATCATTAGGTGAGGTATGCCAATGCGCTTGTAATTTGTGTTTATTTTTATTTTCTGTCCTTATGATAGAAACATCTGCTGTTTTTATACTGCTTCAGACAGAGATGGCTACATAAGCAAAATGAAAATGCAGGGCTTCTTGCTCAAAACACAGGGAGAAAAATGCCAGTTAATGTACAAAAATAGTGAGCTTTTTTCTTTTTTTCTGTGGTTTCTCACCTAATCGTGGTGGGGTTTATGTGCTTTTTAAAGTCCTTCTAGGTAAAGAAAAATTAAGATTTTAAAATTTGAGCATGAATTTTTACTGTTCTTTATATTCTGCAATGCCAAGTTTAAATGAAGTCTCTGAAACCAAGAGCAGGGCTTCTCTGAGCACAAGACTCTGTGCGGCTGTCCAGATCATGTGCCCATGAAGCCACCCTCGGATGGTGAACAGGAAGAAACACTTTTGTTTTACAGTTTTAGAGCTGCTGATTTTATGCACCTCAGACAGTACTATTGGATTTCTGACATTTACGGCGTTTCTCCTGTGGGGAGTTATGGTACATTTTTGACCAACAGAATCCACCTTTGAAAGACGATAATGGCCACTTCATTAGAGAGAGAGGAGTCAGCAAGAAAAATGTTTCCCTTGCACTTTTCCAAGCTGTAAATGTCACTGCTCATTGCGAGGAAATGTTTCCAGGGCCAGGGCTGATAAGCCCATCAGGCAGCCTCAGGTGAAGGCATTTCATAAACATGTTTGAAACTTGCTGGGCAGCCTCAGGGCTGAATGGACTGCAGGAGAGGCTGAGAAATGGTTTCCTTGGGGAAGAACAAGCCAGTGGAGGCAGTGGAACTGGACATCCCCTGGGAGAGCCAGGTGTCTCTCTGGGCTGAGTTAAGGCTGTTTGTCCATCACTTCTTGGAGGCATGAGAGGCAGGGCTGTGTTTACTGATCCTGTGGGTTACAGCCTCTCAAACCAGCTCCAATCTCTCATTAGCTGGGGGCACCATGCTGACTAACCTCCACACCTGAGCACCCATGGAGGGTGCTTTGGGTCCTGGGTGGCAGGAGTTGTTTCTTCTGGCTTGGTGTTCCCTGCTGGCTGCTCTTTCTGCCACCTCCACTCAGACCTGGTTTTGGTGTGAAGGTCCCAGCTGTCACTTGGGCCTGTGGGCTGCCTGCTTTCCCAAGATCTTTCATTTTTCCTGGCTGCCTCTATGGTGGGGGTGGTCGTGCCAAAGTCCCTCTATCTGGTGCAGGATCTCTTGCCACTTCTGTCTGTTTGCATCCCTCCGTGGTTGATGACCCAAAGCCCTCTGATGACAGTATTCTTAATAAATAAATAAATAAATAAAAATATCTTGGGTTTCACCCTCCTCCCCCAACCAGGGGCTTCCCTGGTAGTCTAGTGGTTAAGAATTGGCCTGCCAATGTGGGCAACATGGGTTTGATTCCTGGTCAGGAAAGATCCCACATGCCCAGGGCAACTAGACCTGTGTACTGCAACTACAGAGCCCGTGTGCCCTAGAGCCTGGCTCTGCAGCAGGAGAAGCCACCACAATGAGAAGCCAGAACACTGCAACTGGAGAAGAGCCCCCTGCTCATCGCAACCAGAGAGAAAGCCCACGTGAAGCAATGAAGGCCCAGCACAGCCAAATAATTAATTTGTAAAAAGCTCCCTTGGAACCAGAGGGCCCCAGAAGGGCTCATTTAGCTAAAAGCCCCACATAAGCAGCCCAATCTTTAGCCGTTCTTTTGTTTGAGCTTCCCTAAAGGCCTCTGCAGAAACTTCCAGATGTTGTTCTGTATGTCTGCATCAGGTTGTTCACCGGGTGGTCTGCCATAGACTTTAGTATTATATTCTTGGTCAGCTGTTGAGCGTGATCTGGAAAGGCTATCACTGAGAGGGCTGTGCTCTGCACCTGGTCCTCAGGCATCACCTGGTCCACCACACCCACCTGGAGGGCCTCCACTTGTGGGTAGAGCAACCCCACTTCCCCTGCCATGCCGGATATGGTGCAAATATGTTGATGTCTATGCCTTACACAGAATGAATGTTCCCATCCACTTTGTTCATTCACAAAACTAGTGCTTAGGATTCTCCTGACACCTTGCCCATGAAAAAAATTAATCAGTATTTAATCTAAGAGACAGATGGAAAATTTTGTTCAGACCTACCTGAGGATTATAACCAGAGAGACAGTCTTTCAGAGAGCTCTGGGCACTGATCCACCTGTTAGAGGTCAAGGCACAGGTCTATGAATTTCTGAGAGAGAGCGTCATGCATCAGAGTAACATATTGACAGTTTATACTGTCAACAAGGTGAGTCATAGGCCATCATGACATCATGACCCTTTATAGGCTTGAGAAAGAATGCTGTTGCCTAAGGAGTTACCTTGCTGGCACCAGGAGAAAATTCTTTTTTTTTTTGCGAGCACACATCCTTGTATCTTCTAAGAGGATTTAGTTAACGTATAACACAGATGCACAATGTACACTAAAGGGGAGCCTAGTGGCTCAAATGGCAGAGTGGCTCCAAATTTCTGTTAAATTTTTCTTGTTCTGCTTTAAAAGTATTGGGTTGGCCAAGAAGTTCATTCACATTTTTCCAACGATCTTATGGAAAAGACTTTTTGGTCAACTTGATAATTTTACTTCATCGATCTTTTTGTTGATGTTGTTTTCTAAGACATTTTTTTAAAAAATTTATTTATTTATTTTAATTGGAGGCTAATTACTTTACATTATTGTAGTGGTTTTGGCCATACATTGACATGAATCAGCCATGGGTGTACATGTGTCCCCCATCCTGAACCCTCCTCCCACCTCCCTCCCCCTTCCATCCCTCAGGGTCATCCCAGTACACTGGCCCTGAGCACCCTGTCTCATGCACCAAAACTGGACTGGCGATTTATTTCACATATGGAAATATATATGTTTCAATGTTATTCTCTCAAATCATCCCACCCTCAACTTATCCCATAGAGTCCAAAAGTCTGTTCTTTATCTGTCTCTTTTGCTGTCGTGCTTATAGGGTCATCATTACCATCTTTCTAAATTCCATATATATGCATTAATATACTATATTGGTGTTTTTCTGACTTACTTCACTCTGTATAATAGGCTCCAGTTTCATCCACCTCATTAGAACTGATTCAAATGCATTCTTTTTAATAGCTGAGTAATATTCCATTGTGTATATATACCACAGCTTTCTTATCCATTCGTCTGGTGATGGACATCTAGGCTGCTTCCATGTCCTGGCTATTGTGAACAGTGCTGCGATGAACATTGGGGTACACGTCTCTCTTTCAGTTCTGGTTTTTTAAGACTTTTTTTTAAAGATGTGTTTCCATTTTTTAAAACATCTTTATTGAATCTGTTACAATATTGCTTCTGTTTTATGTCTCGGTTTTTTGGCCATGAGGCATGTGGGATCTTACATCCCCTGACCAGGTATTGAACCTGCAGCCCTTGCATTGGAAGGTGAAAGTCTTGGCCACTGCACTGCCAGGGAAGTCCCACTATATCAGCTTTTACGAGGCTTCTGTGACTTCTCATATTTCTGGTGAATGCATTTGAAAAGATGATATGGTGGACACAGGTCACTCAGCAAAAGTGGGCTTCCCTGAGCTTGGAGGCCAGGCCTGGCTGGCTTCAGTGTTTCCTTGCCCTGGCTATCATCCTGAGCTCTGGCTTTCTGAAACTAGGTCCTGGTCGAGCACCACAGTGTTGGCTGTAGGTCTATCTGCTGCTCTCCTAAGGGCTGAGGGTTTTATTAACTAGCAAATGTACACACGCATGTTCATATACACACAGTGACCGTGAAAGTCGCTCAGTCGTGTCCGACTCTTTGCAACCCCATGAACTGTAGTCCATGGAATTCTCCAGGCCAGAATACTGGAGTGGGTAGCCTTTCCCTTCTCCAGGGGATCTTCCCAACCCAGGGATCGAATCCATGTCTTCCAAATTGCAGGCGGATTCTTTACCAGCTGAGCCATGAGGAAAGCCCTCATATACATACATAGAAGCACAAAATACAGTTTAAAGAGAAATCGTTAGGATCTGAGCACAACTCTTTGAGCATCTTTCATGGTAGTGACTCTTTACCTCTGAAAGGATATCTGACTTTTGAAGATGGATGAAGATCATTTAGAGTCTGTGATACGTATTGTGATTCATTACAAGAAATAAGTACTTGGTCTCATCCCCAGCCCCTGACACAAGGCTCCTAAAGTCCTTGTAAGGTCCTCAGTGGTGAGAGAACGGGGAGCATCTTTCGTTCTCACGAGGTGACTCTGGGTGGGCTCCTGAATCACCAAGCCATTATTCGAAGCTTGGAAATTTCAGTGCCCCTCCCACTTCTCTAGAGAGGGAAGAGGGGCTAGAAATGGAGTTAATAATGATCGTGCTTACGTGAGGAAACTGCCATAAAATCTTGATAGCTCTTGATAGGAGAGCTTCCAGGCAAATGAACTCATCTGCATGCCAGGAGGGTGACACACTCCAAGTCCATGGAAGCAGAAGATCCTGTACCCAGGACTCCCCCAACTTTGCCCAATGTATCTCTTACTCTGGTTGTTCACCTATGTCCTTTATCATATACTTTACTGAATTGGTAAATGTGAGAAAATGTTTCCCTGAGTTCTGTGAGCTGCTCTTGCAAGTAAATTGAATGCAAGGAGGGGTCATAGGAAAACCTCTGAAATGTAGCCAACCTGGATAGAATCTGTGGGTAGCCTGGGGCCCTACTAGTTATGAGTGGCATCTGAACTGTGGGGTTATCTCGTAGGACTAACCCCTTAACCTGTGGCATCTAGAGCAATTTCTAGGCAGATGGTACCAGAATTGAGTTAAACTGTAGAACTCCCAGCTGATGTCAAAGATTTGCTTGGTGAACAGAGAAAACACACACATTTAGTGACCAGAAGTGTCAGAAATGAAGAAGTCTGTGCAAAAGTAAAGGAGAAAAACACAGCAAGAGAAAGACTCACATTTTCCCAACATAGAGCATGCTAGTTTAGTGGGCTTTGAATTTACGTGGTGGATAAACTGGTAAAATGGGCAGTCATGGTGGGGGAGGAATGACAGAATGAAGGCATGCATATATAGATGTATTAATATGTTCTACTGCCACCCTGAGCCCAGCATTCTGCCTGGTACTGCAGTCGTGGTCCTTTGCTCATGTGTGTGCAAAGGTTGTGTGTCCTTTGGCCACACTACAGGTGGATACTATCATCACCATTTTCCAGGGGAGGAAACCAAGGTCGGAAGAGATTAAAAAAATCCACCATGACTTAGTGGTAAAATTGAAACTGGAATCTAATGAGAGTTTTTTGAAGTTAAAATTTGAAAGAAACAGAAAGAAGAACATCGTAGTTACAAAGCAATGAGATGATTTTCTAATTTGGCTCCAAGAACTGGCTCTGCAGATTATTTTAAACCATTGAATCTGAAAATGTTTTCAGAGATGGCAGCAGCATCATAATAAAATTAAAGTTCCCAAGGAAACCAGTGTGATGGGAACAAATACTTCTCTAGCCTGCCTTTACATTATTTTTGTTTGAAGTCAGAGAATTTCCTAGTCCCACCTCAGATACAGGTCTTTAGAACCAGGGATTTTGGCACCAGAACAAACCCTGGAGACATTTATCAGCACACCCATTCTAGGTAGGTGAAGTTCGGCTCCAGAAACAGGGAGTTACTTGCTCAAGCTCACTCGGTGAACTGACACCCACGTGCTTGACAACTGGCAGAGCTATCTCCCCACTGCACACTGCTTCCTCCCAGTTGTGCCCACCCCCACTGATACATCTCCCTAATAGCAACAGTTAAACAAAAACAAAACTCTGTGTCAGATATTAAAAAGAGCATTATCTTATCAAGCCTTCACGGAAACATTATGGGTGAGGAGTACCATTCCCATTTCGCAGATAGTAAAAACCAAGGTCCAGAGAAGTCTAATGATAGGATCAGGAAATTGAGGCTCCAAGATTTGAACCCAGGTCTGCCCACCTCCAGGTCCCATGCATTTAAACCACACTGCCTCGTTTTGGCCCAGATCCTTCTCTAAGCTTCTTCTTGTGTCCCTGAGGAACCCCGGGGGGAAATAAGGCACATTCCACTTCAAGTCACTCTCCCTCCTGCCAGTCACTTCCCTTCTTTTTGTGTTTATCAACACAAAATAGCCTGTCCCCTCCGCACGTTTGTTTTGCCGGAGGCCTGCGCTCTTCCCTGGGAACCCGGAGGAACAATGAGCGGGGGCCACGCCCCCGGGGCCCCGCCCCCATCCTGGACCACTTCCTCAGCTTCCCCTCACTCACGCTTGACCCCGGCGGAGACTGCGTCGGAGGCCCCCTCCAGCTCGCCTACCAAGTGCGTCAATCACTTGTTTACTTGCTTTTCCTGCCTGGCCCTGGGGGTTCCGCTGGCTGTTTCTTCCCTCTGGAGGTTCTCCTGAGGTGAGCTTTGATCTTCACATTGGAAGGGGCGACAGGAAGATGGTGAGAGATGCGAGGAATCTTGTCAGCATCTGACTCATTCTGTGAAGAAGGAAAAAAAAAATCCTCTCTGAAAGCAACTTGAGGATGCTGGTGAGAACTGTGGATCCCTGCCAGGATGGAGGTCTTCCTTTTCTCTGGGACAAAGTTGGAAAAGGGATTAAAATTTCCACAATTCCGAAGAAAATTCCCCCAAGCCTTTCTAAACTTAGCTATCCGTGTAGTTGACTAAATAATAAATTAGTGCGCAGACTTTCCACACAAAGCCACGGCTGCAGACCCCCTTCCCCACCACTAGGGGAAGATGTTTTTAGGCGTGTGTCTTCTCTTGGACAGTTCAGTTCAGTTCAGTCGCTCAGTCGTGTCTGACTCTTTGCGACCCCGTGAATCGCAGCACGCCAGGCCTCCTTGTCCATCACCAACTCCCGGAGTCTACCCAAACCCATGTCCAGCGAGTTGATGATGCCATCCAGCCATCTCATCCTCTGTCTTCCCCTTCTCCTGCCCCCAGTCCTTCCCTGAATCAGGGTCTTTTCCAAAGAGTCAACTGTTCACATGAGGTGGCCAAAGTACTGGAGTTTCAGCTTCAACATCAATCCTTCCAATGAACACCCAGGACTGATCTCCTTTAGATGGACTGGTTGGATCTCCTTGCAGTCCAAGAGACTCAAGAGTCTCCTCCAACACCACAGTTCAAAAGCATCAATTCTTCACCGCTCAGCTTTCTTCACAGTCCAACTCTCACATCCATACATGACTACTGGAAAAACCATAGCCTTGACTAGACGGACCTTTGTTGGCAAAGTAATATCTCTGCTTTTAAATATGCTATCTAGGTTGGTCATAACTTTCCTTCCAAGGAGTAAGCGTCTTTTAATTTCATGGCTGCAATCACCATCTGCAGTGATTTTGGAGCCCCCAAAATAAAGTCTGATACTGTTTCCCCACCTATTTCCCATCAAGTGATGGGACCAGATGCCATGATCTTTGTTTTCTGAATGTTGAGCTTTAAGCCAACTTTTTCACTCTCCTCTTTCACTTTCATCAAGAGGCTTTTTAGTTCCTCTTCACTTTCTGCCGTAAGGGTGGTGTCATCTGCATATCTGAGGTTACTGATATTTCTTCTGGCAATCTTGATTCCAGCTTGTGCTTCTTCCAGCCCAGTGTTTCTCATGATGTACTCTGCATATAAGTTAAATAAGCACAAGACTGCTTATAAAAACCATGAGCAGCTGGGTCTGATTTGAGAGGTGGGCATGGGAACTCCTCCGGAGAAGGCAATGGCGCCCCACTCCAGTACTCTTGCCTGGGAAATCCCATGGGTGGAGGAGCCTTGTAGGCTGCAGTCCATGGGGTCGCTAGGAGTCAGACACGACTGAGCAACTTCACTTTCACTTTTCACTTTCATGCATTGGAGGAGGAAATGGCAACTCACTCCAGTGTTCTTGCCTGGAGAATCCCAGGGACGGGGGAGCCTGGTGGGCTGCTGTCTATGGGGTCGCACAGAGTCGGACACGACTGAAGTGACTTAGCAGCAGCAGCATGAGAACTCCTCTGGGATACTGCCTGAAATCCAACCCATCATACAGCTATTCTTTTTAAAAATTTTATTTATTTGGCTGCATCAGGTCTTAGCTGCAGTACATGAGATCTTTGTTGTGGCATGTGGAATCTCTCTATTTGTGGTAGGTGGTCTCCAGGGCACTTGTGCTCAGTAGTTGCAGTGTGTAAGTTTAGTTGCCCTGTGGCATGTGGGGTCTTAGTTCCCAGACCGGGGATTGAACTCGAGTCCCCTGCATTGGAAGGTGGATTCTTAACCCCTTGACCAGCAGGAAAGTCCCTAGACAGCTACTTATTTGGGCTTGGGAGGACTTTCTGGTCCTCAAGATCCATATTAACATGAAAATGTACCACTGGGTAGGGACGTCTAGATATTAAAATGTCAGTTAGGGTCCCAGTACAGAAGGGACACTCAGAAAGTTTTATCTGAAGGTTACCAGTTAACTGAAGGTAAATGATTTCATTACTTTGCAGGGTGCTTTGATTGTTATGTAAATGTATATTATTGAGCAAATTTTATGTATAGGACTGTATTTTAAATATATGTAGAGTTGAAAATATAGTACATTTATTACCTATGTACTCACCACAAAAACTGAGAAATCAAACATTAACTGGTATCTTACAAGTTCTCCAAATGCTCCTCTCTAAATAAAACCTCCAAACTCTTCTTTGGAAGTAATTGCCATGTTGACTTTGGTGCTAATCATTCTCTTGATTTTCATTATAGTTTTTACTAACTAGGTATATTTTCCTAAACAATGTTTGTTGAGTAGAAGCACAAATCTAACTCAGGATGATGGGGCAATGTTGTCCCTGGTGTTTGTTTTTTTTAATTTTTAATTTTATTTTGACTGCATTGCTGCACGCAGGCTTTTCTCTACTTACGACAAGCAGAGGCTACTCTCTTTGGTTGTAGCGCATGGGCTTCTCACTGTGGTGGTTTCTCTCGTTGCAGAGCACAGGCTGTAGAGCACGCAGGCTTCAGTAGTTGTGGCACATGGACTTAGTTACCCCGTGGCATGTGGAATCTCCTGGAACAGGGATCATACCTATGTCCCCTGCATTTGCAGACAGATTCTTAACCATTGGACCACCAAGGAAGTCTGCCCCTGTTTGATGAAGAAGTTCTGGAGAGAGATAAACTAAATAGATTCCCTGGCTCAGTCTGGTTTCAGTTTCTTCGAGTGGTTACAAGATCCCCTTCTGGGGAAGCAGGTGGACAAGGCAGGAGTGGGTCTTGGGAAACCAGAGTTGGGCGTCCGCAGCCATCTTTTAGGGCTGCTGTGGGGGGTCAAGTATTCAGTATCCAGAATAAATGTAGTCCAGAGCATGGGCTGATCTGGGTTTTCTGCTTCCCTAGTGCTCCTTAAGTAGGTCAAAGCAGAGTACTTCTTTGGGGGTGAAATGAGCATCCTTAGCTGATCCAGAAAATGGGCTATGCTTCAGGAAAGTCATCAACCTCATTAGAAATGACTGAGGCAAGCCAAGAGCAAATCATCTCAGCTACACTCACCCAGGAATTCTCTCCTCAAGTGAAAAACAAAAGGGTCAGTAGCAGTAGGGATCTTGGTGATGACGCGTGCGTGCTAAGTTGCTTCAGTCATGTCTAATTCTTTGTGACTCTGACAAGTGTAACCCATCAGGCTCCTCCATCCATGGGATTTTCCAGGCAAGAATACTGGAGTGGGTTGCCATTTCCTCCTCCAGGAGATTTTCCCAGCCCAGGGATCAAACCTGAGTCTCTTATGTCTCCTGCACTGGCAGGCAAGTTCTTTACCACTAACACCACCTGGGAAGCCCCCTTGGAGACGATAAATCTTAACCTATCTACCTTTTGAGGCATTGTGTTCTAATCTGGACTGGTTGTCTTGGATGATTTATACACAACTGGCAATCTGAGATCACTGTTTACTATCCTTTTGGGTATTTCTTAATCCTTCTTAACAGTGCTGGAGCTCATGTTTCCTGTATTTAACACCTTTCTCTTTTTTAGCTTTTTTTTTTTTTTTTTTGGTGGTGCATGCACTCTAGTAATTCCCTGAGAAAGTATGCATCAGGAGAGAAATTTGTTGAGACTATACAGGTCTGGAAATGTTTTTATTCTATATGACTTGATTTATAGTTGATCTAGGTATAGAATTTTAGATGGGGGATAATTTTTCCTATTTTGAGGGCATTTATCCATTGTCTTCTTGCTTCACATATTACTGTTGAGAAATCTAAAGCCATTCTGACTCCAGATCTTTGATATGTAAGGGGAATTATTGAAAAAAGGTTTATCCATTTTCCCCCCATTTACCTCATTTTGAGTAAACAATGACTTTGTTGTGCATGCTAAGTCACTTCAGTCATTTCTGATTTTTTGAGACCCCATGGACTGCAGCCTGCCAGGCTCCTCTGTTCATGGGGATTCTCCAGGCAGGAATACTGGAGTGGATTGCCATGCCCTCTTCCATGGGATCTCCCTGACCCAGGTATTGAACCTGCATCTCTTATGTCTCCTGCATGGGTTCATGAGTTCTTTAGCATCTGGGAAGCCCTCTGAAGATTAAAGTACCTGACTTGATGTCAGACAGCTATTAAGTGGCAGAGTTAGGATTCATACCCAAGTCCTATTATTCCAAAGTCTTTTATTCTTTTAAATGATGTTTTTCAGAGTAAAGAAATACATGTTGTCATAGATATACTAGAAAACATAAAATTTCAAATAAATTTTAAAAAATAAAGTCACCAAGACTCTTGGGACTCACCATGATTTATAATTTATAATAATGATTTATCATTTATTTGTGTCTCTAAATTTGAACTGTTTGTGTTGGTAAACCTATTCTCTTTACACTATATGGCATCAGCCAAAGGCAGCAGGAATGGGCAAGAGTCAGGGCCTGGAAGGAGAGCAACGGGTTCTAAGAAGGTCCCTAGGTTGAGAGTTACTTCAGGTTGATATGGTTCAGTACCCTGGAGAGCTCCACAGCAGTAACATCTATGGGAGACTCTGCAGAACAGTGGCTAGGAGTTCGCTATAGTTTTGAATTCCTTTCCAAGAATGGGATGTTAAAAGAGACCATACAGACCTGGAATGGAGGAGGAAGCTGGTCTCTTTGTCTGATTCATTCTCACATCTCTCTAGTTAAATGAGTTTCGTGAGAGTAGGCCATTATTCTCATTACTATGCATTTTCTCAAGGCTGTCTCCCCAGCCGGGGATGCCTGGCTCATTTCTACTTATCCTTTAATGTTCCATTTAATCATTAATTTCTCCAAAAAGTTTTCTGAGCTCCCTCTGCCTTCCCCCTCAGAAAATGTCCCCCCTTTCTTTCTCTGCATCTCTCTCGGTCATTACATATGCCACAAGAGATTACAATTGTCTGTCTTCCTAGCTTGACTATGAGTTCCTTGAGGACAAGGACTGTATCTCAGTTATTGTTGGTCTTAGTAAAAATTTAATAAATAGTATTAAATATTTAATAAATGAGTGAATTTTCTGTTGGCAGTTGGGAACTATTGAAGGTGGTTCTCAATGACTTTGCCCCCACCCCTCCAAAAGACATTTGGCAATGTTTGGAAGTTTTAGTTGTTGCAACTCAGGGTGGGTGGTGCTAGTGTTACAGTAGGAAGAGACCATGGATGCTTCCCAACATCCTAGCAAACACAGGACAGCCCCCACAACAAAGATTAATCTGGCCCAAAATGTTATTCATGCTGAGGTTGGGAAACCCTTCTTATAATAATGAAATGGACTTAATCTAACTCTTCTTTGATCAGTTTATGAGTCTTCAGAGAGCAGTGAGTCCAACTAGGTCATTTTACAGATGAAAAACTGAGTTAGTTGGTTGTAGAATAGGGCAAGAACTTGTACCATAGCACCCTTTCCACATGGTTGTACCTGGCTAATGTTACTTTTTAACTATTCAGGACTCTGACTGGTGAAGGGATAGAATGTTTTTTCATATGTATTTATACATATATAAGTATATGGAAAACATATATGCATATATGTATATGGAATATATATATATATATATATATATATATATATATATATATATATAGAGAGAGAGAGAGAGAGAGAGAGAGAGAGAGAGGCTTCCCAGGTGGCACAATGGTAAAGAATCTGCCTGCCAGTGCAGGAGACACAAAACACACAGGTTTGATTCCCTGGGTCAGCAAGCACTCCCAGAGTAGAAGTGGCAACCCATTCCCATATTCTTGTCTGGAAAATTCCATGGACAGAGGAGTCTGGCGGGCTATAGTCCATGGGGGTCACAAAGAGTCAGACATGACTGAGCACACACGCATATACACACACATAAGTTTATTTGATTTTTGGCTGTGCTAGGTCTTCATTGCTGTGTGGGCTTTTCTCTAGTTGTGGCAAGTGAAGGCTACTCTCTAGTTGCAGTGCCTGGGCTTCCCATTGCAGTGGCTTCTCTTGTTGTGGAGCATGGCTCTAGATGCATGGGCTTCCCATTGCAGTGGCTTCTCTTGTTGGGGAGCATGGCTCTAGATGCCTGGGCTTCAACAGCTGCAGCACGTGGGCTCAGTGGTTGCGGAGCAGGGCTTAGTTGCTCTGCGGCATGTGGGGTCTTCCCAGGCCAGGGGCTGAACTCACGTCTCCTGCATTGGCAGTCATATTCTTTATCACTGAGTGACCAGGGAAGTCCTAGGATGGTTTTATTCATGCACATTATCTGGGGCTCATCAATTAGGTTTGGGGAACAAGGATGAGAATGTAAAGACTGGAGAAAAAATGTTTGGCATCACAGAACAGGCCCAGCCAGCCTCTTCCCACCCCATCCTCAAATCAGCCTCTTTTTTTTTTTTTCTAGAGAGATGTGCCACAAATCTAGGGCTGAATGAGAAGAGCTCTCTCAATGGCTAACTTCTGAACAATTCAATCTGCTCTGGGAAATGAGAGATTAGCCTTTGGAAGAGTAAATTATTTTAAGCCACTCTACATTAGAACCAATTAGAGCTCTAGAGGTCCCAGCCTGCCACAGGAGAATTTACTCTAATTGCTACAAACTAAGGTCCAGTATAATTTTCCTCCCATCAGCAAATAATAGCATTTGGGCAGAGAAACTCAATCTCCAAGGGAAATTTTGAACCAAATGTGATGGCTATCTCCCTCTTCAAGTGCCTCAGATTTAGAATGCTCTTGATCCCAAAGAGTGCCCCAACCATAACTCTCGTGAGGCAAATCTGCCATTTTCCCAGCAGCAATCACAATGCTTGGATTTCTCCCATTCAGTACTGTTGACTTAGAAAAGCCAAGTGATCCAGACACAATACACAGTGAATCAGCAGAGGAAAGAAATGTACAAAAGAAGAATCCATGTGTCATCTTGAATAAAAGTACCTCCAATAAATTTGGTGAATCATCTTCAAGGGAATCAGCTGAACGTGTTAATCATTTATTGTATAGCATAACTGTCTTGTGCATATGTGATTAGCTGGAAATGATATTTGTGGGCCCACTGAGGCTATGAAATGATGCAGAGGGGTAGCTTGTTTGCACAGGAACAGCTCAACTTTCTTTGCTAAAGTGTGCCTTGGAGCATCAGAGGCTGTTCCTGAGTTGGTTGCTACTGGCATGAGAATATGGGGACAGAATAAGACAACAGACAGCAGGTCCTAGTAAGAAACAGTTGTCTCTCCACCTCTATTCCTTGTTCTGTCCCTCTCTCCTGCCCTTGACCATACATGAACACCATGAGGAAGAATAGTTTAATAACTCAGAATTGAGACTCAAATAGATCTAGGTTTAAATTCAGTTATACTTTCTTCTGAGCCTTAGCTAGATTCTTCACCCATAAATTGAAACTAATAGACCCCATGAACTGTAGCCTGCCAGGCACCTCTGTCCGTAGGGATTCGCCAGGCAAGAATGCTAGAGTGGGTTGCCATGCCCTTCTTCAAGGGATCTTCCTGACCCAGGGATCTAACCCAGGTCTCCCACATTACAAGTGGATCTTTACAATCTGAGCCACCAAGGAAGCCCAAGAATACTGGAGTGGGTAGCCTATCCCTTCTCCGGGGGATCTTTCTGACCCAGGAATCGAACTGGGGTCTCCTGCATTGCAGGATTCTTTACCAGCTGAGCTACCATAATGGGATATGGATGGTCAGATGTAAGAAAGAAAAAAATCTCTATTATGTGGCCACTGGAAGTTCTGAGGTCTAATGATTTTCTAAACCTCTTCACAAGATATAAAATGGTTGGGTTTGTGGTTAACCAAATTGCTGCGGGTTTTTAAAATATTATTTTATTTCTAGGGGCTTCCCTGGTGGCTCAGTGGTAAAGAATCTGCCTGCCAATGCAGGAGACGTGGGTTCCATCCCTGGGTCAGGAAGATCCCCTGGAGGAGAAAATGGCAACACACTCCAGTATTCTTGCCTGGGAAATCCCACAGACAGAGGAGCCTGGTGGGCCACAGCCCATGGGGTCACAAAGACTTGGTGACTAAACAACAAGAAAAATTTCCAGTTTATCATTAATTTCAACTAACCAAACAGTTGCTAAGTTCTGTGTTTAAGTTTCTAGAGAATAAGGTTGGCACTGAGCCAGGTTGGAGAAAGTCCAAAACCATCTGGACAGTGCAATAACCTAGAGTTTGGAGAGAATGTCAAATGAGAATCACCTTTCCATGGGTCCAAAGAGAGATTGCTTTCCTGGTGGCTCAGCTGGCAAAGAATCTGCCTGCGATGTGGGAGACCTGGGTTTGATCCCTGGGTGGGGAAGATCTCCTGGAGAAGGAAAAGGGTACCCACTCCAGTATTTTGGCCTGGAGAATTCAGGTTTGCAAAGAGTTGGATACGACTGAGTGACTTTCACTAATTCACTAAAGACAGATCAATGCTTCTGCCATGAAAGAAAAAGGGGGTCAGTTGGTAAGTTGAAGTTAGCATAAATATAGGGTGGTGATGGGTCTCTTAAGTGCAAAGGTACCCACAAGCAGCTTGTCATCAGAATAACTGGAAAACTATTACAAAAATAGACAGATTCCTGAGCCCACCCTGGAGAGTCAATGGCCATGGAGGGGCTTGGGATCCTGCTTCTTTTCAGTTAAAGTGCCAAGGTGATTCTGATGATCAATCAACTTTGGAAACAGCTCAGAAGGTAGATGGTTCAGGCTATTTCTTTACAAGTGGCTCATTGAGTATTAGCATCTCTAATTTACCATTCCATTTACCTTTGCAGAGATCTGACCCATGTCTCTTCAACATACTGTGAGAAAGGTTTAGAAGAGTCTTAAGAGGCACTTGGAGCTGATTCCATTTCAGAGGCAGTGGTTGTGGACTATGTGCCTGAGAAGTGACACTCTCTGATGACTATCATCAGTTATATTTTCAGCATTCAAGTCTAGCATACCATTAAGACCTAAACTTTAGGATGTAAACTTCCATCAACTCCCACTGGGCGCTCAAAGTGTCTTCCAATATAACTTGAACTTTTCTCACTTGTTCGTACCCTCCTCCTCCATCAGCAATGAGCTCAGCTCCACTAATAGAGGCAGTATGACCCGGTGCCTAAGAGGCTGGCTTTGAAATAAGACACACTGGAATTCTAGTGTGGTTGTGAGCCAACCTGCACTATGCTGGTCAACATCCTAGGGAGGCCGAGCAATAATATGGAAAGTGCCTGAGCACTCTCAAGTTTTGCCTAGAAGGAAAACAAAAACTTCTATCTTGTTCAAGTCACTATTATTTTTGGTCATTGCTCAAGAATCTGAAACTGCATCCTAACAACTAGTAAACCAGCCACTGCAATATAGATGAGAAGCGTCGCTAGAGGAGATGCGCTTGGTGCTTCAAGAGCATACCTGCAGGGACCAAACCCTACTTGGAATGCAAAGCCTAAGAGGCTTCCTAGCCAAGCTGGTATTTTAGTCAAGTATATAAGATGAGGGGCGCTTAGGCAGGTGAGGAAGGGAGGGAAGGATGCCCCAGATTTTAAAAAAAAAGTGTAAGCAAAATTACAGAGGTAGGAAACAACATGGGATGTTTGGAAAATTGTCATTTAGCATAGCAAAGAGTTGAGTTTGAATGGGCAGTGGGAAGTAATGAGGCTGGGGCTTAGGAGTGGATATTGCATGGCAAAAGAAGATGGTGCAGTAACATGATGAAAACTCCTGAGAATTTGAGAATCTCTGAGAATCCCTCACCTGAGAAACAATCTGAGAATCCCTCACCATGGAATCTCTCTGTGTCCTTAGCAGCTCCTGGTGAGAAAGGAGACCGAAAGCCAAAGATAAGTACCATACGGTTTCCCCTATTAACTTCCTAATGGAGATCCCAGATTCACAGAGGGGTTCAGTCCATTGTTCCTACCAGTAGGATTCTTGTGAGGCAGACAGGAATCCCCAATTGCTTCTACAATCCTCTGGGGACTGTGGGAGGCTGGCTGATTGATATACCTGTCAATGTCTCCTGAAGGCAACCTCAAAGTGAGGTCAATGGCTGAGTAAATTTAATTCAAGCCTATGAAGGTAAGGGCCTTCCCTGGTGGCTCAGGTGATAAAGAATCTGCCTGCAATGCGGGAGACCTGGGTTTGATCCTTGGGTCAGGAATATTCCCTGGAAAAGGGTAATGGCTACCCACTCCAGTAGCCTTTCCTGGGAAATCCCAGAGTTGGACACGACTGAATAACTAACATTTTGACTTTTATCAAGGTAATGGGAGAAAGGGATTTATTTTGGTTCAAACAAGCTCTGGAGTGCGACAGGAATCCAGAAGAAGACAGGAGCAAAAGTTCTACATCAGTTTTTTGATATGAGAACAATTTTAATTTAACCATCTCAGATGAATATTGTCTTCCTTAGTCTAAGAACCTACCAAGGTACCAGTTCTCCACATGCATTCCAATTTGTCTGGGTTAGAAATATCTTTTCTTTCCTCTGTTTCTTCCCAGGTCTTCAGTTACCCACCAAGTATGGACCATGCTGGCTTCATAATCTCAGTTGCCCATGTTGACTAAGGGTCTACAATGGGCCAGATATTGGTAGGTACTTCCTAGCTGCTCACCTCACCTTGATTATCTGCCTGTGAGATACTATCCCCACTTACAAATGAAGAAATAGAGGGACAAGTGCCTTTCCTAAGGCAAAATAAAAATGAGAAGCTAGGGGGTTTTGTTTTGCTTCTGCAGCTCAATGGATTGTCACAGTAATTACTCATGGAGCTGCCGCAACGTCAGGAGAGAAGTTTGTCAACATCCTTTCCCCCTCTAATCACTACCTCCTCCCTCCCTACTTCTCGGAGACCTCTTCTGATTCCAAACTTCAGTTTTATTCCTGACTACATACTACCTCCCCTAGCCTCATGGAGCAATTAAAAACTCAGGGACTTCCCTATGATTGCACATATGTCAGAGCTGGGACCTGAACCCATGTGTTTGAAGTCCTCTATAGCTTGATTTATTTCTTCCTTTCTGCTTACATAAGTCCTTTCCATCTTTCAAGGCCGATCAAATCCATGCTTCTCCATGCAGCCTGTTAGAACACCCCTGTTCTCACTATCTTTTCCTCTACCTGGTGAGTTCCTTACTGCCTGCTTCACTGACAGGACACTTAGCAGATACTGCCTGGCATTATTTAGCATTTCATGTTCTTGTTTCATCTTCCCTATGAGTGTAAGCATTTTTGGAGGTCACTTAACACCTTCTGCACAGAGGAGGAGGCAGAAGAAGTGGATTCCTGGGCTCTGAGGTCAGACTCGGGTTCAAATCCTGGTCTCGCTAGTGGCTTGCTGTATGACAGTGAATACTTAATCTCTGTCTAAATGCTTTCTTGAAGGGGTGTTGAGAAAATTAAAGTACTTAATGATTTTCAGGGTATAGTATCATAGTGCCTGGCACGCATTAATCATTCTGCATAGGTCAACTATTATTGGAACTCGACAAGTATCTATTGTTGGTTTACAGTGAGCTACTCAACCGATTCTCAAGGTTAAAAAAAAATTATTTTTAAAGAAAGAACTAAGATAGAAAATCTCTTTTCCATAGGGTACAGGTCGAGAAAAGCCACACACATGTTGGAAGGAGGCCGGATATTGGATAGGCATAGCCTCACTTCCCCTCCACTATGTTCACCTTACAAAAGAAGCAGTAATGGCTCTCCAGTGTGCAGAGCACTGAAATGACTAACAGCTGAGCAGGTGACAAGCAAGCAGAGTCAGGGGCCCTGGCTGTGTTCCCACTGCTAAGTCATGCAGAAGAGGCCATCTTTACCTCCTCCAAGGTTTCACAGCAGCTAATGCTATTAGGATAAAAGATGGGTCCATTTGGGCCCTAAACTTTGATGTTCAGGCACTCTACAAGGTCAGTGACTGGAGAGAAAATGCAAGAGCTGAAGCAGGAGTTTCCAGAGAAGAGGCTGAGCAGCTATCAAGAATTAAGAAATACACCACTCTGAGTGTGTGTGCATATTTTAACCAAACAGTCCATTCTCCAAAGGACTGTAAAGGGCAAAAGCTTGTCTTCCTTCTAACTTTATTCCCACACATCACAGGAGCAAGCTTGTCTGAAACATAGCACCTATTGCTTTTTTTATTCTCAACTTGCAAAGAGATTCTTCCCCAGATATTTTCAGAAAAAATTAAGGAAAGTTTGAGGATGGGATTTGCATACAGAGTATCTTTCCTATAATTCTGTGGGCTTTATCTGATCATCTGTCCTGCAAGTTGTAGGAGGCATTTCTCAGAGCATCAGTGCTAAGCAAGATAGAACTCAAAATAGAACAATGTGAGGCATGTCTGATGGGTGGAAAACTGTCATAACCTGAGATTTTCGAAATTACAAAGAGTTAAGGAGATGCAGAAGAGGGTAATGAGGATGCTTCAGATAATGGGATCAGACAGGACTGACAGCAGAGACTGCTGGGCTCTTCTGGACCACAAGATCCCTATAGTTGGGTTGGAATTGGGGGACACAAAAAGGCAAAACTCAAATCAGCAGTAGCTATTAAACCAAAACAAGTTCTGAGCATTAAGCCAAGAGCAGGGGGAGCAGCAGGAGCAGCGAGGAGCTCATGTGCCAATATTTTCTAATGCAAATACAAAATGGACTATCACCATTATTTATTTATTGTCAACAGCAATGCCCAGGAGTTATATAACCGCATCAACTTTCTTCTTCTGGCCTCAGTTTCCCCATATTTAAATCTAAAGTCATACTACTCCCCAGTCTGAGTTGGTGACCCTCCTCTGTTCCCCCAGACCTCCATGTGTAATTTTCTATTAATGTGTCTGCTTCTCCAACTAGGCCTTAAACTCCTATGGGATGGGACTATATTTTATTTCTCTGTATCCTCAAAGCCTGGCACAGACCATGGCTTGTAGTAGGTGTTCAATCAACACTTATTGACTGAATGGTCTCCAAAGTCCATGGAGGACAGAATCGTAGAATGACTGGATTCTGTCCTCCATGGAGTTCAACATGAAGTGTGGGCCAAACTGCTTCCCTAGTTGCTGGCTGGGTCAGACTACTTCAGCTGAAACATTGTGGCCTCCCTTCCCCTTCCTTTCTTTTACTTTGAGTTAAACTTTTTATTTCGTATTGGAGTATAGCCGATTATTATTGTCCATAATTTGCCCCAGCTGTGCATATGCAGTTATTTTTAGTCCCTTGTAGTTTCTCTGTATTTCGTTGTTCAGAAAAGGTATGTCCAGGTGCAAGCACTGCAGCCAACGGTCCCAGGTCCCAGCTTGTCTCATGCCCACTGAATGGGTCAAGAATGCCCAGGGGACCAGGATTCTCTGTCCAACAGTCTACCTGTCACAGGACAGCTGCCTCCCAGGGAAACATCCCACCTTGCAATCGATGGGAATCTTCCTGAGGGTCAAAACTGAACATCGACCTGTCCTCACTGGCATGGGTAGTGCTCAGTGCTCTGGTTCTGAGGTTCCCAGAAGCTCCTTGTCTCCAGGGCCTGTGTTCCTATCAACTCAGGAAGTTTGATTTCCAGTTACTGTTCTTAGCTGCCAAGTTTCTCAATTTCAGTCATCAGCAGCAGGCCCTCAGTATAATAGGCTGTCCTTCAGATTCCAGCAGAATCTGCCAAAGCCCCAGCTCAGAGGCAACTGGTAAATTAGATGCCAGCGAGCAAGGACATTCCTACACCTTTCCTCTGCATGCACAAAGCAGCTTCAGGGCCCGCATCCTGACAGAGGGGACGAGGATCTCACCTAAAAGATGATGCTGTGAAAGTGCTGCACTCAATATGCCAGCAAATTTGGAAAACTCAGCAGTGGCCACAAGACTGGAAAAGATCAGTTTTCATTCCAATCTCAAAGAAAGGCAATGCCACAGAATGCTCAAACTACTGCACAATTGTACTCATCTCACATGCTAGCAAAGTAATGCTCAAAATTCTCCAAGCCAGGCTTCAATAGTACATGAGCCATGAACTTCCAGATGTTCAAGCTGGATTTAGAAAAGGCAGAGGAACCAGAGATTAAATTGCCAACATCCACTGGATCATTGATAAAGTGAGAGAGTTCCAGAGAAACATCTACTTCTGTTTTATTGACTATGCCAAAGCCTTTGACTGTGTGGATCATAACCAATTGTGAAAAATTCTGAAAGAGATGGGACTACCAGACCACCTCACCTGCCTCCTGAGAAATTTGTATACAGATCAAGAAGCAACAGTTAGAACTGGACATGGAACAACAGATGGTTCCAAATAGGAAAAGGAGTATGTCAAGGCTGGATATTGTCACCCTGTTTATTTAACTAATATGCAAAATACATCATGAGAAATGCTGGGCTGGATGAATCACAAGATGGAATCAAGATTGCCAGGACAAATATCAATAACCACAGATATGCACATCACCCTTATAGCAGAAAGCGAAGGAGAACTAAAGAGCCTCTTGATGAAAATGAAAGAGGAGAGTGAAAAAGTTGGCTTAAGGCTCAACATTCAGAAAACTAAGATCATGGCATCTGGTCCCATCACTTTTTGGCAAATAGATTGGGAAACAATGGAAACAGCTACAGACTTCATTTTGGGGGGCTCCAAAATCACTGCAAATGGTGACTGCAGCCATGAAATTAAAAGACACTTGTCCTTTGAAAGAAAAGTTATGACCAACCTAGACAGCATATTAAAAAGCAGAGACATTACTTTGCCAGCAAAGGTCCATTTAGTCAAAGCTGTGGTTTTTCCAGTGGTCGTGTATGGATGTGAGAGTTGGAGTATAAAGAAAGCTGAGCACCAAAGAACTGATGTTTCTGAACTGTGGTGTTGGAGAAGACTCTTGAGAGTCCCTTGGACAGCAAGGTGATCCAACCAGTCCATCCTAAAGGAAATCAGTCCTGAATATTCTTTGGAAAGACTGATGCTGAAGCTGAAACTCCAATACTTTGGCCAGCTGATGTGAAGAATTGACTCACTAGAAAAGACCCAGAGGCTGGGAAGGATTGAAGGCAGGAGGAGAAGGGGATGACAGGGGATGAGATGGTTAGATGGCATCATCGACTCAATGGACATGAGTTTGAACAAGCTCCGGGAGTTGGTGATGGACAGGGAAGCCTGGCGTGCTGCAGTCCATGGGGTCTCAAAGAGTCGGACACGACTGAGCGACTGAACTGATAGCCGATTAACAATGTTGTGGTAATTTCAGGTGACAGCGAAGGGATTCAGCTGTATGAATACATGTAGCCATTCCCCCCTGCCAAACTCCCCTTCCTTTCTGTTTTCTTCTTTATTCCCATCTTCATGAACTGTGCCACTCTAAAGCCATTCTTCTTGCTTCAAGCTTCAAGACTGAGCATCTCATACATGTGAAATACTGACCAGCCCTCTCATTACTTCCCTTTCTGTAATCAAGTCCATAGACCTTGCTTAGGTCTTATGTAGGTCTGACCTTAGCTTCCCTTGGAAGAAGGTCCTGAGATTTGAATGAAGGAGGCTTACTGGAGAAATGATTCCAGGGAGCACTAATAGTGGATCAGGGAAATGAGACAGGTAAGGTAAGAAAGGCGACATAGGATGCTTTCATGAACAGGTCCTGCTGTGGGCGACGGAGGCTTGTTCCTCCTGAAGACCCCCGGAAGACTCTGTGGAATGTGTCTCAGAGTCATTCCTCCCAATGAGGAGTGAGGAAGCTGGGGTATTTATCCACCAATTCCAAAATTGGTTGAAGGCTATTTGAGGGTTAGGGGCGGGAATAATGCTGGTCCACCTCATGCAGTAGTTAAACACACTCCTGAAGCCCCCAGGGGCTCATAGAAACAAGCCATCAGCATGTCCAGCAATAGTGAGAGCTAAGGGGATCCAGGTAGTGGCTTCGACACCTTATGTGACACAGTCTAGTCTGATGCACCAAAGGCTTCCATTTTCTCACCCCAGTTTGAATTAAAACATCAAATTCTCTAGTTGGAAGAGATTTGGTAATCATCTACATCAATCAAATCCCTCTTCAGCCCAGAATCCCCTCTACAGCAGTCCTGACAAGTGGTTTGTCAGCCTCTGCTTGAATATGGCTAGTGTCAGGAAACTCACTGCACTGAAATTATTCCACAAGCTGGCTATTTCTGGAAAAAATGAATTGGTGGAAAATTCCTTTAAAAAAAGATTCCACATTTGTCACCTTGTAATTTGAAACCTTTGACCTTCACTCTGCCTTTTGCATGCATGCTCAGTTTCGTCCAGCTCTCTGAGTCTCGTCCAACACTGTGCGACCCTATGGACTGTAGCCCACCAGGCTCCTCTGTCCATGGGATTCTCCAGGCAAGAGTACTGGAGCAGGCTGCCATGCCTTCCTGCAGGGGATCTTCCTGACCCAGGGATGGAACCCGAGTCTCCTGTGTCTCCTGCATTGGCAGGCAGACTCTTTACCACGGAATTACCTGGGAAGCCCCAGTTCTGCCTTTCAGATCCCCACAAAATGGTTCTGTCCCCCATTCACAATAGCCCTTTTAATAGCTTCTAAAACAAACTGGTATGTTTTCACTATGACTCTTTCTCTGACCCAAATCACCACTGCCTTTCCTACACTTACTAAAATATCGTCTTTAAACCAGGTATTCTCAACTGAGGGCAAATTTGCCCCAGGGGAACTTTCAGCAGGGGTCCCCAACCCCCAGGGCTTCTGTTAGGACCTGGGCCGCAGAGCAGGAATTGAGCAGCGGTCCACTGAGTGAAGCTTCATCTGCTGCTTCCCTTCACTCACCATCACTCACATTACTGCTGAACCAACTACCCCGTGTCCCCCCAACCCTCCCCCAGTCCGTGGAAAGAATTGTGAATTGTCTTCCAAAAAACTGGTCCCTGGTGCCAAAAAGGTTGGAGACCACTGTTTTGACATCATCTGGAATTTTTTGTTGCTACAACAACCAGGGAGTGTACTACTGGCAAGTATGGATTGGGACCAGGGATACTAAGACTCCTACAAGATACAAGACAGGCCCCCACCACAAAGAATTATCTGGCCCCAAATGCCTTAAAGTACCAAGGTTGAGAAGCCCTGCTTTAGAAATACCATTATCCAGACCACTCTCCTCTGGACACTCTGATGGCTTGTCATATAAAGCACAGTGCTCAAAACTTGACATGTGGTACCTGCCAAGACAGGACCAAAGAAAACAGGAGAGCATGGTGGTCCTCTCTCACTCTGACAATGGGATTGACTATACCAGCTGAAGCATCCACTACATATGCCCCTCTTTCCCAGCCTGGGGTAAGGGAAAAGCTCCAATTCCTATTGAAGCAAACTTCTCTCAAGTCAACGATTAGGAAGTAAGAATAGACATAAAAACATAAATGCCGATCTAGAAGGTAGTGTTCCCTCTAAGCATCTACACAACCCTTTAATCATGATAAATTTAATTAAATTCGGGTTTTTTTACCCTAAAGATATAATTGTAGATTTCTCTATCAAATTTTTGTCACCTGAAAATATGATAAACTGTCTTTTATGTTTTCATGCAAGCCACTCCTAAAAACATCAGATAGGACAGACTGTAGTTGATCCATTTCTTAACACTTTTTGGGTAAGGCTGTGTTGATCAGCTATGAAGCCATTTAATTGTTGCTTACATTTATTTATCTGATCTAAGAAAATAACAGGTCTAGATGGTTTTATTACTAAGTCTTATGAAATATTCAAGAACCAGTTAATTCCTACTTTATTCAAACTGTTCCAAAAATGGGGGTTGGGAGAGGAGATGGAGACTTCAGCTTATTTCATAAAGCTAGTATAATCCTAAATCCAGAACTTTTCAAGAACAGTATGTGAAAAAAAAAATGATTGAAAAATCTCGTTAATGCACATAGGTACAAAATTCTTTAAAGATTACCAAACTGGACCTAGCTTTGAATTTTATGTTATAAAGTGGCCAAGTTTTGTTTATCCCAGGAATATAGGATGGTTTGACAGAAAGTCTATTAATGTAACTCACTACATTAATAGATAGAAGAGGTGGGTGGGAGTCAGGAATGGACCACAGGTACAAAGAACATTCTTTAAGTAGCTTTTTCTGTGTAACCAAACCCACAAAATTTCTGTGATGTAAAACAAACGTTTATTTTTCATACATCTTGGGTAAGCTGGGGGCAGCTATTTTGGGCTGGGCTCAGCTGGTCAGTGAGTCAGCCATATCCACAAAACTCTCTTTATTCTTGGACAGCTGGCTAGTTGTGGCAAGTCCATCTCATGGCAGTGCAGAAAATTAAAAGTGCACATTCAACAGGACAAACACACATCAAGCCCCTCTACCTGCATAATGCCTGCCATCATCCGTTTGGCAAAAACAACTTGGATGTTTGAGTTCAAAGTCAAAGAATGGGGAATTATACTCTCCATAGCATGGATACCCTAGGAGGAAAACACGTGGGTATTTTATTACTTATAATTTACAAATATGACATATATGTACATATATTACATATGTTTATTATGTGCCAATTTATATACACATGAAATATGGTATGTGTAAATAAAACTTAAATTCACACATTAAGTACACTTTGGGATCCTTATTTCCTAGGCTCACAATCTTATCTGAAAAGGAAATGGAGTTAGTTTGGCAGAAGGTGTTCTTCATGATCATCTCTTTCATCTTTACTTCTTCCCATTCTTTCAACCTCTTCCAAAAAGGATTTAAAAAGGTTTACAAAGCACCAAGACAAAATAAATTTATAAGCAGAAAACAAAGAAAAGGGAAAATAAGGTTACTGAAGCAAGATGGAGCTAGAAATGCCATTAGTACTTGGCCGGGTATTCTGTTTGCTCCTCTTATCCTCTTCCCACCCTTCTCTACTTGTTTAAGGGCTCCTGCATCTTGGGCTTCTCCTCTATCTACAGGATTCACTGAGTTCTGATGGTCACTCTGTCTTGCTGCCTGAGGCCAGAGGCTGGTAATTCCTGTGAACTTCCTTGCTGCCTCCCTTAATCTTGCCACATCTTTGTAACATGACACTCTCCTTACTTAACCTTTTCAAAAGTGCCATGTTTCCTGCCAGAGACCCTGACTGCAATAGCCCACAAATTGTATACCTTAAGTCTAAATGCCTGCTAGAAGTAGATGACAAATGCAGTTCTAAGGTCTCAGTGTGATTATTGTCGACTGAAAAAAAGTGCACAATGTTAAGAGTTGTGAGTTAAGTTTTATTTGGAGCAATGTGAGGACTGCAGCCCAGGAGACAGCACCTCAGATAGCTCTGAGAATCTGTTTCCAAGAGGTAGGAAGAAAGGACAGTATATATGTGATTTTGGTAAAGGGGAAATACATGCAATTAAGCACTTCTTGTGTGTGTGTCGAATTTCTTTCGGTCTTGTGAAGCTTCTGCTGGTCACAAGAAACAATTGTCACCATGCAGGATTTTAGTGCTTTTCTAGTTATGAGGAGATACAAGACTTGGGCTCATAAAATCAGTTCTAAGAATATCTGACTATCTGAAGACCTATCCTGTCAGTTTTCCCGGAGCACAGAGTGCCTCATTTCTGCTCTCCACCCTGAACTCCTTCGGGTGGTGTTGAAGGTCAGCAGCTGCAGCAGCACATGATTTAATCCTTGCACAGGCAGATGGTGCCCACCTATGACAAGTGCCAACTTACAGGTGACATTCCCAAGTGGGAAATACAATCGATAAAAGAATCTCCAGTCCCCAGAGAAGCAGATCTACTCTGGACGGGTAGAAACCTACCCGCCATTCTACCATGACGGGTAAGAAACTTTCTGTGACTTCTCAATGGCCACTCTTTGTGGTACAATATCCCCATTCTTTTCTGTCTCAGATCATCTCCAACTAGTCAGGGCTCAGTCCTCAAATGCCTTCTCTTCTTATCCACACTCACTCCCTAGTTGATTTCACTTAGTTTCATGGCTTTCATTATCACACACATGCTCATGACTCCCAATATGTATCTCCAGTCTTGACTTTTCTCTGAATTCCAGTTTTCACTGTCAAACTGCCTCCACTGTTTATCCAATGGGCACCTCAAACTCTTGGCATGTCCAAAACAAAACTTGCCAGTCTTCCTCTATCTCAGTAAAGAACCTAGCATTTTTTTCCATGTGGTTTCTAAGGTGTGTGGATTGGTGACAGAGGCTGGTGGAAATATGTCATCCTTGATTCCTTTTTTCTCACACTCCACATCCAGTGCAGCTGCACATCATATTGGCTCAGATATTCAAAACTATATTCAGACCTGACCAATTCTCACCAACTCCATCACTCCCACTCTAGCCCTCAAATGCCCAATCTCTCTTATACTACTGTATTTTCTAACTGGCTTCCTTCCTTCTGTCCTTGCACCCTTCCAGCGCCCCATCTCCAGTGGTAAATGTGATCTTCTAAAAATACGTCAGATCATGTCATCTTGTACTCAAAATCCTCCTGTCACTTATCACACTCAGAACGCAGGGTAAAGTTTCGACTATGGCCTGTAAGGCCTTATATGAACCGACCATTGATGTTCTGTGAGCAGGTCAAACAAAGTACTTGAGCTCTAGGACTTTTGTACTTGCTGTTTCTTCTGATAGACATGCTCATCTCCAGGTATCTACATGCCTCCACCACTCACTTCATTTAGGTCTCGGCTTAAATGGAAACTCCTCAGAGAAGCCGTCCCTGGTCACTGGCTCAAAACAGCCCCACCATCCCTATTTCTTACTTTACTTTTCTTCACAGCAGTAACTAGTACCTGTTGTTGTTTAGTTGCTAAGCTGTGTCCAACCCTTTTGTGACCATATGGACTATACCTTGACAGGCTCTTCTGTCCAGATTTCCCAGGCAAGAATACTGGAGTGGGTTTCCATTTCCTTCTCCAGGATATCTTTCTGACCCAGGGATCAAACCTGAGTCTCCTGCATTGCAGGCAGAGCCTTTACCACTGAGCCACCTGGGAAGCCCACGATCAGTACCTGAAAGTGAAGCCGTTCAGTTGTGTCCAACTCTTTGCAACCCCATGGACTGTAGCCTACCAGACTCCTCCATCCATGGGGTTTTTCCAGGCAAGAATACTGGAGTGGGTTGCCATTTCCTTCTCCAGGGATCTTCCTGACCCAGGCATCAAACCTGGGTCTTCCACATTGTAGGCAGACCCTTTTACTGTCTTTGCCACCAGGGAAGTCTCAGTACCTAACGTTACACTAAATATAAATACATAATCACTGCAATTGCCTTTCTGTTTAGAATGTTAAATGCTAGGAAAACAATGGTTTGTTTCCTTTACCCCAGCATCCCTGGTGACAGGTATGGTACTTGACACACAGAAATTGAAAGTCACTCAGTCATGTCCACCTCTTTGCAACCCCATGAACTATATAGTCTATGGAATTCTCCAGGCCAGGATACTGGAGTGGGTAGCCTTTCCCTTCTCCAGGGGATCTTCCTAACCCTGGGATCGAACCCAGGTCTCCTGCATGGCAGGCAGATTCTTTACCAGCTGAGCCACCAGGAAACCCCAAGAATACTGGAGTGGGCAGCCTATCCTTTCTCCAGGAGATCTTCCTGACCCAGGAATTGAACCAGGGTCTCATGCATTGCAGGCTGATTCTTTACCAATGGAGCTATCATGGGAGCCCTTGACATATAGAGGGTTCTTGATAAACATTTGCTAAGAGTATGAAAGACTCCAGTTCTAGTTCATCTAGTTCCTTGACTCACACTCAACAAGACCCAAGAAATATTTGAGTTCTCAGTTATGTGTCACTTAGCTAGATGCTTCAGTTCACTCAGTCGTGTCCGACTCTTTGTGACCCCATGGGCTGCAGCACGCTAGGCCTCCCTGTCCATCGCCAACTCCCAGAGTTCACTCAAACTCATGTCCATTGAATCAGTGATGCCATCCAACGATCTCTTCCTCTTACCGTCCCCTTCTCCCGCCTTGAATCTTTCCCACCATCAGGGTCTTTTCCAGTGAGTCAGTTTTTCCCATCAGGTGGACGAGGTACTGGAGTTTCAGCTTCAGCATCAGTCCTTCCAATGGACATTCGGGACTGCTTTCCTTTAGGATGAACTGGTTGGCTCTCCTCGCAGTCCAAGGGTCTCTCAAGAGTCTTCTCCAACACCGAAATTCAAAAGCACCAAAGTTAGATGCTTAGAGCTTTAAAAATCTAAACAGTCCCTGACCGGACCTGTGACCTTTTGGGTGAGTAGTGATTGGGCGAAGTCTGTACAACCTGTCTGCCAGTAAGCAGTGCTAACCCTCAAGTGCTAAGACTGGTAAACTGGTGATAAGAAAAAGGGCAGGCTGTATACGGCCTTCCTTCTGACTTGAAAAGTCCCACAGATCATGGGCCTTTTTCAATGCCCCGGGGCCACCTTCTCCATCTGGTGCTAACCTGTGGAGATGCTCCACCTGTTACGGAGCAGATCCCTGAGAGAGCATTGCGGCGCTTAGCCTAGGGCAAAAACTGGAAACAATGAGACAGCCTTTAAGTTCCTAACCACGTAGCTCGAGGACGTGAACACTGCTCTTACACATTTGGAGTGAACAATTAGCGGTAAACTTTCCACTTAACGTCACAAAGCCAGTGCACGCCCACCCGCGCCCAGTGCCCTAGCGCGCACGCGCAGCAGAGGGCGCCGCCACGCAGGCGCACTGCAGGCCGGAACCCCGCAAAGTCGGCGCTGGTTCCCCGCGGGCGAGCCGGCGGGCGCGCGCGCGCTTTGTGGGCGCGCGAAGAAAGGGGCGCGCGCCATGGAGCAGCGGTTAGCTGAGTTTCGGGCGGCCCGGAAGCGAGCCGGGCTGGTGGCTGAACCCAGCGCTTCGAGCCAGCGTACACAAACCTCGGGAGAGAAGGCAGAAGCAGCTACGACTCCAAAAGCACCCTCAGGCTGGCTAAAACGGTTCCCGGTGTGGAAACCGAGGCCACTGAGTGCCCAGGCCCAGCCCAGCCTCGCTCAGGTGAGAGGAGGGAGGCCTCACCCCTCAGAAACCCGGCTTCTGAAACGCCGACGTGGCCTCCGAGGCGACTCCGCCGAGGCCCCGCCCCGGCACCACGTGATGCCCCGCAGGCCCCGCCCACGACGCGGAATGGCCCGGCCCAGGCCACGCCCCCCGGGCCTGGAGGAGCCCGGGGACCGCGGAGGACAGTCTACGGGGTCACAAAGGGTCAGTCAGACACGACTGAGCGGCTAACCCACTTTCGCTAGCTGCGAGGGGCTGCTGGCGCCTCCTGCCGCCTCGGCGGCGGGGCCTCGCGTCTCCTGCCCCCTCCTGTTCTGCCCTGAAGAGTGACTTGGACATTTTCTTTCCAGCCAGGGGCTCCTGGCTGGAAGTTGAGGGTCTAGGGTCCCAGAAGAAATCACCTCTGCCCTTGCGTTATTCACAGGGAGTTGAGTGATCGTTGTGCCCTCGGTGGCTTTGGGAAACCTCTCCACGACCGTAGGGGGCCGCAGCCCTCTGCTAATAGAGGGGGAAAGGTCTAATTGGATGCTGATGAGAAGTGGCAGTAATTAAAGCTTGATTTGATTTCGCCTCTGGGCCACGTGCGGCCAGCTGCCCACAGAGCCTGCCTGCCCTTTAGAAATGGTGTGTGTTGTGTGTCACTGTTGAAGTAGCAAAGCCTATTCAAGTTTAACAATTGCTGTTTAAGGCGAAAACAATGGATTAGTGTGATAGGTTTTACAACCTGTTGGGAGTGTGTTAGTCTTTCAGCCCTGCCCGGCTCCTTGCGACCCCATGGGCTGCAGCCCGTCAGGCTCCTCTGTTCATGGGATTCCCATGCAAGAATACTGGAGTGGTTAGCCATTGCCTGCTCCAGGGGATCTTCCTGACCCAGGGATCCCACACAGGTCTCCTGCGTTGCAGGCAGATTCTTTACTGTCTGAGCCACCAGGGAAGCCTCATTAGCTTTTGGTAATCTCTCATTCCTCTCTCTGTATTTTGGTTTTCACTCATGAGTAAAGTGGCAAGGAGACTTGAGTGTGAGATCCGAGCATGCATGCGGGAACGCAGGACAAAACAAGGGGAAATCTTTGAGCTGGTCTTTTGTATCTCCTAAGCGCAATAAGTGCCAGAAATTCCTTTTGAAAAGTAAAATGTGCCTTACTCCTCTTAAAATTTCTCAAGTTCATCTATCATCACACCACATCTGGTTATAAAGAATTTTGTTTTTTGGTAATCATGGAGAACTTACTGTTACTTAGTTTGAATTAGATATTATTCTCCATGACACAGGGGGTTCCTACTGACTTGCAGAGAGTGCAGGGTTCAAACAATCCATTTCCTTGCGTACAGTTTGTCTTAAGATGACTTTATTGTGGATTAGAACTCGCAGCACAATTGCTTAGGATTTTAGAATCCATTTCCTCTACCCCTTTTCCTCCACACAGTTAGAAAACAATATCTAGCCTACACAAGGAGTTTTTGACTTTATGTCTCATTTCCAAAGGAATATGAGGTCACTGAATTGGATCTAGAGGAGCTGAGCTTGGAGAAAATTTCCATTATTCAAAACCCGAAAACTGATGGCCTGACAAAGGGATGAGAGGCAATGCTGGACCTCCTATGCTTCTTATCAGTTACTCTTTTTCATAAGGGACTTTGTCTAAAACTCATTTTTGTTTACTCAGTTATCATTCCTGAGTTTGCTCTGGTGTGAAATTATGATTAAATTGCTCCCCACCCCTTACCCCTGCCAATTTCTGATCTATCTCTACCTAATAATTTTGGTGGCACATAGTGGCTTGTCTGAGATTTCTTTATCTTTCTATTTGTAATTGCTTCTTTTTGCTGGCCATTGATACAGAGGCGTCCACCTTCTCCTTCCCTCACTCTTGAGTTTAGCTTGTGGGAAAAGCATCTCCCCCAAATAAAATATTTCTTTTTGCAGCAAGCTTCTACCACAGTGGGACAAAAATGTCTGTAACTTTTTTTTTCAATCCTGCCAAGCTCCCACCCCACTCCCATCTCCCTCCCCAGGCCCCCAGTGTACCATCTAGCCCCAAGGTCTATTGACCACGCTCATTCTGCAACTCCTCCCTTCCAGGCCTTGGCTCAGGTTGGCCCACTGCTCAAATGCCCTCTTTCTTTGGCATGACCTAGCCAGGCACAGGCTTTGCATCACCCCCTCAGTTCCAGGAGTCATCTCTTAAGTTCTCCCTTTTCCCCACCAGCATTCGTTCCCTCAGTCATGTGCCTACTATGTTCCAGCTACTGTTCTGAGTCCCAGGAGACAGTGCAATAATGACAAGGCCTTGCTCTCACAGATCTTGCTTTTGAGTTGAAAGAACAGAATGATGAATGCTACACAAGGGAGGAAAACCCAGTGTGCTGTGATAGTGAATCGGGGGTGAGGGATGCAGAGTGTCACTTTAAATGGGGTGGGCAGGGAGGACCTCATAGAGGAAGTGAGCTCACTATTTTTCTTAAGAAGGAGCCACTCTTGAGAAACCTGGGACAAGGACAAGGGCCCACGTGGTGACATTTTTGCTGAGGTTTGTAGTAGAGGCAGCCAGACAGGTGGTGTGAGGGGAAAGGGCTTTCCACTCAGTGGGAACCACAAGTGTAAAGGCCCTGAGGTGAGAAGTACTTCAGTATTCTGGGAATGGAAGTCCCTTCCCTAAACTGCACCAATAGTGCTGTGGTGCCTGTGGTGGCCACAGACACTTCCACACACAGCTTCTACAGTAGGAGGTGCACTGGTTGGTGGCATCTCTGAAGCCCCGCTCTCTTTTGTTCCCTTTGCCAGTTTAACACCCGTACCCCTACCTCATCTCCTTCTAGCTCTCTAATCCTTCCCCTTAGCATCCCCCATGAAGGCCCCTAGTTAAATAAAAAGGGTTTTGAAGGGAGATCATCCTAGGATCCTAGACCAACCTCATCTCTGCCCGTCACCAGCTGTGTGACTTTAGGGGAGTTCCTTACATCTTAATGTCTCCTTATCAGTAAACTGGGACTAATAAGACCTGCCTGCTGGGTTACAGGAGATCAGGCATCTTGAAGGCACTCAGTAAATAGTGGCCATAGCATTATTCTTATTAGTGTTCCTTTAATAATAAAATAAATTCAGTTTACTATGAATTTCAAGTTGTGCACGTTTAAGATGTGTTCTGTATCCATCAGTCCATCATTTCTCTCTGATCTCCTTGTCACCAGCCTCATCTCTGTCTGGTCTTCTCTTATTGGGCCTCCTGCATGAGCTATTAACAATTTCCTTTCTTCTCCTGCAGCCCATTCTCTGCCTGGCATCCAGAGTAGTCTTAAGTATTAATCGGATTGCATTCATTCCCTGCTAAGGCCATCAGTGATTTCCCTGTTGTGCACACTGGTTGAATCTGAAAGGGACATTTATTTATTTAATAAATGTATGTGGAGGAGGTGGGGAGTGTAGCTGATTATATGTCAAAGACCTTTCCAATCTAATTGGAAAGGTAATAATTACAATGCGTGCCAAGTCACTTCAGTCGTGTCTGACTCTTTGAGACCCTACAGACTGTTGCCCACCAGGCACCTCTATCCATGGGATTTTCTAGGCAAGAGTACTGGAATAGGTTGCCATTTTCTTCTCAGGGATCTTCCCGACCCAGGGTTGATGCTAAAAAAAAAAAACACAACCAAAGGTCTAACAATATAGAATTGCTGAAGCAACATGAATCAGATGATCTATATATTTTTTGGAGAACAGATAACAATTTTGGTCCCTTTTAAATTGCCACATGAATAAGAGATGTAACTGAATAGACGAACTAAGTCTGCTCTGTACAGAGAACTTATGTGTGCAGTGCTGTTTGGCTCTGGAGACACCAAGAGATAATCAGCAACAGTATGGTGACCTCATGCAACAATATAGGGACACATGTGATCTATATTAAAAGAGAGACACTTGAATGACAAATAGTTTGGTACTCAGTGAGAAAGAGAGCCAATTAGAGCTCTGGGAGGCAGAGGGGCACCCTCCTTGATGGCCCCAGAGGTCAGGGTATACATAGTTCACCAGCCGTGCTTGCCTGGAGAGAGCACATTCCTGAGGAATGGAGAGGAATATTCCTGGCCACAGATGGGCAATGTCTGTGGGTTGTGAGACCAGAGGATTCATTTATACAGCAATAGATTGTGGATCATGTTGTTCAGGAAACTTTTTACAACATTATTTTACAAACTGCAAATCATGACTCATTAGTGGGTAGTGAAAAAAATTTTAAAGGTCTTAATCCTAAATTAACTAAATGTAATTTTAAAAGTAGAGTAGAAAATCAAAGCTTTGTATGTAATCAAAGTGTTGATATATGAAGACTTTTTTCCCGATACACACATATGTATATACCATATATATTTTTTGGGGGGGAGGGGAGGGGTTTGCAGTACAAAATGTATTTTTTATTGTGGGTCATACCCAAAAAAGTTTAGAAAATACTGGACTGGAGACCAAGCTCCTTAAATACCTGGTCTCCCATTACACCCAGCACAGGGGGCCTGTGTTCTGGCACTTTTGTCTTTTGAGTGAATGCAAGGCCTTGGATTCCAGCCCAAGGAGTTTAAAATTTAACTGGTAGGCAGTAAAAACGTGTCAAAGGTTTGTGAGCAGGAGGTTGATGGTGTTGTGGCAGATTTATTTAGCAGTTGTACACGGGATGGTGTGGGAGAGAAGGGTTAGAAGGAGGAGAGTCCAGTTAGGAGACTCTGAGGCTGTGTAGGATGGTCACAGGGGATGGAAAGGTTGTGGCTACAACTGTGATTTTTTTTTTTTTTAACGTGTAGAATAGTTCTTATTGAATCATGACACTCAACAAAATTTCAGCTCATCTAATCAAATCAACAAACATGTATTGATTCTGTGTGGGAAGCGTGTGCCCAGCTGCTGCCTTATCAATTACAGGGAGTTACTGAGGGGCTGCATTAGCTCCTGTTAGCAGCAGACTAATCTGATGCAATGTCTGCCTCAGATGGGAATGCTGTAAGGGCATTTGACTCAGAGCAGGATGCATGAGAGCTCTTTGGAGATAGTTGTCTTAGAGAGCAGGGCAAGAAAAACAGACGCCAAGGAGGGGAAGCCTTCCCACGCCAGGACCGCTGCCTCTCCAGACGGGTTTTGATCCTCCCGGCCCCGCTGCCCTTTATTCTTTCTCTGGTTTGTTTGTGTGTCTTAGGGAGCAGCTGGGCCTGGGCGCTGCGAGTCACAGCCACCGCGGAGTCCAGCCGAAGCCGCACCACCGCCACGGCCGCCGCCGCCGTCCCTGGCCCCGCGGGACCGGTCTCTCCTGACCAGCGTCACCTTGTTGAAGGTGCTCCTCTGGTTGGTCCTGCTGGGACTGTTTGTGGAACTGGAATTTGGACTGGCCTATTTTGTCCTGTCCCTGTTCTACTGGATGTATGTGGGGATGCGAGGCCCCGAGGAGAAGACGCAGGGAGAGAAAAGCGCCTACTCCGTGTTCAACCCGGGCTGCGAGGCCATCCAGGGGAGCCTGACTGCCGAGCAGCTGGAGCGCGAGCTGCACCTGAGGCCTCTGCTGCGGAGATAGGACCAGCCATGGCGGTGGGCCCCGCAGCGGCGTGCACCCCTGGCTTTGATTGAGAACAGCTTGTGGGTCAGGCCTGTGACCCGCAGTTCCACACTTCCCCTGACCTCCTGCTACAGTGTTATATCAGAACTTCTGTTTCATTTTGGTGAAACTCCTGGCAAGACACTCACTGTGGGTCTGATGCAATTTACAAAAATCACGCACTCAAGAAAGGAGACCTGTTTGTCTCTTTATTTGAGAGAGGCGATTCTTAGAACACTAGGAGGGCTTTGGGGAGATAACTGTTGAAAATATTGAGCTGTTTGAAGTAATGGTTTGGTACATCAGAGCTATGTGTTAAAAAGTAAATATTCTAAGTCTTTTTTTTTTAGAATTAGTTACAGTAAGTCCCCTGCATACATACATGACTTCTGTTCCAAGAGTGCATTTGTAAGTCCAGTTTGTTCCAGGTCCAACACAGTTAGCCTAGGTACCCAACTAACCCAATTGGCTATGTAGTACTGTACTTTAATAGGTTTCTAATACTTTTCACACAAATACTACATAAAAAATAAAACATTTTTAATCTTACAGTAAGGAAAAGTACAATCAGTACAGTGAGAAAGTATTTGAAAAGTACAATAGTATATGGCACAACAGCTGGCATACAGGGGCTGGCATCAAGAATCGTCACTGAGTGGAAGACAGAGTCTAAGTGGGAGACGGTAGAGCTGAAGGATCATCAGCAATAGGAGATGGGGGGCAAGCTGCAGTTTCACTCACGCCTGGCGTTGGCATCACAGGGTCTGGTTCCTTGCTAGATTCAATTCCATCTGTCCTCTTGAAAACACAGTCTAGAGGTGTCTGAGTAGCAGGTCTTTTTTTCTCGCCATGACAACAGGGTAGCACTGGATTGCCTTCTGAACGGCTGCTGCAGACTTTGTGAACTCCTCTACATTCAGATCCGGTGCCTCAAAAACTTAACAGGGCCTCTCAAAGAAAACCCCTTTACTGTTTCCTGCATCATGAAGCTCTTTGGGTCTTCAGTTTCTTCTTCCTCTTGTCTCTCTTCTTGCTTCCTCTTGTCTCTCTTCTTGCTTCCTCTGGGCCTCCAACTCCTTCAGGTTCTCAGTAGTAAATTCTTCATGTTGCACAGCAAGGAGTTCATTGCAGTTGTCCTCTTGCAGATCTAGCTCAAAATAAACTATACCACTGCACTTATACAATACTGTGCAGTAAAGTACGCAGAAGCACAGCCACTAGTAGAGGATGTATATACGTGGCAATATACCCCAGATACGTGAACTGACTGATGAGGCTGGACGTGCAAACACGTACTCACATCTTTGCAAGTTCACAACTTGAAGGTTCGTATGTAGGAGACTTACTGTAATTAATTTTTAATTGACATATTTGATTTACTCTGTTATTGATAGTTTCGGTTGTACAGCAAAGTGATTCAGTTACATATATATGTGCATGCATGCGTGCTAGGTCAACTTCATTCATGTCCAACTCTTTGCAACTCTATGGACCATAACCCACCAGGCTCCTCTGGCCATAGCATTCTCCAGGCAAGAATAGTGTAGCAGTATGTATCTGCTAGTCCAAAGTTCCTTTTTCCCTTCCCTCCACTTTCCCCTTTTAACCATAAATTTGTTTCCTATGCCTGTGAGTCTATTTTCTGTTTTCTTTTTTTTTTCTTTTTTATTGTTTTTTTTATTGTTTTTGCCATACAATGTCATGATATCACCATGGGTTTACATATGCTCCCCCTCCAGAACCCCCCTCCCTCCTCCCTCCCCCCCGGGAAATCTCGCTGCACCAGCCCCGAGCATCAATCCTGGGCTGGCGATTGATTAGACATATGATAATTAACTTGTTTCAATACCCTTCTCCCATATCATCCCACCCTTACCCTCATCCACAAAGTCCACGAGTCTATTCTATGCCATCTGCGTTCCTTTTGCTGTCTCGCATGTTGGGTTCTCGTTACCGTCTTTCTAAATTCCATATATATGTGTTAATATACTGTATTGTTGTTTTTGCTTCTGGCTTACTTCACTCTGGATAATGGGCTCCAGTTTCGTCCATCTGAGTAGAATTGCTTCAAATGAATTTTTTTTTTAATGCTGAGTAATATTCCATTGTGTATATGTACCACAGCTTTCTTATCCATTCGTCAGTTGATGGGCATCTAGGTTGCTTCCATGTCCTGGCTATTCTAAATAAGTTCATTTGTATTGTTTTTAAGACTATACATATAAGTGATATATGATATTTGTCTCACTCTATCTGACTTAGTATGATAATCTGTAGGTCCATCCATGTTTTTGCAAATGGCATTATTTTGTTCTTTTTTTATGGCTGAGTAATATTGCATTTTATGTGTGTACTACATCTTTATTCGTCTGTCAGTGGACATTTAGGTTGCTTCCTTGTCTTGGCTGTTGGAAATAGTGCTGCAGTGAACATTGGTGCTCATGTATCTTTCCAAATTATGATTTTTCCTGGATATATGCTTAGGAGTGGGATTGCAGGATCATATGGTAACTCTCTTTCCAGTTTTTTAAAGAACCTCCACATTATTCTCTGTAGTGGCTGTACCAATTTACATTTCCCCCAACATTGTAAGAGGGTTCCCATTTCTCTACACCCTCTCCGACATTTGTTGTTTGTAGACTTTTTGATGATGGCCATTTTGACTGGTGTGAGGTGATACCTCATTGTAGTTTTGACTTGCGTTTCTCTAATAATGAGCAGTGTTGAGCATCTTTTCATGTGTCTTTCGGCCATCTGTATGTCTTTTTTGGAGAAGCATCATTTTAGATCTTCTGCCCCCCCCCCCCCCCCCCCCTTTTTTTTTTTTATATTGAGCTGTTTGCATATTTTGGAGGGTACTCCTTTGTCAGTTGCATCATCCACAAATAGTTTCTCCCATTCTGGATGTTGTCTTTTCATTTTGTCTATTGTTCCCTCAGCTATGCAAAAGCTTTTAAATTTAATTAGGTCCTATTTGTTTGTTTCTATTTCCATTACTCTAGGAGGTGGGTCCAAAAAGATATTGCTGCAATTTATATCAAAGAGAGTCCTGCCTATGTTTTCTTCTAGGAGTTTTATAGTATCTGGTCTTACATTTAGGTCTTTAATGCATTTTGAGTTATTTTTGTGTATGGTGTTAGAGAATGTTCTAACTTCATTCTTTTATAGGTAGCTATCCAGTTTTCCCAAAACCACTTATTGAAGAGACTGTCTCTTTTTTCTCTTGTATAGTCTTGCTCCTTTGTCATAGGTTAACTGACTATAAGTGTGTGGGTTTATTTATAGGCTTTCTATCCTGTTCCATTGATCTATACTTATTTTTGTGTGTGTGCCAGTACCATACTGGTGTTTTAATATTATTTATTTACTTTCAGCGGCACTGCATCTTTGTTGCTGCTCATGGGCCTTCTTCAGCTGCAGCTAGCAGGGCTCATCTCTAGTTGTGGTGTGCAGGCTTGTCATTGCAATGGTTTCTCTTGTCGAATACAGGCTCTAGGTGTGTGGGCTTCAGTAGTTGTGGTGTGTAGGCTTAGTTGCAACTCGAGCTCTAGAGAGCTGGCTCTGTAGTTGAGGCACACAGGCCCAGCTGTCCCACAGCATATGGGATCTTCCTGGACCAGGGATTGAACCCATGCTCCCTGCATTGGCAGGTGAATTCTTTACCACTGAGCCACCAAGGAAGCCCTACCATACTGTTTTGGTTACTGTAGTTTTATAGTATAGCCTGAAGTCAGGGGAGCCTTATTCCTCCAGTTTCACTTTTCTTTCTTAAGATTGCTTTGGCTATTTTTGGTCTTTTGTTTCCATACAAATTATAAACTTTTGTGTTCTAATTCCGTGAAAAATGCTGTTGGTAATTTGATAGGGATTGAGCTGAATCTGTAGATTACTTTGAATAGTAAAATCATTTTTGACAATATTGATTCTTCCAGTCTAAAAACAGTCTCTCTCTCCATCTGTTTGGGTCATCTTTGATTTCTTTGATCATTTTCTTAAAGTTTTCTGAGTACAAGTCTTTCATCTCTTTAGGTAGGTTTATTCTGAAATATTTTGTTCTCTTTGATGTGATGATATATATGGGATTGCTGCCTTAATTTCTCTTTCTGATCTTTCATTGTCAGAGAATAAGAATGCAAGAGATTTTTGTGTATTATTTTTGTATCCTGTATCTTTCCCAGATTCATTGATGAGCACTAGTAGTTTTCAGGTAGTGTCTTTCGGATTTTCTATGTAGAGTATCATGTCGCCTGCAAACAGTAATTTCTTTTTCAGTTTGGATTCCTTTTATCTCTTTTTCTTCTCTGTTTGCCCTCTCTTCCTGCTTTGTTGGTTGTTTGGCCTGAGATGTTTCAGCACTGGAGCCTGCAGGCTTTTGGTTGGGACCAAGTCTTGATGCCAAAATGGTGGCCTCCGGGAGAGCTCACACCGATGAATATTCCGTGGTACCTCCACCACCAGAGTCCCTATACCCACAGTAAGCCACGGCTGCCCCATCCTCTCTCCACCTCCTCAGGAGACCCTCCAGGACCAACAGGTGGCTCTGGCCCAGGCTCCTGTGATGTCACTGCCTTTGCCCTGGGTTCTAGGACAAAATTCTGTGTGCACTCTCCAAGAGTGGAGTCCCTGTTCCACCCAGTCCTGTGGACTCCTACAACAAGCCCCGCCAGCCTTCAAAGCCAGATGGTCTGGGGGCTCCACCTCATGACCTTTAGACTGGGGAGGCTGTTGTGGGACTCAGAGCTTTCACTTCTATGGGAGAACTTCTATGATATAATTATTCTCCAGTTTGCAGGTTGCCCATTTGGGGGGTGTGGAATTTGATTATATTGCGAATGCACCCATTTTACTGTCTCATGGTTTCTTCTTTGTGTCTTTGGATATAAAATATCATTTTTTGTGTAGATTCCAGTCTTTCTTTTGTAGGGGGGGGGGTGTCTTCCCTGATAGCTCAGTTGATAAAGAATCTGCCTGCAATGCAAGAGACCCTAGTTTGATTCCTGGATCAGGAAGATCCCCTGGAAGAAGAGATAGGCTACCCACTCCAGTATTATTGGGCTTCCCTTGTGGCCCAGCTGGTAAAGAATCCACCCGCAATGTGGGAGACCTGGGTTTGATTCCTGGGTTGGGAAGATCCTCTGGAGAAGGGAAAGGCTACCCCCTCCAGTATTCTGGCCTGGAGAATCCCACAGACTGTATATAGTCTATGGGGTCGCAAGGAGTCAGACACGACTGAGCGACTTTTACTTTCAGTCTTTTTTATTGATTTAATTGTTCAGCAGTTGTGAGTTTGGTGTACTTGTGAGAGGAGATGAGCTCAAGGCCTTCCTACTCTGCCATTGTGTCTTAAGTACTTTCATATGATTTTTATAGCATTTTCCCCCCTGAAAAGTTGGGAAGTTGGAAGTTTGGGGATTTTTCTCGTTTTGGGTTTTCCCGCCCCTCCCCTTTCTGCTGTCTGTCTTGCCTTTTGGTTATTAATGCTATTGAAACATCTGCTTCTCAGAAACAGACTCCCATTTGCCCATTGCTATTTTTCATACTCCTCAGTTATTCTACTTCCATGCAGTGAAGAAAGATTAGAGAAGACGGTGTTCTGAGTGACAGGTGTGGGGAGAGACTTCACAAAATCAAAAATACTGGTAGATTTGATAAGTGGTTATTAATGATGAATCCAGCAAGAAAAAATTCTTGAGTATGTACAAAGGGAAGCTCTGGAAGTGGGACTCCTGACTTAATGGCTGCTTGAGTTGTTTCTTATATTCTAAAGACTCTAGAGTGAGTGATGACTTTGACTGTGAGCCTCTGGTGGGAAATTATGTAAATCGTGGTAATCAGCCATGCTCTGTGTTCTGGCCTTTTCCATGGAGAACTTACAGCCAGGGCTCATTAAAATTGGGCAAAGCAAACCATTGAATACTTTTTTTTTTTTTTTTTAACACAGATCATATTGATTAGTAAGAGGACTCAAGCTTGAAAGCAATAGTTTTTTCCACACTTCAGATTTTAAGAAATTAATGTCTCCTTGGTAGGTTTTTGACTTCAGAGTTTAGTTATTCTTATACTGGGAAAGTAACTTTAATATCCAGATGTTACTAAACAATGGAGGTCTATTTTCTTTTTTTTGATGTGGACCATTTTTAAAGTGTTTATTGACTTGATTACAGTACTGCTTCTGTTTTATGTTTTGGTGTTTTGGCCATGAGGCATGTGGGATCTTAGCCCCCCAAGCAAGGGTCGAACCCACACCCTCTGCATTGGAAGGGTAAGTCTTAAACACTCGACTGCCAGGGAAGTCCTGGAGGTCTGTTTTCTTTTTTTAATTATCGTCTGATTTACTTATAGCAAAATCCTAATTTAAATTCAACTTGTATTCCTTGAATGCCAACACTCTGCTAGGCACCTGCCATAGAATAATGAAAAAAGCAGGCATTTTTCCAGTTCTTGGAGCATAGAACCTAACTGGAAATGGGGTGGTAGACAAAACAAAACAAGCAAGGCCAATAATCGAGTGAGATAAGTTTTAGTTGTAGGAGTGTGGAGCAGATATTCTTATGAATCACACTTAGTAGACAATTAACCCCATGTGTTATATTCAATATGTCCTTTTTGATTATCTATTTGATATATATTTGGCTTCCCAGGTGGCTCAGTGATAAGGAATCTGCCTGCCAATGCAGGAGACCTGAGTTCGATCCCAGGTTGGGAAATGGCAACCCACTTGCCTGGGAAATCCTGTGGACAGAGGAGCCTGGCTATTCTATGGAACTACAAAGTTGGACACGACTTAGCGACTAAACAACAACAAACACCATGTGTTATATTTAGGTCCTTTCTGATTATCTATTTGATACATGTTAGTGTATATATTTATCCCTCCTTGAATATTTACTTGCATTGCTCCTCTCCAGCCCCTTCCTGATTGGGAGTTTGTCCTTCAGAGTTATCCCTTGAACAGAAGGTTCCTTTAGCTCATTAAGATGTCTTGAGACTTCCCTGCTGGTCCAGTGGTTAAGACTTTGCCTTCCAATGCAGGGGGTGCAGGTTTGATCCCTAGTCAGGAAGCTAAGATCCCTCATCCCTTGTGACCAAAAATCCAAAACATAAAACAGAACTAATATTGTAACAAATTCAATAAAGACTTTAAAAATGAGCTACATCCAAAACAAAGTCTTAAAATTTTTTTTAAAAATCTTTTATTCTATGACTCCTGTCTGAACTGGACCTGTAGAAAGTATGGGAAACAGATGAATTCCTATTAAACATGCAAGTTCCTATTAAGATACACGATTTTGTCTCCTGATTTATTTTCTTAAAGCTTTCTTCATCTTGATATTTTACTTGGGCTTCTCTATTTCATAACACCAAAATACCAAGAAGAAATATCTTTCCCTGATCAAAGGTTTGCTGCAAAGCCCAGGGCAATAAGCATTGTTCTAGGAAAGAATTAATTTGTATTGTTTTAAATGTATAATTCAGACTTTCACCTAAAACAAAATGCCTATAACTCTGAATTAAGAATGTTTGGTCCAATTAGTAATCCTAGCAGAGAGTTCTCTGAAACATAGCACAGAAGAGACTCAATTTAAGAGCTGACCTCACTAGCATCCTTTGAAAATGTAGCCATTTATAATGAGGTGGAGCCTGGATTGCCTTAAACCCACCTTTCATGGGATTTTCTGTGAGTGATTTGTCAACTCTCCTTGTTGTCTCTTCCCAAAGATTGCATGTAACAGGCAGCACTGACTTTTAGGAAAGGTGGAGTGTGAACCAATTAAATGCCTGGCAGGGAAAAGATGAAAGAATGGGGAGATATATTTGCTGTTCTTATCAGCCCATTAAGCTTTAGGTTCAGTCTTTGATTTCCTGAATTTAGAAAGGCCTGTTGATCTCAGAATTTCCACTTTAGGGCCTGACCATTAGCCCAGCCAGCATCTTCCATTAAAGGCTGCTTCTGCCATCAGGAAACTTGAAATCCAGAGATGTATTTAGTCCCTGTGATAGCTGTGTGCACGGAGGAGGTCGTCTCGATCCAAGTCTTACAAGTAAATTGGGTTTTGCTTTTATTCGCATTATCTCATCCCACCTATTCACAGGGATTGCTACATGAGCCTCTAACTTGTAGGGCTGGAAGAGCCCTCAAGGAAGAGCCCTCAAAGTGGCCTCGAATGCATCCCCTACCCCTACCTTCCCTCATAACTCAGTTGGTAAAGAATCCACCTGCAATGCAGGAGACTGTGGTTCGATTCCCGGGTCAGGAAGGTCCCCTGGAGAAGGGATAGGCTACCCACTCCAGTATTCTCGGCTTCCCTGGTGGCTCAGCTGGTAAAGAATCCACCTGAAATGCTGGAGACCTGGGTTGGAAAGATGCCCTGGAGAAGGGAAAGGCTACCCACTCCAGTATTCTGGCCTGGAGAATTCTATGGACTGTATGGGGTTGCAAAGAGTTGGACACAACTGAGCGACTTTCACTCCTGCCTTGGGCAGGGCTGCATTTATTCCTGACTAACACTTTCTTTCCTAGTTATCCCTAAAGAAGACGAATCCAGGTACAAGTTTAGGCACTAGTTAGGAAGTTGTTGACTCAAAGAGCTTGAGCAGCTCCAGGTTATTTCTTCTTATTCTAATCTCAGTGGGCACAGAGCATCCTCCCAACTGGTAAACCATTATTTAGTTCTCTTAGTCGTCTTCCGTCTTTGCGGTAAATCATCCCAGATTTTACCTCTGGAATAACCACTTTCAAGCTATCCCTAACCCATCCTACAAGTGCAGGGTCTGAGTGACTTGAACGTCCCAGTTGGTGGTGCAGTGACGTTTCTCAGAATCTGTGGCATTTTGCCAGTGATGATTTAGGCGTGTATATCTTGTGCTATTAGGATCGTGCTCTGAGTCCAGGAAGTTTTCCACATTTGCCTTTTGACTGATCTACGCGTCAAGATTAAACTCACAAACTCTGTGCCAAAAAAGAAAAAAAACTAGGAAGAGTTACGCAGTTGGCAGAATCAGTGATCCTCTTAGGCAGAAAGTAAAATTTTAACTATGTGTTTTTATTTCCTGCCACTCACACTGTTAACCTATTTGCCAGCAAATATTTGTAGCTGCTCTGAGCGTGGTACTGCTGGGGACACGTAAATGAGCCTCACCAGTCTGTCCTCCTGAGGGACGGGAGGCGGCTGGGGCCGGGGTGCCAGGGAGCATCTTGCCACTAGGGGGTAGCATAGAGCTGCAGCTCTCAAGTCGTGGGTCCCTTCGCCTCACACTTAATAATTTATGTAATATAGAAAACCCTCTGGAGAATGTTGTCGGAACCACTGGTACTGCTTTTTCAGACTTTCTCTTCACTTTAAGATTCACAGAGGAAAGAACTCATCAGAGGTCCTGGAAAAGGCCAAGAAAGCTACCAGAATGATTTATACACAGACTTTAAAATAAAACCCTCTCTCCAGACTTAGCAGGCAGTATTGCAATGGAGGGGGTCAGCACTGTGCTTGTCTACATCTGAGCTTTGTCGGGGGGGATGGGGAAAGATAAATAATTCACCCAGCTGGCAGAGAAACTTGATCCCTAACCCAAAGGAAGTCAAATTTGAACTGTCTGCTTTGGGTTTTGTCACATATACTTTTATTTCGCCACACTGGAGCACTGTGAGTTGGTGAAGAGAAGCCTTTGAACCCAAATTTGTCAATGACATCGCAGTCCTCACCCTTGGAGATGTCTCTTTTGTTTGGTAGGTGGGTTTATCTTACCAGGCCCTAAGTGATCTGGTTCCTGACTGCCTTTCCCAGTTACATTCACCTCCTTCATATTCATTCTACGCAGAAGTTAGGGATACTAAAAAGTAAACAGCCAGACAGTAAATAGTCTTCACTGGCAGACTATCTCTGTCATGACTACTCAACTTGGCCGTTGTGGAGCAAAAGCAGCCATAGAACGTATGTGAACAAATGAGTGTGCCAATAAAACTTTATTTATAAAACCAGTGGTGGGCCATAGTTTGCCAGCTCCTGCTCTCCTAACACACCAAATAGACTTCTGCTCTAGGCTCTTTGCTTAGAACTCACTTCCCCAGATGCTCCTAGGACTTGTTCCCTTACTCCGTTCAGGTCTCTCAGATGTCATGTCATCAGAAAGGCTTTCTCTGACTACCCAATCTAAAATAGAGCTCTGGGGCTTCCGTGGTGGTTCACAGGTTAAGAATCTGCCTGCCAATGCAGGGGTCACGGATTCTATCCTTGGGTTGGGAAGATCCCACATGCCACAGGCCAGCTGACTGGTCACCACAACTACTGAAGCCCACATGCTTTGCAACAAGAGAAGCCATCACAATGAGAAGCCTCCTCTCACCACAACTAGAGAAAGCCTGCACACAGCAAGAAAGACATAACACAACCAAAAATAAATGAATGATTGAATGAATTTTTTTTTAAAAAGTAAAATAGAACTCTGTTCCCATATCTCCATTTTTCCCCCTCCTCTCTCCTATGGTAAATACTTCATGGAGTTGCTTTACTAATAATATTGATTACATTTTGGTAACTCCTAGAGAAAAGCATGTGTATTTATAGCTAGAAAATTTTTCCAGAATATCTTTTATATGTGTTGCAGTGCATTTACAGTGAACAATCTCTATGGAGAGAAATAGCTTTGCTATGCAGAGTTTGTTTTCATTGTATTCCTCTAAGACTTTCCCCCTGAGATTTAGACTGAATTTGGCAGAGCCAAACATATCATATGGTGACTTGGCACAGGGCGATGTGAAAGAATGGCTTTTTCTAGATCCTCATTCATGTTTTTGGCTCTTTCCATAGATTATAAGTGCTGCCCCATATGTAATTTTCATAGAACTATTTATGGACAGAGGAAAGTTTCCTAGAAAATTTGCATGTTTCCCAGAAGCAGAGGAAGCCACAAGGCTGGTCAATACAAAGTGAACAGGGAAACTGGGAGGTGATCAGACAGGAAATTCATGTCAGGAGCTGATAACTTTGGAGGACACAGCCCCGAGGAGGAGAAAGAGGCAGACCCTAGAGTCCACTCTGAGTGTCCATGATCTTCCCGCTGAAGCCTTAGGAAGTCTACATTAGTGCACCGCTTTGAGTGCAGCTGAGCAAAGTCTCCATGTGGGTGGCTGATGCAGTGCGTGGGCCACACTTCATGGAGATGACACCAATCCTGGAATTTGGGTGACTTGACATATTCTCAAGGGATCTACACCACAGATGCAGAGTATCTCCAGAGCTGTTGCATTTCTAATGTAAAGAGCGACACCAGGATTAATCCAGTGAAGGAAACCGAAAGGCAAGGGACCCATCCTGCTAAAAGAGGGGCTGTATATGAAAAGCAGGAAGAGTTCAAGGCAGGAGAATATGAGCAAACTGCAGTTTCAGGTGATGCTAAGACTCCATGGACACGGCACCTTTTCTGAGCTTGTGGTCCCATCATAGTTTGATTGGCAGTCTTCATGATCTTTACCAGTTTCTAAAAGAAGTGTGTTTGTAAATGTCTTATGTAAACTATGGCGGTGTGGATGTTTTTCTTGTTTGCTAAGAAATTATGCTCAAGAACTATACTGTGTTCTTAAGATAACATGATTCTTTTATATGATACGAATGCACATAAGATGGCTTTTCATCTGTACTGTTAACTCTTATCTTTCCAAAGGATGCTATTGGAAAGACATTGATTTAGTAGAACCGGAGTGAGCTATCTTTACTTGGGTATATGTTCTCTACTCTCTGCTTCCCATACCAGGACTTGAAAGATGAAAGACCTTGAAGGTAGTTTCATTGTATGTTGTTATTTAGTCACTCGGTCGTGTCTGACTCTCTGTGACCCCAGGGACTACAGCCTGCCAGGCTCCTCTGTCTATGGGATTTCCCAGGCAAGAACACTGGAGCAAGTTGCCATTTCCTCCTCCCGGGCATCTTCCCGGGCCAGGAATCGAACCTGCTTCTCCTGCAAGTCTCTTGCATTGCAGGCAGAATCTTTACCACTGAGCCACTGGGAAAGCCAGTTTCATAGTAAAGTGGCATCTAATTAGCAGGTACCCATGGGGTTCAATATAAATAGTAAATTCAGTCTCCTAGGAATTCTGAAGGTTCTGAAATTTCTGGAGGACAAAATACATGGCAATAAAACGCTAGTCTTTTTAAGCTAGAAATATACACAGCTGGTTATAGATTGTTGAAGTTTGGACCTAAAAGGCAGGAAAACCATGGACTTTTCGTTGTAGCTATTAAACTTGTGTTTCCAAGTCTTGAACTGTGTTTCTAACTGCACCTGAGGTCTTTGGAACTGAAAAGGCTTCTGTAAATATTTAAGTCCTTGTTTTTTCATCCTAGAGATATGGAAATTAAAAAAAAAAGAAAGAAAGAAAGAAAGAAAAAACTTGCAATCTCTCCAGGTGTTACCAGCCTGCTTCAGCCCCAGAGAGCTCCCATCCTTTGGCATGGGACTACTCAGTGTTTATAATTCTCAGCTATTGATTTTATTCTTGGAGGTTGTAACACCGATAAATTCTGAGGTCTATTATAGGTCCTACATGAGGAAGAGCCACAGTAATTCATTCTCACACTAGAGCCCTGGATCAGTAGGTGGAAAAAAAATTTTTTTTATTATTGCATTTGCTCTAGACTGTGGGTCTTTTTCTAAAATCATTATGTTAGTTAAAATGAGCCTTTGTACCAAAGAAAATAATCTATCACAGCTTGGGATTAGAGAACTCTCCAGGGGAAGAGCTCAGATTTATGGAAGGAGTTAATAACATTGACTAAACGGGCCCCCGACTTGGCCCACTGGAGCCCACCACTTGTAATCCTCTTTCTTTTTTATACCTCTGCAATTTCCTCTCCTCTTTACTATAGCTCCTTTTCACATTTAAGCAGCCTGCTGTTTTTCGTTATTCACTTTGCTCATGTTCCATCTCTTCATCATCTCTTTCCCACCTGTCCTTCCCACCCTTGGGGATACTCAATTTCTTTTCCTTCCTTGTCCCCGTATGGAATCTATTTTTCCCTCTTCTCCAGTTCCCTGGCTACATCTGTCATCTATTCCAGTTTGTACTGCAGTTTTTTCCCCCCACTGTTTCTGGCAAGGGAGACCTGTTTTCAGTATTTCTCTTTAGAGAAATGTGTGGGTAAGAGAAAGAGGGAAAGAAGAAAGGTGGGGAGAGGTTGAAAGATACTGAACAGCATGTTTACGGCATAGGCTTTTGAGAGGATAGTAACAGAAGATTCTGGGTTGGGGCGGGGGGATTCCTACTCCTTGGGAACGTCAGCACTCTTGGCAGATGAGTGAGATCCTTCACAAATTCTGCGTGGAACTCACTTATCCCCACCGGTGGGGCATCCGTCCCTGGAATGTGGCTTTATATCACATGTGAACACAGGTGGGTCTGGGGGCCAAGGATTCTCATTTATTTCCTCCAGGGCTGACCCTCGGCAGAGTGGGCAGCTCTGCTTGCGTTTTCTTTAGGCTGGCGCTAAGCCCTGTTAAGCCACCGTGCACCCTTTCCCTGCATCATTGTGACTGTCATGTCACAGAAGTGTGGTGGTCATTACTGGTTTGGGCAAGGGTTTTCCTGGGGGTGGGCAGGGGAGAAGAACCCTCCTGGCTCCATCGTGCTCCTGCTGAGTGGCAGAGCAAAGACCCAGAAAGATGAGACTGTCAACAGAGGAGTGAAAGAGGCTGAGAGCAGGATTGGTACAGACAACTCCAACACAGATGTTCTGCCTGCACATCTCAGGAGTTGGCTGTGTTTGCTCTCAGACTCAGATTTAGGACTATTATGCCTGAAAGGGACAATTCTCACAGCTTGTCTAAAAGAGAGCTGTGTTGAAGGAGACATTTGGATAAGTGTAGTGATCTTTAATCGGGAGGGGATGGGGGTGGGGGGGAGGGTGACTGGAATGGTGGAGGGCATAGGGAGAATCTGCAATTCCCCTGCTCTTCTGGGACAGCGAGTCACAAATTAGGGGAAAGTGCCTTTTTGCAAAGATGAATCTCTTAACGGGGCAGCTCTATTCAAATTCTGTGGCCGCTTTGCAAACACGGTTTGTGCTTTTTTAAAAGATGGACATAATGGACTGAATTCATTTAGACAGGAGATCAAATGAATGAGCGGCATTAGGATACACATCCATTTGGCTGCCAGTCATTGTGTAAGCCACTCGACCACCCGACTTCTCTAATTCAGTGACATTTCAGTCCCTGCACAAAGGCTGCGATGGATAAATTAGTACTTGGTAAGTGCTTTGAAGATGAAAATCACGATATGAGTAATGAGCCAGAATTTTTCCTCCCCTGGGGCTGGAAATGGCATCTTTTGTGTTTTCCTGCTCCACTGTGAGTCACCTGGGTCGACATTGCAGGAAACCTCCTCCCCCCAAGGAAGAGCGGGAGAGACACAGTAAGGACAGGCTTTTATTTGACTTACAAGGCAGATTAGGAAAGAGTGTGAATCCATTCGCATCTGTACATGAATTACATGCACACATTTTCTACCTGTAGTTGCGGGTCATATTTTACATGAGTTTATATATTAAGAAATCGCATGAAGATTACCTTGTTTAAACATTCATGAAGCACAACATCCCCCAAGAGAACTGAAGACAGAAATTCCATTTTGTCCCTCCTGAGAGCTTCACCCACCTTCCTCTTGGTGCATCTCAGCTCTGCATCCACCCCACCCCCCCACCTCCAAAACGTTCAGGTTTATCTGCTCTGAGGGTATGATGATGATTTTTAGTGAGAGAAGCTTAGAGGAAATGCAGATTTGAAAGTAACACATGAACCATTTGGCAAGATCCAGCTCTGTCTGTCGGCTACAAATCTTGCCCCTTCCTGACTACTCTCACTGGCTCCCCTTGCAGAGAAGCCTCGACACCTAACTTGTTATATGTTCCAAACTTGGCTGAGAGCCTTTCCCCCACCTCCTCCAAATCCACACATTCTTATATATATACATATACATATACATATACATATATATATATATTTTTCCTCCTAGATTGCACTGATACAGAGATGATCAGTCATACTAGATTGTCCGGGCTGTTGACTGATTCCTGAGAGCTTTGCCAGGCCCCATCAGGAAAGGTCGCTTAACCCCAATGTAAGTTAGGATCCACACTGCCGGCTGCAACCCTCCTCACTGCACAGAGTGCAGGAGGTGGTATGTGACTTCAGCCCTGACTGCACCCCACCTCTAGGTGTGCCCCGAAATTGGTCACAGTCGACAGCACAGCACTCCTAGCACAGCTGGTGGGCTCACCTCTTACTGATGCAGCTAGGGAGAAGCGTGGGAAGCCCACTGCAGGGACGGGAGGTGAGAGGGGGTAAATGTTGGGCTGGGGAGGAGATCGGATGCTTTAAGGGGAGAACGTTCCCTTGCTGGATGAGATCCCAAAAACCTGGCTAGAATGGCAGAAGGGGAAGAGGGAAAACTCACTCCTCAGATAGACTCAGATACAGGCCAAGGCCAAAAGACTTTGGAGAGTTAATTGGAAAACAATTATACTTATCTGCTTCCTGCCAATCTGTATCCACAGACAGAGCAGAAGTAATTATAGATACCGTGGATACACTGTGGTGTTAAGTGTTTCAAATTATACTGCTTAACAACGCTTCCTTGATACAGCCCTCAGCATGGGGGCAGGAGAGCTGGTTTGAGTCAGCAGATAACACCTCAGGGGCATGGTGATGCTGTCTGCAGAAGTTTCTCACATTGGGTCATATTTTTCCCCAAGAAAACTTGCTGCAGCCATGAAAAGGAAAAAAAAAAAAAAAAGAATTGATACTAATTTGGTTTCTGTTGTGTATTTAGCATGTCATTCACATAGCTGTCTTAGCGGAGGAAGCAGACATGTCTTTTATAGCTTTTGGCTCTTCGGAGGAGCCAAAAGCAGGGTCAGCACTGTGGATTAGAATCAATTCAGTGGAGGGAAAATAAACCTTCGGAGTGTATCTTGCCTTCCCTGAGCACGTCGAAGGCATTAGCAGTAATGGGAGCTCCGTCTGCGCATGGAGAGAAAGCATCTAGCTCAGTCTCCCATCATTCTCGCCCCCCTGCTGTGCGGCCCCCTGACCTTCACAGTGGGGAGGGGGAATGATTCTGGCTTCATCTCTAACTTTATACTGCTATGCACAGGACAAAACACACACCCACACCCACACAGTCTTCTAGAAGAAACAGAAGAAGAAGTGGGGACAGGAGCTGCTGAAACATGGCCCACACGGATGAGGTGACCAAGTCTTTGGGGACGCGGATGTGAACTGACTCTATTTGCCCTCCGTGGTGGCTGTGCCATCTTTTCCAGGCTTGCTAGTCTTCTCCAACTTCAGGGAGTACTAGAGAGGCGATGCTAGGGGTCAGGTTGTTAGGTCCTTCTTTAGGTTCTTTTAGTCCTCTCCACAGGGCTATTCGGAGAAGGCAATGGCACCCCACTCTAGTACTCTTGCCTGGAAAATCCCATGGGCGGAGGAGCCTGGCAGGCTGCAGTCCATGGGGTCGCAAAGAGTCGGACACGATTGAAGCGACTTGGCAGCAACAGGGCTATCAGAACACACAACCTCTCAAACAAGCACAGGTGCATCAGAAAAACACTAAGCCAACCCATTAAAAGAGCGCAGGGTTTGCTCTCTGAAATGGCTCCTTGCTGTTTCTGTGTACGCATGAGCTCTGATGCATTTCATTTCTTAATTTGAAGACAAGGATGAATGGGGTACGTGGGAAGACAGCAAAGCACACCCTCCCCTCTTCTCAGTGGCATAAATCACCGAAGTGGCATCTGCGCCGACTGACTTGTCTCTCTCTGCTGCTGTGTTTTCTCTTTAACAGAAACTCCACACAGCACGGCCAGCTTTCACTGCAAGTGTCCTGAATGGCCATTTCTATTTTTCATCTATTCTTTCCAGAGGCTTCACTGGACTGGGAGGCAGAAGTTGGCTTGGGTCCTCGCCCAGTGCAGCCGCCATCTATCCCTGTGACCTTGGGCAGATCACCTCTGGGAGCTTCCCTCCTCAGTTCTCCAGATCAGAGCAGGGAGATGTCTGGGATCTTTCCCTGCTGAGTCTCTGAGAACTCCACTGCTGTACTCTCCAGGACAAAAGTGCATTGAGGCGACGGCAAATCAGGAAAGCTGCTCTAAAGGGAAGGCAACCTTGCAGCGTAAGTGGTTTGTCTCAGTTCTGTGGTTTAGCTGCTCCAAAGATTCGGATGAAAAAGATAAGGTGACATGGTTTAAGCCCCTCACAAGGTCAGTGGGGAGCTAGCCAGGGTGCTGAACTCGGCTTCTACTTATGACAGTCAGCAGACCTGGCTGCGCAGCTCACACACACAGCACCTCACCCTGCCCCAGGACAGAGGCAAGCAAGAGTTTTCTCAGCAAGCTCCAGACTTTGGGCACCAGGCATGTAAACAGCCGGAGGAATTTCTGGCTCTGTTAGAGCGCTATATTTAGTTTGGGAATAGCTTTGGAGAGAGTGCACTGCCACTCAAATGAATATTAATAGTGCGGGTCTTAGAGCAAAGAAAATATTTCTTCAATTCAGCATCTGGTATGTATCTGAGAAGGAAAACGTTGCTCGGTGTTAAAAGGCTTCGGGCAATCGGGGTTGTGACGAGCACTCTGCAACAAGGAATCAGTACCCATTGGGAAAAGAACTTACAGCGTAAAACCAAATTGTCTGAGCTTCCTTCCCAAGTGCCTAACTAAACACCTTCTCCCCAAAATCCTTCCCCTCAAAAATTTATTTCCTGAAGATAATATCAATCTGTCTGTTCGTCGCTGTGCACTTTATTGATGACTCTCAAAAATCTTCCAGTTTATCCAAAATGGAAACACTTGCACCAGAGCTGGATCCCACCCAATCAAGCCCACCAGCACTCTTCTCACCCTAGCCCCCACTCCAAAGAGAAAACCAATGCCTATTGGGCTGTCTGCCCTCCTGACTGGGGAGGCAGGAATGTCCCCACCCCCAGCTCTCAACATTTTCTCAAAGAGGCAGCCTGCACAAATCCTTTCTTTCGCCTGAGGTTCAACTTCCTTAGACACAGCACTCCACTGAAGCTGAAGTGTAAGAGATTTTCTGCTTCATGTGTTTTATGTCCCATTATTGTTTTCCCTGGGCCTCTCTGAGGGGCAGAGGAGAGTGTGTCTGGCACAAGGCTTTGGAGGAGGGTTCCCGCCACTCATAAAAAGGAGGGAAAGATCAATTCACTTAGGAATTCATCCAAAGACTCTCCCTCTGCCCTCCCAGAAGATGTGAACTCCCAAGGGTTCTCTTCTGCTCTGAGTTCTGTACCCATGAACTCAGTTGCCAGCCTCCGTGGCATGCCTGTTCCCTTCTGTCTGGGTCTCTGCAGTGGTGCTACATGTCTGCTCTTCCTCCGTGGCTAGATTGAAAGGTTTTGCCTGTCTAAGCTTCCCTGAGGCTCATTATTTATGGGGTGAGACTGGAGGCAGGGCGAACATTAAATAGCTCAAAGCATGGATGAGTCAAATTAATAACTACGGTACAACCCCAAACAACATCAAAACCACCACTGTGATTTACTGCTAGTTTCCACCAGTTGGGAAAAGTCAGAATTGCACATTTGCACAGACAGAAACTATTCACAGCAAAGACAGAGAAATGAGCAAAGTATATACAAGCTCCCACATTGGGGGAATTTCACAGGGAAGTAACCAAAGGGAGGGGAAGCCCGCCTCCATGGTCATGGTAGGGACTGGTAGAGGCCCCGAAAGAGTCTCTTTTTGGTCACACCCCCTAAAGTTAAGAGGGCGCACCCAAACACCCATGCAAGATAGGTAATCCAGTCACAGGTAAAAAGTATTTCCATGGAGAGGTGCAGGCAGTCTCTCTCAGCGCCTCTGAGTTCCCAACAGCAGAGAGTAATCTACACTCCTAGCACGGACATTCCTAAAGTCCCCTAGATGAGTCCCACAGGATTCTTGAGCATCTCTAGAATAGGAGTCAGAGCTCACATCAGGGCTGGACTCCTCCACGGTGAACCTGCCCTGGGAGCAGGCGCCAAAGCAACTCAAACACCCAGGGAAGAAGTGGGGGCCAGGAAGGGGAAACTTTGAGGCACCTTCTTGATGTTCCTTCTTAACACCACCCACAACCATTTCTAGAAATCGCTGCTGGAGGGTGGACAGTGAGATGAGGGGCCAGAGGAGGGGAAACAAGCCTGTGCCCAGTGTCCCTTAAAGAGGAGGCAGGTGGGGGTGGTGATGCCAACCAGAGGCAGGCAGAGTCGGCTGGCATTATCCGAGCTCTGTGTTTAGCTGAGGTCGTATCCGCCTCTTGCAGAACCATGTCCTCTTACAAGGCCACTAATAAGCCATTGACCTTGAGTTTGAGTCTGGGGCTGATGTTCTGCTCTGTCTGGGGGAACCCCAGGGGCCTTGTAGCTTAATGAGAAGAAATCCTCCTCGTTTTAGCAGCAATTGCTTTTTCCTCTCCACCCGCCATGGTGATCAAATTAACAGGTTGCTTCTCCTCGGAATAAAATGTGTCCTCAGGTCCCAGGAGGCACTGCCCATTTGCCTGTCTGACGGGCTCGGGATGGGAACGCAGGGAAGTAGCGCGTGTGCCGTGTCGCTCCCCCGGCCCCCTGCCCCCCAGTCCGTGGGAGGGTCTCTCCCACCTGGGGTGGCCGTCCAGGCCAGCAGTGAGACCACAGGGAGGGAGGCACCCGAGTCTCAGCTGCAGGAGGTCTGGCAGGAGGCTGCGTACACGCTGCTGCCTGCTGTGGCCCCGCAGCTCAGGCTGCTGGTGGGACACTTGAAGGGCTTCATGCTGTTCTCCCTCTGGACATGCAGGTGCTCCAGTCGCCAGCGCTCCCAGCTCTTCCGGAACTCCATCTGGACCTTCCGCAGGGAGAGGAGGGAAGCAGAGGCCATCAGGCAAACCAACTGCCCACAAAATGGCCCCATGATTACATTAGGAGGGAAGGGAAAAAAATCCACCACATTATATTAAGAGACACAAGTCAAGGGCTTCAGGCACCTAAATTAATATCCCCATAAAATTGTTTCTTGTCATCTCCTATTTTCTGCCTCTTCTCAGGAGAGAGACCAGCTTTGATGATCTAATTCGTCTCTTGCGTCTCTAAACTCTTGTGACTCAGCTAAGTACCTTTCACTATCCATCACAGTATTGGTTAGCGGAGGAGAAGGAGTGACAGAGAGATGTGGGGAGAAGGGAGATGGAGAGAGAAGAATAGGAGAAGAGAGAATCTGACTCAGAGTCCTTTGGGATGACTGAGAAGAGGGATAGCCTGCCCTGTCCCTCACGGTGTCCACACCAGACCCCTCTAAACTCCCCGAGGGCTTTCATCCTGGCCCCAGGATGGAAGGGAAGAGTTGGGGAGAATGAGGCTGGGACTAGTAGCAGCCTGAAAGAGCAGGCTGTGGACTAGGACTTCTCAGTCTGGATTTGAACTAATCCCATCCAGGAACTGGACTCAACTCACAGAGGGTGCAGCCCAGGTGAGTTCAGCCAAGCAGAACTGCTGCTGTGCTGGGCTCAGCCCTCCCCATCAGCAAGAGCCTTCTCGAGAGGGTGGAAGCTTGGGGCCCAGGTGGTTAGAGCAGAAAGATACAATCCAAGTAACACTCCAGAGCCCCAGTCCCTTGAGGGCTGTGGCGATGCTGCTGTTGACTCCTATGATTCTGGTCCCCCACACAGGCTGCTGGAAGCTGCACAGCCAGCCCAGGGCATCCAGAGTGCTCAGCTAGTGGACACGCCCCTAGGTCTGCTTTCCAGAGCTTCTCTGACGCACTCCACATGTGCCACTGGGCCTCCCCACACCAGAGTGTCTGGGGCCCAGGCCCACCCTCTCAGGCTCCATCCAGCAGGGCGGCCAGCTGCCAGCAGCTGTGGGTACGTGGCTCACTGCCAACATCCCATCGGTCCCTGTGCAAACACCCCCTTTTCTTCCCACAGGGCTGTCATCCATCGCACTAAGCCCAGCAAGGTGCCTGGCGTGGCCACATGCCTATCCCTTAAAAGAACTTTATCTGCGCTGAGTGAAGTGGAGATGGCCCAGAGTCTGCCTGCCAGGACGGTCCCCGGGTCCCGGGCAGCATCTCTGAGCCCAGGCTGGGGTAAGGGAGGGAGGCTGAGCAGATACCACCCACAGCCCCTGGCTCTTTGCCAGCTCACTTCCCCGGGTAAGTGAGTGTGATGCATGTGCTGACAGCTGGCATGGTGATGCCCAAGTCCTGCAGTGGCCTCTGCTTGTGCAGCCGCAGGAAGGCCAGTCTTGTGGCTCAGCCCTTCACTGGGGAGATGGGAAGAGAGACAGCCCACTGAGGCATATCCCTGGGAAGCCAACTCAGGGACTAGAGGCCTCACGGATGCAGGGAATTGGACAGGACTGGGACTGTGTCCCCCTCTGCCTCCCTCTCCCTCAGCCCTTTCCCTGAACCTCTGCTGTGTTCCCCACCCCGATGACAACTGTCATTAGAAACCAACATTTACAGGGCCCTTACTATACCCCAGCATTCACCATAGATTGTTAACGTTCACAGCAACCCTGTGAGGCAGCTCCTGTTAGTCCTTGCTTAAAGGTAAGGAAGGGCTTCCCTGGTAGCTCAGACAGTAAAGAATCTGCCTGCAATGCAAGAGACCTGGCTTCCATCCCTGGGTTGGGAAGATTCCCCAGAGAAGGGAATGGCAACCCACTGCAGTATTCTCGCCTGGAGAATCCCATGGACAGAGGAGCCTAGCGGGCTATATAGTCCATGGGGTCCCAAACAGTCAGACACGACTGAGCGACAAACACTTTCACTTTCACAAAGGTAAAGAAACTGAGGTGCAGACATTTAAGTATTTCTCCCAGTCTCAGCCAGAATCTGACCCTAGAGCTTGGCTGACTCTAAAGCCGGTCTCCTAACCTTCAGTCTCCTACCACTTGGACTATTTAGGCCATGCTTGTTTCTGACCATGTCTCCTCCATCCCGGTAGGTACCCCACGAGAGCTGGGACCACATCCTCCTCTCAAACCTCGCACGGTGCCCGGCACAAAGCAGGTACTCCATACATGTTCTCTCAATGAACCAAATGAATAAATGACTGAACGAGCACCGAACACTGGGTTCCTTCTTTTACTGAGCTCTCATAATCAAACAACAAAGATGACAACACAAATCTGGGCTCCGGTCCTGGCCCTCCCGCCAGCATGCTTCCTCACTCCCAGATGACCTTCATCCCTGCCTCCCAGGTCCCCAGGCCGGGCACCACGCCAGGCTCTGGGGTTTGGGATGAGTTGAGGGGTCACACAGCTGGGCAGGAGCAGAACCGGGACCAGCACTCGGCTCCTGAGTCACCAGAGCCACAGCAAAGCCACCCCTAGGCCTCCTCCCCTGTGCCCACGCCCTGCCCGCTGGCAGCTGGTGCAGGCCTTGGAGGCCACGTAGGCCCAATGCCAGGGTCACAAGTATCCGGTATTGCTATGGCAACCCCTGGTCTGGAGAACAGCTCTTATGGACAGAGGGCTCAGCCCAGGGACAAGTGCTTGGTGACAAGTCTGTCCACGTGTCTGGAGGAGCTGGGCCTGAGACGTCTGGGGATGGTTGAAAGGAACCAGGCGGTGCACCTGAGCAGGGCAGGTGCTCTGGGCCCTCCGAGCAGGGTCTCTCGGACCCCACGGCACAAGCCTGAGGGGAGAGGTCGGTGGGGATCTGGGCAGCAAGACCCCCCTGCTCCCACCCCAGCCACCGGAAAGCCACTGGAGGAGCACACCCCCTTTCCCATGGTGGGTGGGGCTCTGGCCTGTACTTATTGAAGGTCCTTTCTCCCTCCAGGGAGAATTCACCTCAATCCCCACTCTGCACTATCTCCAGGCCATACCTGGAGCGTGTCTCTGACTCTCTGAACTTCAACGTTCTCATGTGAGAGAAATGAGAATCTCGAAACCAGAATTTCAGCAGGAATATTTTTTGCGGGGGAGGCAGAAACAAGCAAATGAGTCAGTGGTTTTTAAAGCCCCAAGAATGTGACTTGTAACAGTCACTAGCCTTTACATCACACGGAATTTTTCCTGCCCAGCCCTATTAGTTCACTCAGCACCTCAATACTCGAGATCCGTGATCTGTTTGTGTGTGCACATGTGCGTAAGTGCACACGCATGGGCCCACATAAGACATCTGAGGAGTGAGGGCCAGTTTCTTATATTTCTGCACCCCACTGACATTCACACCCCACCCCCAGCATCAAGAGCCCCTTTACATGAGGCTGTGTCTTCCCCAAGCTCATGTGTGGTTAGGGCACCCTGTCCACGCACATGTGTGTGTGTGAATGTTGGGTGGGGGAAAAGAGAGAGAGAGGGTGATGGAGAAAACCACGCACAGGGAACAACGCAGGGACAAGACACCTCCTGAGATCCGGTGCCTCAGTGGGGTGAGTAGCAGTTTCAGCTAAGAAGCCCGAACAACCCCACAGGACACCTCCAGGACAGTCGGTGTAACAGCCCCACCAGGGGTCCACGTCCCTCCACAGGCCTTACCTCGTTGTTGACAAAGCAATACAGGATAGCCACCATTAGCCCCTGGAAACAAGAGTCGTGTCAGCAGGAGGAAGGGGAGGGAGGCGCCCTGTAGGCAGGCCTGGTCGGAAGCTCCCTGGGGCTCCAGCCTCAGCATCTCCCTCCTGAGGCTGGGCAGCCAAGGCAGGCCCAGGAATGGGGTAGTGGGTTCCTTATTTCCTTTCTGGAGGAATGAGAAGCCCCCTTGCTCAGAAACCGCAGAATTTCTTCAACCAACCTCTCCTGGAAGAGGCCCCACCTGAGAAAATACACTTATCATATGGAATTTTCCCTGCTTGGTCCGAGTTGTTCACTCAGGAGCCCCCGTGTTCCAGATCTGTGATCTATTTGCGTGTGTGTGGACATGGGCATAGGTGCACACACGTGGGCCCACAAAGACATCTGAGGGGTTGGGCCAGTTTCTTATGTTTCTGCACCCCTGTTGATATTCAACTCCCCACCCCTAGCAACATCTAATACTAGCGGAGAGGCTCAGTTCTCAGCTTTGGAAACTTTGTGACCTGGAAGTCTCATTTTAACATTGCTGAGCCTCAGTTTCCTCCTCTGTAAAACGGGAGACTCTTGCACACCGCCTGGGATTCTGGGAGGATGAACTGCACCGTATGTAAAGCACCTGCCACCAACGAGCAGCCCAGGTGCTATGCCAGGCTGGGTGCCCAGGGTAACAACCAGGAAGGCTTCTTATCCAGTGTGCTCACAGAGAAGACTGTGAGCTCTGCTCCAACCACATCACCTGGGGAAGGGCCGCTTTCGGCCCAGGCCCCGGGCTGCCCATCAGTGGTGCAGGCTGGTCTTGCCCCGCCCCTACCCTGGGACTTCCGGAGTGGGGCCCCCACCGTGAGGTCACCTGGAAGGAGGTGAAGGAGAGCTCTGTGAACAGCTTGACGAAGCGCAGCACTCCCCGGGCGTGCTCGTCCATCACGAAGGCGAAGATGACCTCATGCGTCCCCAGCAGGGGGATGAGTGTCAGCGTGGACTTGGCGAGCCTAGGGGGTGGGGCAGGGACATCATTCTGGTCCTCTCTCATGGACTCTGCTCCCCGTTCAGTGCTCCCAGCACCCACCAAGGCCCGGCATCTGGGTCACAGAACCCTCCCCCTCCAAATACCCTGGGACGGGCTGCCCGGAGGGGAGGAAGTAGAGGTGGAGACCCCAGAAGCCCAGGAGCTGCCCAGGTCCAGGGGTGAGACAAGACCTGGGGGGCCAGGCCAGGCCTGGGTGGAGAAAGAAAGGTCACATAGGGATCCCAGCCCAGCACCCCGGGATCTCCGTCTCTGCCCAAGGAAGGGCTCGGTGCCCGACGGGGGCGGCTCCGTTCCATCACCTGCACTTGGCATCCGTCTTGCACATGAGGTTGGCCTTCAGTTTGGACACCACAATGCAGATGACCCGGACAAAGATGAGGAAGTTCACCTGCAGGGCAGAGGGCAGGGCGGCTGGAGGCCCTCTCAAAGCTCCCTCTCACCCCATCCTCCCTTAGCACCCAGGCGCACCGCAGCTCCCGCCAGCCCACAGCATCACTCACCCCAATGGCGAAGAGGATGGGCAGCCGGATTATGAGCCAGTAATTCATGTTGGAGTTCCTGGTCCAACAGCTGGAGCAGAGAGAGACACACAGGCTCTGACTTGGGCACACGGAGCCCCCAGCTCCCAATGCAGGCACCTGGCAGCCCCATACACAAAGGCGTACAAAGTCATACAAACACACAGCATACAAACACTGCTGCCAGGAGTCACCCAGCAACGAGTCCCAGGACACACACACTCACACTCACTCACACACACACACAGAGTCCTAAACACACAGAGACACACACAGCCACTTCATGAACCTACAGTCACACTCATGTGTGTCCTCAGCATCACACACAGATAACACGAACATTTCACTCACAGTTGTTACATGAAAACCTGTACGGGGACACCACCTATCTCTACAGACCAGCACCCTGGCCATCATAAAAGCCGGGGGGGGGATTACAGAACTAAATTCATAAATTTAGCTCCTGGTGCCTCAGTTTACCCTCCCAAGAGGCAGTAACCGCACACCTCAGGGGCCAAGGAATCCCATGGGGTTTGAGGATGGTGACTCCAGCACACCCCTCACCCCCTCAGAGAAGGACACTCACCCCTCGTCCTCGTAGAGGTACTTGACGATGCCCCAGGGGATGACAAAGAGCAGGGGGACACCTAAGAGGGTAGAGGGGGAGAGAGGGGGCAGAGGGGCTGGCAGGCCAGAGCCACGGCCCGACACACCTGGAGGCCCCCCATCCGGGCTCTCCCACCTCTAGCACCCTCATTGCCTGGCCCCTGGCCATGTTTTCTAACAGGTACGGAATTAGGCTGGCGTGGGTGCTTCAGAGAAGCAGCAGCAAGAGCCACCCTTCCCAACTGCCCATACATACTCTTCCCTAGAGAGCAGTGCCCACCACGTGGGGCCATGACTGTCCTCACAGTCCACCCCCTCCCATGGGCCAGGGACCAACTCTTTGGTGCCACCCACCCCTGCCTGGGCCCGCACACCCATTTCAGTCAACTCCTGTAGCACTGAAAGCCCCTCCACGTACCCGCCCCAATCCCCACGCAGCTGCCCGTGGCTGGGTGGAAGCCTGGAGCAGAGACAGAAGCCCTGTCCTTGACACAGAGAGCATAACTGACCATGCGCAGTGGACACAGTAACACCAGCTACCACAACACTGCCCTCATGGATGAGGCAGGACAGTGTGGCAGACAGCCTCTAGGATGACCCCCAATCACCCCTCCCCTGGTATTCACACCTGAGTGTGGTCCACACTGGATCCAGATTGGTCTGTGTGACCAACAACACACAGCAGAAGTGATGGCATGCCATTTCTGAGATTAGGCTATAAAAGGTCTCCAAGATTGTAAAAGGCAGGTCTTGGGTTCATTCTCTCTTAATCTGGTCACTTGCCCTGGCGAACACCAGTTGCTGGGTCATGTGGGCACTCAGAGAACCCAGTGTGGTGAGGAATGGAGGTCTCCAGCCAACAGATAGCAAAGACCTGAGCTTCCTGCCAACAACCTCGAGAGTGAGTTTGGAAGTAGATCCTCCAATCCATTAAGTCTTGAGGTGATAGCTACCCTGGCCAACAGCTCCATGACACCTCTCTTTGGAGATCCTAAGCCGGAGGCAGGCAACTTAGTTGAACCCAGAATTCTCACCACAGAAACTGCAAGATATAGTTGTTGTTTTAAATATCTAAGTGAGAGGTCATTTGTTACACAGTCATAGGTAACTAATACACTGGCTTCTAGCTCCTTAAGGACAGAACCTAATTCATCTGCAGAGCCTCAGTGCCCATCTCACTCTGGAGTTCAGGATATGTTCACTGACTTATGATTGGATTGTCAGACTTCGCTGTTGGTCCAGTGATTAAGAGTCTGCCTGCCAATGTAGGGGACACGGGTTTGATCCCCGGTCTGGGAAGATTCCACATGCTGCGGGGCAACTAAGCCCGTGGGCGACGGCTACTGAGCCCGCACACCCTAGAGCCTGTGCTCGGCAACAAGAGAAGACACCACAGTGAGAAGCCTGTGCACCGCAACTAGAGTAGACCCCACTCGCCACAATGAGAGGAAGCTGGTCCACAGCAGTGAAGACCCAGGACAGCCAAAAATTTTTTTAAAAAAATTGGATGGTCCATCCTCATGTGACAGACAAGAAGGGCCACGGGTGAGACTAGAACACAGGACTGCAATCCCACCACCTAACGGCTTTCAGCACCAACTCTGTCTAAGCCTGTCTCTATTGGTTCCTCTCAGGGGTGGAGATGTGGGTGTCCGAGAAGAAGTGTGCATCTTAAGGTGTGCGGACAGGATGTGTGAGGTGGTGGTGGGAAGTCCATGTGTATGCATGGGTGGCTTCGGAAAGCACGTTTCCAGGGCAGAACCCGCTTCATCGCCTTTCCTGCCACCATCACCCACATCCTCAACACATAGATGTCCCCTCAACACATAGATGTCCACTCAACAGCAGCTACCGAGCAGCCTGCACTCCTGGAGCAACTGTACTTGACTGTGCAGATGGTCAAGGGTGGAGGAAGCAGCGTGGCTCACAGCTGACCAGCGTGGTCATCAGATAGCCTTCTCCTTAGCTATTTATTTTTACAGAACCCCGACCTCCCAGCATCCATGCTGCTTTAGTAATAGGCCTTCATGAGACTGGACAAGAGGCAGGTGGCTTCCCAAGGCTCCAGCACACAGCACAGACCCTGTCACATAGAAGATGCCCAGTGAGAATGGAATGAATGAATGAAAGAGTCAGTGTATCAGTGAGACAAGGGAAGCTGTCCAGGCAAGAACAGGCCAATGCCCTGAGCTACACACACATCTGGAAACCTCTGTCTTCGACATCCCCAGACCCCTGCTGGCCTTTTTCTGAGACCCCACCCCACGACAGGGGAGCTCACTCACGTTAAAAGCAAGACCTGGTGAACTTCATTCACGCATCAGCATCTCCTTAACGAAGTCTTAAAAAAATGCAGGCACAGCTCTGCCGCTTGCAAACATTACACACTCCCTGATGGCGTCATCTTTCTCCCATTTAGAAAATCAACAAGATGAAAGAAATCAAGGAGGACACAAACAGATGGAGAAATGTGCCGTGTTCATGGATTGGAAGAATCAATATAGTGAAAATGAGTATACTACCCAAAGCAATCTATAGATTCAATGCAATTCCTATCAAGCTACCAGAGGTCTTTTTCAAAGAATTAGAACAAATAATTTCTCAATTTGTATGGAAATACAAAAAACCTCGTATAGCCAAAGCGATCTTGAGAAAGAAGAATGGAACTGGCGGAATCAACCTACCTGACTTTAGGCTATACTACAAATCCACAGTCATTAAGACAGTATGGTACTGGCACAAAGACAGAAATATAGATCAATGGAACAGAATAGAAAGCCCAGAGATAAATCCACGCATCTATGGACACCTTATCTTTGACAAAGGAGGCAAGAATATACAATGGAGAAAAGACAACCTCTTTAACAAGTGGTGCTGGGAAAACTGGATAGCCACTTGTAAAAGAATGAAACTAGATCACTTTCTAACACCATACACAAAGATAAACTCAAAATGGAT
>ML661332.1:11929439-12389435 GCA_007570785.1 Antilocapra americana
CAACAATACAGTATATTAACGCATATACATGGAATTTAGAAAGACGGTAACGAGAACCCAACATGCGAGACAACAAAAGGAACACAGATGTATAGAATAGACTCGTGGACTTTGTGGATGAGGGTAAGGGTGGGATGATATGGGAGAAGGGCATTGAAGCATGTTAACTGTCATGTGTCTAATCAATCGCCAGCCCAGGATTGATGCTCGGGACTGGTGCAGCGAGATTTCCCGGGGGGGAGGGAGGAGGGAGGGAGGTTCCGGAGGGGAAGCATATGTAAACCCATGGTGATATCATGACAATGTATGGCAAAAACAATAAAAAAAAAAAAAAAGCTGCAAATAGACCTGCCATATGACCCAGCAATCCCACTGCTGGGCATATACACCGAGGAAACCAGAATTGAAAGAGCCACGTGTACCCCAATGTTCATCGCTGCATTGTTTACAATAGCCAAGACATGGAAGCAACCTAGATGCCCATCAACTGACGAATGGATAAGAAAGCTGTGGTACATATACACAATGGAATATTACTCAGCATTAAAAAAAAATTCATTTGAAGCAATTCTACTCAGATGGACGAAACTGGAGCCCATTATCCAGAGTGAAGTAAGCCAGAAGCAAAAACAACAATACAGTATATTAACGCATATATATGGAATTTAGAAAGACAGTAACGAGAACCCAACATGCGAGACAGCAAAAGGAACGCAGATGTATGAAATGGACTCGTGGACTTTGTGGATGAGGGTAAGGGTGGGATGATATGGGAGAAGGGCATTGAGGCATGTTGATTGTCATGTGTCTGATCAATCGCCAGCCCAGGATTGATGCTCGGGGCTGGTACAGCGAGATTTCCCGGGGGGGAGGGAGGAGGGAGGGGGGTTCCGGAGGGGAAGCATATGTAAACCCATGGTGATATCATGACAATGTATGGCAAAAACAATAAAAAAAAAGAAAAGAAAAGAAAATCAACAAGACAGGCTGGAGAAAAAGGCTTGAATGAAGACACACAGACTGACTCTGAGAAGTGATGATTTCCTCGTGTGTCACATGCCTCTCTGGAGAGGCCTCCTTCTGGTGTGCTATAAGAGTGTCCGGCCACCCGTGGACAACAGCAGAGGCTGACATGCCTTTGGGGGATTCCCCTGATGTATCAGAATCCTAATTTTAGTTTCTGCATTTGCATATGAAGCTAAAAGGTGTTTCCCAAGCATCCCACTTGGGGTGAGAGCCTCCAAGGATCACAGCAGAGCTCTGGGCTCTCAGTGACTCTGTCTGTCTGTCCTTCTGTCTTTGCTCCTCTGTCTCTCTCTGTATCTCCCATCCCAATTCCTCAAGAAAAGGATGCTCTGAGTGGGGAGGGGGGTCTGAGAGTCCTGCCCTTCTGCTCCCTCAGACTCTGGGTCCCAAACTGGGGCATGAGGTGATGGGAAAAGACTAGAACCCCCTCCCTCATTACGCACTCAGAGACCTCAGGAACACTGTGCGTCCCAGCCCCCCAAAGTCTCCACCCATCACCCATGTGCCTCTGCACACATCACACTGTTCCTTCCATTGCTTCTGCCCTCAGGTCCCCATGGTGATAGCACTCCAGTGTTGATGCTATTTCCCAGAATGGACAGAAACAGTCCCTCACCCTGAGGACCGCCTTCCCGGAGCTCCCCTTCATGGCCTAACTCCACCCACCCCTCCAGACTGCAGGGCTCTTCAGCTTTGCCCACTGCCAGTCTGATGCCCCTGCAGGATGAAGAGGCCTGGGAGGGGAGGAAGCCAAGCAGGCAAGGGCTGGGCCCTGGTGGAAGAGGGGAGGAAGCGTAGGAGGAAAGAGCTGTGCGTTGAGGGCAGGCCCACCTGCCCACTGCGGTGACCTGAGCTTGCTCGGCTGGGCCCTCATGGGCTAAAGAAAACCTGGCATGACAGGCAATGGGGCCCAGCGCCTGGGAGTCAGGAGGCCTGGGTCCAGTGCCTGCTCTCTACTGCCTTGCCCTCAGGACACTGATCACATTAACGCCCCTTTCCAGGTGCTCTTCTGCAGGAGGGCCTACAGAACAAAGTAGCCAAAGAGCATCATCAACAAGGAATGAAGTCTGAGGATGGGGCAGGGCAGCTGAGGGGACCAGACAGAGCCCAGAACCAGGGGCCAGGAACCCAGGGCACTTCCCAAGGAGGCAGGCTGGACCTGGCACAGCCTGGCAGGGGAAAGAGCCAGTATGGGAAAAGGAGGAGCATGGGAATGGGAAGAGAGTGGGTCCCATTCTGGCGTGAGAGGCCCAGAGACTGCCTGCTCCTGGGTCCATCCCACGTGGGTGCCCCTGGGCCCCTCCAGAGGAAGTGTTGTTGCATCTATTTCCGGGGTAGAGGGTGAAGGTGGGGGGTGGAGGCTGGTAGGGGGTGCTGCTAGGATGGGTGCCTTAGCCCCTGCCCCACCCCACGCCATTCTCACTGGGATCCCATGTGGAGAGAGGCAGAAGCACAACCAGAAATGTTCCAGCAAAAAAAAATGACACAGTGGTTCTCGGCAAACTTTTTCGGCTAGAACATTTCCAGCTGGGCTCCAGGCACTTCCGGGGTCCACCCTTTGCTCAGGGTGGACCTCTCCTACTCCCTCACTCGGCTCACAGCTCTCCTCTTCTTCATCACAGGACAGAGCCACGCCCCTCAGCCCCACACCCAGAGACCCCCACCCTGACGCCCAGGACTGTCCATCTCCCTCAGGGCTGGAGCGCCCAGGACTGGGCGTGGGGCTCTGTCCCCCAGGGGTCTTAGGGGCCGGGGTCATGGAGACTGGTACCATGACGGCCAACGGTGTGGGTCATATATTTGGCCAGAGAGGCGAAGGCCTCTGCCTCCGTTAAGGGGGGCTGCTGCTGCTGCTGCTTCGCTTCAGTTGTGCCTGACTGTGCGACCCCACAGAGGGCAGCCCACCAGGCCCCGCCGTCCCTGGGATTCTCCAGGCAAGAACACTGGAGTGGGTTGCCACTTCCTTCTCCAATGCATGAAAGTGACAAGTGAAAGTGAAGTCGCTCAGTCGTGTCTGATTCTTCGTGACCCCATGGACTGCAGCCCACCAGGCTCCTCCGTCCATGGGATTTTCCAGGCAAGAGTACCGGAGTGGGCTGCCACTGTCTTCTCCAATTAAGGGGAGAGAGTCCCACAAAGGCAGAGAGGCTGGACAATGACTTGACAGTCCCATCGGCAGCAAGTCCTCTGCCCAGGTTGGGGGCATCCAAGGGGACCCCACCCCTTGGCCCAGCCTTGTGTTCTGAGTACCAGGTTGGCCCCCTGGGTAGCCTGAAGGCAGCAGCTCCAAGGGGGATCAGGGTCTCCCACCCGCTGTGCTCCCTCGGGGTAGGGGTGAGATGAACGGCGGCGGGCCTTACCCCAGCCAATGCTCAGATAGAGCCTGAAGACACGCTGCTCGGAGAAGACGGACAGGGCCAGCAGCGTGTACAGGTACACCCCCTCCACCAGGAGCCAGTAGTAGTTGGCCGCCACGCAGTACTGCATGAGCAGGAACACCAGGCGACAGCCCAGAGACTCCTGGGGGCAGAGGAAGGGTCCCCAGGGGACAACAGCTCCGCCCCTGCCTCTCTTGACCCCCCTTCCAGTCCTGCCCCAGCTGCTATCCTGCCAGAGTGAATACAGGATGACACAGCTGACACCTTCCCGCCCAGGCCAGTGCTAAGACCTTGACCTGCTCTATCTAGCTCATGGGATCCTCACTATCCTGGAGGAATGAAACAAATTTTCTGCATACGGGTGAGAAAACTGAACTTCAGAGAAGTAAATAACTTACGCCTGCAAAGGAGTAAGTGGTAGAACTGGAATTCAAACCCAGGTCTGTCTCCAAAAACCACTCCCTGGAGTCAAACAGTACTCTCTATGGGCAGGGCAGTCTCTCCCTCCTCAGACTGGAAGCTCCCCACTGTGCACTGACTCTCCCATCAGATGGGACTTGGGGGTCTCTGCTGAGTGGACAGCTTCTCCCATCAGACTGGGGGCTCCCCAGAGTGGACCGCCTCTCTCATCAGACTGAGGCCTTCCTGACGACCAGGCCGGAGTAGCTCTTGCCTTCCTTTGGGCCAGGCCTGGGTGAGGTAGGGAAGCCTGCCCTTCACAGACCAGCCACCCTCCCCAAGCCCTCCCTGGACACACCACACACCTGGTAGGAGAGGAGCCCGTCCCACTGATGCTGCTGGGCGGCCGTGCTGTACATCCACTTGAGGACCGCATCCTTGATGAAGACAGACAGTGCTCGGAGGATGAAGGATGCAAAGAGGTTCAGATGGATGTAGTTCCGAGTACAATGCAGATGTCTGTGGGAGAAAGCAGGGCCTTCCCTGGCACAATGACCCACAGTGCTGGTCCACGAGCCCTGGTTCTCCGGCATGTGTCCGTCCCTGGGACTAGGCTCCTGTCTTTCTTCCTCCAAGATGCCCTTGTTTCCCATAATCTTGAAAATCCTCTGGATTTCACGTCCTGCCTGTCCATGAAGCCTTCAGCTGCATGGTGATGGCCACCCCGCAACCCCCCATCTATAGTCTATCCTTTTCTCTGCAGCATCTTCCCTTCTACAGAGTCATGTGTAACCCAAGTGATCTGTGTGTGCAGACCACTTTCCCCACTGGGAACTTGCTTGGCTTCCTGATGACAACCCATGTCTAACTTGCCTCCAGGCTGCCTTACAGTGACAGATTGAGGCTAAGCACGTGGCAGGAATTCAAAAAGTACTGGACACAACTTCAATATCCTTTCGCGTAAAAACAAACTGAAAATATGAGGACATTTCTTTACCTAATAAGGGCTGTCCAGCCAAACAAGGAGCCAACGTCATTCTTAACTGAGAAATTTTAAAGATTCCTTTAAATCAGGAACAAAATAAGAATCTAAGATCCTGTAAGAATCTAAGAAGAATCTAATAAGAATCTAAGAAGCTGTAAGATCTACTTATATCACATCTACTCAACTTCGTACTACAAATCCTAGCCACTGTAAGAAGGCAAGGGGAAAAATGCATAAGAATTGAAAGACACAAAATTGTCGCTGTTTGTAGATGATCTTCACAGGAAATCCAAGAAAATCAACACACAAATTATTAGAACTAATCGGAGTTCATTCATTAAGGTTGCTGATATGTATGTTTATGTACATCAGCAATAAACAATTAAAAAGTAAATGTAAAAATTCATTTGCACTATTTTTAATTAGTACCTGGAAATAAGTCTAACTGGCACAGTTTCTATGGAGAATGCAGATAAAACTGGCTTAAAATAATTAAAAAAGACTCAAATTAATGGAAGAGTCACCAGATTCATGGATTAAAAACACTATCTTGAAAGAGTTGATTCTCTTTACAGTAACCAATAAATTCAATTCACTCTAATAAAAATTCCAACAGTGTTGGTTTTTCTTTTGATGGAAATCTTTAAAAAACTTATAAAGAAGAACAAAGTGATTCAGCTATGCATTTCATGTATCTATTCTTTTTTCAAATTCTTTCCCCAATTAGGTTGTTACAGAATATTGAACAGAGTTCTATGTGCTATACAGTAGGTCCTTGCTGGATATCCATTTTGTTTATTTTTATTTTTCTGGCCATAATGTGCAGTATGTAGGATCTTCATTCCCCAGCCAGGGATCAAACCAGGGCCTCTTGCATTAGCAGAACAGAGTCTTAACCACTGGACCACCAGGGAAGTCCCAGTTATCCATTTTAAACATAGCAGTGTGTACATGTCAATCCCAAACTCCCTATCTACCCCTCCCCAACTCCCACCCTTCCTCCCTGGTAACCATAAGTCCTCTAAGTCTGTGAGCCTGTTTCTCTTTTGTAAATAAGTTCTGTTAATCAATTATACTCCAATATAAAATGAAAAGTTAAAAAAAAAAAAAAAAACTTATAAAGAAGAGCCACGGGGACTTCCCTGACAGTCCAGTGATGAAGACTCTGTGGTTCAAATGCAGGGTACATGCATCAGTCCCTGGTTGGGGAAACTAAGATCCCACATAGTATGCAGTGTGGTAAAAATAAATTATTTTTTTAAAAAAGAAGAGCCAAGGGCCAAGAATAGTACAGATACTCCTAAAGAATCACAATGTAGGGGCCTCTGCTGTGCAAGGTTTTCTGATGAATCTAAGTAATGAAGGCAATGTGGTTATCAATAAAGGGACAGGTAAGCAGACCAATGGAAAACAATCCAGATGACAGAGACCCACCCAGGTGCAAATAAGGCTTATCACACAGCAGAAACCAGGGGTGGAAAGGGGGCTATCCATAAGTGGTCCTGATGCAATTAACTATATGCATATGTGGAAAAATGAAATTAAATCTCTTATTTTCACTATAGGCAAAAGTAAATTCCAGGTTTACCAAAGAGCCATAAGGGATGTGTAAAACTTACAATGCTAGGATAAGCAAAGATTTTTTAAGACCATAAAGAAATTTGGCCTTTGGGGGAAAAATTTTGATTATTTTTTTATCAATTGGAAAAAATCAATTTTTATTAGTTGACAACACTTACTGATAACTTATGTTTATCAACAGAATTAGATACATTGATATATTTCATTCTGTTAAAATTAAGACTTTTATCAACAGAATCAGATATGTTGTTATATCCCATTCCATTAAAATTATTAAGGCACCATACAGTAAGTGAAAAAATAAACCACAGGCTGAGAGAATATATACTGGATTACTATCCAGAATATATAAGGAATGCCTAAAATCAAAAGCAAAAGCCAAATCAGCCAATAAAAAAGTAAGCCAGGGATATGAACAAACAATTCACAGAATGAAACATAAAATGTCTGCTAGATCTCTCTAGGAATCAGTGATATGCAAATTAAAATCATAATGAGATACTTCACACACTTCAGATTAGCAACAATTAAGTCTGAAAGTAGGAAATATTGGTGAGGAAGTTAAGCCAAGGGAACTCTCATATATTACCAGTAAGAGGGCAAACGGGCCTGATCGCTTTGGAAAACAACTTTACAACACCTAATACATTTGCAACAGCACGTCGTATTCAGAGCAGGCACTTCTACTCAGAGGCATGTGCCCCTGGAGCAATGCACAAGGGGTCATGGGCAAGCATGTTCATCTTAGCAATGTTTATAATTGAGAAAAGAAGAAAAAAGAGAGAAACGCCTCAAATGTCCAGGAAAAGGACAACAAATCAACTGTACTGTATCATATAATGGAGCGATGGTTCACATGAATGAAACAGAACCACCTGCATCATTTGTGAATGAACCTCACAAAAATACAACATCAGGCCAAAAATAACACTGCTGAAAAGTATGCCCAACATGCCATTAAAGATACGCAAGATCCATGCTATATGGTTTTACAGATACTTAGAAATGCAATACAAGTACAGAGAGAGGCATGAGAATTATAAGCGGCCCCAGAGGAGTTCCCTCTGGTGGGGAGGAAGGGTGATCCTCAGAAACTTAACCTTGGCGTTGGGCTCTAGTTCCTGGGCTTTGGGGGGGGGTGTGCACAGGTGATTATAGTCCCAGACACCGTGTTTTCAGATCTCTAAACATTTCCTAGTAAAAGGGGAGAATATTCTTGAGTGAACGTATTTATGGTGACTGTGTGCCCAGCCCTGACTGCGCCAGAAGCCATAGGGACGCAGGAGGAATGTCACCTCTCCCGTTCCTGCTGGCTGGTGTCCTGAGTTCCCAGCCCTCGAGATCCCTCCTGCCCTTGAACCTGGCCCTCCTGGCCCACCGCCATCAGTGCCAAGGGCGTGGGAAGGGCCTGGTACCCTGAAAGGAATGGGTAGACCTGGGGAAGAAATTTCCCACAGGAGTTGACAAATTCCAAAGGGAGCAGAATCGCTAACCCCCTGAGGTCTCCTAAAATCGTACTGAACTCCCGGTCATTTGAAAGACAGGCTCACCCGAGCGGACCTCCTCGCCTCCCATCATCCGCCGAGAAGGCGTGCGGCGTGTGCGCATGTGTAGTGTTTTTCCTTTTGCGCAGTATTACACGCTCACATGCACACGGTACCCTTTAGCCTAAGTACACAGGGCCGTGGGCTGTGTTTTCAGCCTCACAGTCTACGGCGTGGCCTCTCTAGACATCTCTTAGGAGAGGACCCTGCACTTCAGTTTGGTGCCCCCTCCTCTATATGGGGACAGAGCGATGGGTCAGGCGGAAGCAGCCCCCTTACCTGAAGCCCAGGAGGATGGCCGAGGCGATGACCAGCGAGGAGAAGGAGAGCGCGTAGCCCACCGTGTAGATGACGTAAAGAGACAGGAGCTGCCGCTCCGGGGAGCTCTGTGTGCACATGGGGGACACAGCGGATGGGGGGCACCATGACCCTCCTCTCCCACAGCCTGCTTACCCGGGGGGCAGGGGAGACTCAGCCCCACTGGGATCCCAGAACTGAGAAAGAGAATCACCTACGGTCACGGTCCCTGGATTTCTAGGACCTTGCTCTGAGGCCAGAAAGGTGAACACACACCACCTCTGTCCAGAAGGCATGGTGAGCAAAGCCCCAGAGGCAGCGGGTGGGCAGATGGAGAGAGGTGGCCTGGGGCCCTGCTCCCATGAAGCTGGCCCCCTGCTACCCCCTCCCTCGCCTCCTCAACTCACGCGGTCCCCTCGCTTGGAGTCCTCACACTCGGACAGGTCTCTCCAGGGCAGGCTTGAATTGTCCTTGTGCAGCCACAGGCCGTCCGCGGTGCAGAACCGGTAGACGTGACCCTGAAGCACTGGGGCAGGGACATGGGGTGAGCCTCGGCCCAAGGCCACCTGCCTCGCCCCCTCCCCACCCGGGGGTCGACTCTGTGACTCCTCTACACACACACACACACACACACACACACACACACACACACTCGGGTCTTCCTCTCCTGCCACGTGTCCCTTTCACCCAGGAACAGGAAAGGTCACAAAGGTGACCTGCCCAGGCCCCGCCTCGGCCTTTCCTCTTAGCCACCCTGGAATGCAGTTTGATGAACCCACGCTTTTGAGATAAGGCCACACCATTTACAAGGCAGAGGAACCAGAGATCAAATTGCCAACATTTGTTGGATCACTGAAAAAGCAAGAGAGTTCCAGAAAAACATCTACTCTGCCTTATTAACTATGCCAAAGCCTTTGACTGTGTGGATCACAACATACTGTGGAAAATTCTTCAAGAGATGGGAATACCAGACCACCTGACCTGCCTCCTGATAAATCTGTATGCAGGTCAAGAAACAACAGTTAGAACTGGACGTGAACAACAGACTGGTTCCAAATTGGGAAAGGAGTACGTCAAGGCTGTATATTGTCACCCTGCTTATTTAACTTATATGCAGAGTACATCATGAGAAATGCCGGGCTAGATGAAGCACAAGATGGAATCAAGATTGCTGGGAGAAATATCAATAACCTCAGATATGCAGATGACACCACCCTTATGGCAGAAAGTGAAGAACTAAAGAGCTTCTTGATGAAAGTGAAAGAGGAAAGTGAAAAAGTTGGCTTAAAACTCAACATTCAGAACACTAAGATCATTGCATCTGGTCCCATCACTTCACGGCAAATAGATGGGGAAACAGTGGAAACAGTGACAGACTATTTTTTGGGGCTCCCAAATCACTGCAGATGGTGACTGCAGCCATGAAATTAAAAGATGCTTGCTCCTTGGAAGAAAAGTTATGACCAATCTAGACAGCTTATTAAAAAGCAGAGATACTACTTTGCCAACAAAGGTCCATCTAGTCAAAGCTGTGGTTTTTCCAGTAGTCATGTATGGATGTGAGAGTTGGACTATAAAGAAAGCTGAGCGCCGAAGAATTGATGTTTCTGAACTGTGGTGTTGCAGAAGACTCTTGAGAGTCCCTTGGACAGCAAGGAGATCCAACCAGTCCATCCTAAAGGAAATCAGTCCTGAATATTCATTGGAAGCTGAAGCTCCAATACTTTGGCCACCTGATGGGAAGAGCTGACTCATTTGAAAAGACCCTGATGCTGGGAAAGATTGAGGGCAGGAGAAGGGGACGACAGAGGATGAGATGGTTGGATGGCATCACTGACTCAATGGACATGAGTATGAGTAAACTCTGGGAGCTGGTGATGGACAGGGAGGCCTAGCGTGCTGCAGCCCATGAGGTCTCAAAGAGTTGGACACAACTGAGTGATTGAACTGAACACACCATTACCACGTCCCTGCCTCAAATCTCACTCAATGTTCGGTGCTGATGAGCTGTGGTGCTGGCAGACCCACAGCCACCTCTGCGATTCTGATTCTTGGAACTCAGGGCCACCTCCTTGGGCAAAGTAGACCCCAGCTATAAAGTGGGCACAGAGCTCCCAAGAGAAAGAAAAAGACATAGCCCTGTCCTCAGAGAGCCCCAGTCTTAGGGGAGACACAGCCCCGCCTCAGGGAGCCCCAGTCTGAGGGGAGACACAGCCCCGCCTCAGGGAGCCCCAGTCTGAGGGGAGACACAGCCCCGCCTCAGGGAGCCCCAGTCTGAGGGGAGACACAGCCCCACCTCAGGGAACCCCAGTCTGAGGGGAGACACAGCCCTGCCTCAGGGAGCCCCAGTCTGAGAGGAGACACAGCCCTGTCCTTAGGGAGCCCCAGTCTGAGGGGAGACACAGCCCTGTCCTCAGGGAGCCCCAGTCTGAGGGGAGACACAGCCCTGCCTCAGGGAACTCCAGTCTGAGGGGAGACACAGCCCCTTCCTCAGGAAGTTCTAATCTGATGAAGGAGATCCAGTCCTATTGTCAAAGAACACCTGATTTAAAAGGAATACATAGCCAATGGCAAAGATAGAGTCCTTAGAGACCCTCTGTTCAAAGAGGGGGAAAACTGGCTCCTCCCTTGAAGTAACTCTAAGTAGCCGGAGACGGAGGCTGTCCTCGGAGACCTCGCAGTCTGAGTGGGGAGGCATCCAGCGCCTGTCCTCCAGGAGCTCCCCGTCTGAGGGAAGAAGGAAGCACAGTGCCTGACTTCAGAGAATCCAGACTCTCACAGAAAGAAGAAGGTGCTTAGAAAGGAATAACATCAATGTGAAGAAGAGCGGTCACACACAGGCCCAGCAGAATTGGGGGCAGGGTGCCCTGTGCCCCTCACACCTCGCCTGGGCATCTGGGCATCACACCCTGGGGGCAACTGCCCTGCCGGCCTCACTGTCCACCATCCAGGGAGTGTGGTGGCTAGTGGCCCCACATCTGAGGTGAGATCACAGGGATAGGGGCTTACTTGTGTCTGAGAGGAAATGTAAGTCTGACCCCAGGGCCAGGAGACCAGGGACAGAAGCAGGGAGAGATTTTGCACTGGGGGCATCAAGGAGGGGACTGGGGGCCAGGACGAGTTTTAAAAGACTTAAAAAATACTAGGGACTTCCCTGGTGGTCCAGCGGTTAAGAATCTGCCTACCAACCCAGGAGACACAGGTTCAACCCCTGGTCCAGGAAGATCCCACATGCCAGGGAGCAACTAAGTCTCTGCACCACAACTACTGAGCCCACGTGTCACAACTAAGACTCAGCACAGCCAAAAATAAATAAATAAATAAATATTTTTAATTCTAAAGGAAAAAAAGATTTTAAAGACCAGATTCCCAGGTGTGGGAAGAAGGCTCAGTGTGAAGGAGGGAGACAGGCCTTGGCTGGCAGTGGCTGCTCAGAAGTTTCCAGGTGGAGAGGCGGCAGCAAGGACAGGTCTGTGGAGGAGGCTCATTAACACGCATGTCTGACAGCAGCGGCGCCAGCCCAGGTCCACCCACCAGGGCCCAGGAGGGACACACCATCGAGGCTGGAGCTGATTGCCTAGTTCACAAACCGTCAACCCACCCACTGCTGTCGTATGCCTGACATCTTCGTTTTAAGGGCTGAGGCAACCCTCTGCCTACACGGTCAGGCAGCTCCAGGGCCTGTCAGTGGGACCCTGGTCCTCTGAGCCAGTCCCCAGCCTGCAGCTCACTCTCTCCTTTCTCCCCCTGCTCTTCAGAGACCGTGAGCAGGGTCCCAATTCAGGAGACAGAAGTTATCTGGCAATACCGTGGGGCTAAGTCAGCTTTTGGTATCACAGCTTCCAGAAGAACTGGCATTTTAAGAGATGCTCCTGGGGAAGAGAAACACAAGCCTGGAAAATCTAATGGTGGGACTTCTCTCAGCAGGAGAAGCCCCCGACACAAGGATGCACAAAATCAAAAAAGGACAAAGACAGAGAAGGGGAGGCACTGGGTCTGATTTTAAGTGACTGGACAAGCCCCCGGACGTTTCCTTGATCTGCTGCATGAGTGCCTAGAATTCGTCCCCAGGGGGTGAGTCATCTGATATGGCAGCAACACCAGTCTTCAGGGGTAATGACCTCCAAGCCGTGATGGAGATCTGGGCTGATTCCACGGGCTGTGAGACTGGTGTCAGAGCCTTCTCTGGAAGCCCGTTTAGATGGGAGGAAGTGGGGAGGGGTGAGGCGGTAGAGGGCCAGGGGAGGGAGAGGATCCAGCAACGGAGCCCACACTATGGAAGTGCCACTGACCCAGGATGCGCCTGCAGCCGTGTGAGCCTAATAACGCTCAACTCGCCACAGGGGCACAGGGTCTGGCAGCCAGGAGGCACACAGGTGGATGCTTTCCTTCCTCCCTCAAGCTCTCTCTGGCAGGCTGCACTCTCACAGAATTGGGTTTTGAGAACCTGCTGTATGCCTGACACCTGTGATCATCACAACCACCTTACAAGGTTAGATGCCGAGAATCCCATTTTACAGATGGAGAAACTGAGCCTCTAAGAGGCCAAGTGACTTGCCCAAGATCATCCAGCCAGGCAGTGGCAGAATCAGGATCACAGCCCCCAGCCCTCTGCCCCTAGAGGCCACAAGGCCAAAAGCCAGCACCCAAACTCACTGCTAACAGTCCACCACGGACGTGTGCCATTTCTCTGCCCTTCCTCTGGATTCGTCAACATTGGGCCTGGATTCGCCAGCGTTCAGCATCTTCCCATCTCTTTGCAGTGTGGGCCCCCTGCACCCTGCCATTCCTGGGTCTCTTCTCAGGGTGAGCTGGGAAGATGGGTAGGTGGCGGGGAGGTGGTATGTGTACAGATGTGTGTGTGTGTTACTGGCACAGTGTCAAGGGATGGCTGCATCCTTGCAAAGCTCAGTGAGCCTATGCAAATGTGTCTGTCAATTACCCTTCATTAGCAGCCAATATTAAAAGCCAGGACTATTCCTGGCTGGGCTGTGGTCCCCAGGCGCCCATCTTGGCTGGAGATAGGGCGGGCCAGGGCCCAGCCCAGCTTATCAGGCCAGCCTTATCTGGCCTGGGAGCTGCTGGTATATCATAACCAGAAGCTTGGCTCTGGTCTTGTCAACACCAGGAGGCAACCGGCCAGGAGCCAGGAGGCCTAGGGAATATTTCGTTAAGTCAGACCCTGGTGCTGGAAATAAAACCCCCAATTAAACACTTCCCCTCCCGGAAACTGCAGCGGCGTCTGTAATCAAGCTCACAGCCGCCCTTCCACGTGGACGCGGGCACTCAGGGCTGTGGAGAGGCGCTCATGAATCCATTAGCTCCTGTACCCTGGCAACAGCAGTGGCCAGCACGGACTCCCGGGCCCCCATTTCCCAGGCCAGGATGCCGAGATTCAAAGAGGGCAGTCACAGGAGCTCTCTGGAGGCAGGAATGAGGGTCAGAGCTAGGGCTGGAACTAAAGGTGCCCGCTTAGACTCCGGGTGAGGGGCTGTGCCTCACATCAAGGACTAGAGGAAGACCTCAAGCTCAAATCCTCAACCCTCAACCAGCTATGGGACCTGGGGCAGACCTCCCTGGGCCTCAGTTTCCTCATCTGTAAAATGGAAACCGGATAATTTCCCAGGCCTGTGGTGTGAAGACTAGAAGTGAAAGCATGTGAAGTGCCTGGTACCTGTGTGTGTGTATGTGTGTGTGTGTGTGTGTGTGTGCTCACTCATGTCCAACTCTTTGCAACCACATAGACTGTAGCCCACCAGGCTCCTCTGTCCATAGAACTTTCCAGGCAAGAATACAAGAGTGGGTTGCCATTTCCTTCTCCAGGGGATCTTCCCGACCCAGGGCAGAACCCATGTCTCATGTGTCTCCTGCATCAGCAAATGGATTCTTTACCACTAGCGCCACCTGGGTGCCCGGCTGGCCTTCAGAACAGTCACAGAGAAAGTCCTGCTCCTGCCTGACCCCATCCACCCCCTCCCCGGCCCCAATTCCTCAACAAAAGAGCGCCCTTCACTGGGGCTGGGCTGGAACTTAGGACCCCGCTGCAGCTGAAATCCCTGCAGGACCAGCAGGGGGCCTCTGCTCCCCTCTGCAACCCTAGCCTGCTGCGAAAGCTCCTCCAGGGAGGCACCTGTCAGAGTTACCAAGAATTGTGAGTTATAGGCTATTTTTAAAGCATTTATGACTCTCCTATAATTAGAACCAAGCTCACAAACAGGTAGGGATCAGGAGAGGGTGCAGCTAATGAGACTGGAATGATTTGTAACGAGCAGCTCAGCTGCTGGCCTGGAAGCAAGGTTGCTGGGGGGCCCTCAGGTGGCAGCAGGCTCTTGGACACCACTCCAGCCTCTTGGTTTCCAGAGAGAAGATCTTGTGGACATAAGGCATCTCCTCTGAAGCCCTTCCTTCCCTGACTCACCTGCCCCCGCCCTCTCCATGCAATCCCCGGTTCTGAATTAGAGGGGTCTGCGTTCAAGGACTTGGCTGGCGTCTCTGGGATGCTGTTCAGTTCTGAGGCCCGGCCCCATCTCTGAGCTGGTGCCTGGACATCCTCCCCACTCCTCCATCTCCATCCACCTGTTCTTTAAGGCCTGGCCCTAGTGACATCTCCCTCTGGAAGCCTTTCTAATGCCAAACCCCAGGCAGAAGAGGTGGCTCTGACTTCCCTCAGCACCACTTCCTGGGCTGCCGAGCAACCTCTTCAAGCCCCATAGGAAAGTCACCCCTTCTCCCCAAAGCCTGCACACTCACACACCTCTAAGGTCTCACTGACATCCCCAGCTCTTTACACAGACCTGCCCTGGGTAATTGTTTCTAATTTAATTCTTTTTCGAGTCACTCATTCTTTGCCCTCCCCTGCGCCCCAGAAGGCTGACGCTTGTGGACAGTATCACTTGAGCTCCCGGCCCTCTGCTGGGTTTAGCTAATGGGAGGCACTGGTAGGAGGTAGGAGGAGAGTTGGAAAGAGAGGCGGGGGGTATTTCTCCCTTGCCCCCTTTTTGCCTTGATTCTGAGGTTCTGGCAGTGGTTTTTGCCCCTCTGTGACCACGGCCCTGTCCTGCTGCTGGCCTCTCCATCACCATGACCTCCAGCTGTCACGAGGGCACCACAACCCTGTTCCTGCCCCACTGAGACCTAGGGATACTAAAGCTTCCCACTCTTATAGTCCTTGGTGCTTTATGTACCTTGTTCTTTAATTGCTAAGTCGTGCCTGACTCTGTGACGCCATGAACTGTAGCCCACCATGCTCCTCTGTTCAGGGGATTTCCTAGGCAAGAATACTGGAGTGGACTGCCATGCCCTCTGCCAGGGGATCTTTCTGATTTAGGGATCGAACCTATGTCTCCTGCATTACAGGCAGATTCTTTACCGCTGAGCCACCAGGTTAACCCAGACCAACCTCTGAAGTGGTCCCTCCATCAGATTCTTTTGAGATTCCCAGCTGAGTGCGTTTTCTCCCAGAACATTGACTAAGACCTGCTCCTCTTTCTTCTTCACACTCCTAATTCCCACTATGATGTTTTCACTTAGGGTACTCCCTTGATTAGCCCAAGAAAGTTTCAGAACTGCCCCCTTCCTTCTCCCCCATGCCCTGGGAGGGGGTGAGGGAAGCCCCCGGTGCCAGCTTCTGTCAAGGGGACAGCCAAGACAGGCCAGAGACAGCAACTGTGCTGCAGGAGCCCAGGGTGGGTATTTCTGTGGGTCCCTGACTCAGAGAGAGGGGAGAGGGAGGCAGAGTCTGTGATCCCACATGTGAAAAAAGGGAGTGAGTTGGAGAGCGGGGGTTGGAGGCTGGCAGGGGGCCTGTGCAGTGGCTGACGCCTGTGTCATCTTCATGGAGAAAGCAATAAAACTGTGTTCGCTCATAAATGGGCACCACCAGGACCTATTTCCTGCTCAAATAAAATTAAAGGTGATGGATGGAGCCACAAGCAGCAGGCAGAGCTGGGGGTGGCTTAGTGCTGAGTGATGGGCCCTGTCCTGCGCCTGGCTCCCCGGGGTCTAGAGGGCCGGCCAGCCAGCCAGTCCCAAACCTGTGGGGAGCCGGGAACCTGTGTGTATTGAGGGAAGCAGCGAAGACAAGTCAGGTGGGTGGGAAAAGTTAACAGAAACCATTTTTTAGGAATTTGAAATCCTCCCAGCACCCCCATCACCTGGCTATACCCCCGCTCCCACATGATGTCCAGAGGCACAGAGAGGTCTAGAAGTTCAGCCAAGCTCACACAGCCACCTGGAACAATGTGAGGCAGAATCATAAGATTTCTTTTCCAGGGAAAAGGCAAGCAGTTCACTGCCCTCCTTGGGGTAGTCCAGCCAGCAGAGGCCCAGGTCGCTCCCCCGTCTCCATGCCCAGACCCACACGCACAGGAACACACATGAGCCTGCACACTGGAGGAAGCCTGGTGCTTCATCTGAACCAGACTCCTGGGCTGATGCACGGGTCTGCTGTTCACTCACTGTGAGAGTTTGGAAAAGTCATTTAGCATCTCTGGGCCTCAGTTTTCTCCTCTGTAAGAGGGGAGGGTCATCGGAGTACTAGATAAGATATTCTTGGAGTACTCAGAGCCCTGAAAGGTTGTTGTGAGGATTAAGTGAATGTAGGTACATAAAGTGCTTACAGTTGGCTGTGAAAGAGCTGCGTGAAGGGCACTGGGCCACTCTGTCTCACCCAGGTGCCTGCCTCTTTCCAGCCCAGGCTCCCAGAATGCACCTCGGGGTGGGGTGGGTATACCAGGAGGGGACAACAGGAGAGAGAGTCTTCAGGACTCTAGCCGGGGCTTTGTCTGACCTCCATCCTGTGTTCTGAGCTGAAGCTGACACCAGGCCCTGCCAGGTGCCCTGATGTTCCACTAAGCAGCTGCCTCCTCCAGGAAGCCCACTGGCTTCCCCCAGCATGACCTCCCTCTCATACCTGCTTCTGGGCCAGTTTCTGCTTGGTCTCAGGCCCCTTCGAAGCTGTCATTAAGAGCACAGGCTGCCTTCAAATCCTGGCCCCTGCCATCGACCATGTCATCTGGAGTCAGCGACATAAACTTTCTGGGGACTCAGTTCTCCATCTGTATTACAAGTATACTGTGGGGTAGTTGTAAAGATTACACAAATATTTGCCTTTTAGGGCAGAACAGGGCACAAAGCAGGCACTGAATCAGTATCATTATTATAAGACAGTATCTTTTCTCCCTTTCTGAGACTGTGAACTCTCTCAGGCAAGGGTGCTTGTCTCCTGGAACAGATAGGGAGGGGTGAGGGCTGCATGATCTCCCCCGCAAGTCAGAGCTCCCTCTGCAGTCTCTGTAGGTCTGTGCACCACAAAGCCCCTCTCACCTACCCAGTCACACCCTTCCCACCACAGGTGTCCCTTACAGACAGGAGTGAGCTGGGAGGGCTGGAGGACAATCCCACTAAGGCCCTATCACCACTGCCTGGGTCCTCTGAGCAGTGAACCCCTTGAAAAGTCAGGAGGTGGCTCCAGGGCACTACCAGGTAAGTGTTAGTCGTTCAGTCGTGTCTGACTCTTTGCAACCCCATGGACTGTAGCCCGACAGGCTCCTCTGTCCATGGGATTTCCCAGATGAGAATTCAGGAGTGGATAGCCATCCCCTCTTCCAGGGGATCTTCCCAACCCAGGGATCAAAACTGTGTCTCCTGAATTGCAGGCCGATACTTTACCATCTGAACCACCAGGGAAGAGGGGCACCTACAAACACATGCATACACACACATACATAGAGCAATGACACCTCAAACCACCCCCACCCCAAGTCCCCAGGAACTGTTCCTACCTGATTGCTTTCCTGACTCCTAGATGCAAGGGGATGCTTTCTTAAGTCAGACCCCATGCTTTCGCCATAGACACTGCCTGTCAGTATAAGCCTCAGGCCTAGGTTATACTTGATACCACTCCCTACCGCTCCCCACCCCCAAGGAAAGGTAGGCAGACCACCATGAGGAGGCCTAAAGACCTCCAGGAGTGGGGAGGCTGTGTCTCAGTGGAAAGGAAGCAGCAAGCACCCTATGCCAACTCCACCCCCACTCCAGCCTCCTGGACACCGGGGAGGGGAGGTCCATGTGGGGAAGGGGACTCACCGCTGCTGGCCCAGGGTAGGTACCAGGGGCAGCTGACGTTCACGAAGGAGCCTGGGGACCCATCTGGCCAGCAGGCATAGTCATCGAAGGTCCGGTTGCAGAAGAGGTCTGGTGCAGGGAGAAGGCGTCTGAATCCAAGCCTGGCTGGGGCGCTTTCTGCTTCCCCCTGCTCTCCACTGGGGAGGCTACCCAGCAGAAAGCTCCCTGCCTAGCACGTTTCCACCCAACAGGCACCACTTAGCAGCAGTGGGACTTGGAGCAAAGTACTTAAGGTCTCTGTTTTCTCATCTGTAAAATGGGGTTGATTTCCCAGCCCAGAGGGCTGTGCAGGGACAAACAGTGTAGGCAGCATAGATATCAGAGCATAATAAGTGCTTAATAAACAATTTTCATGGCCTTTTCTGAAATTCCACACCACCTATGACAGGCACAGTATCTCAGTACCTCTCTAGGCTGAGAACACTTCCTCGGGTGATTGGGTCAGGCCAGCAGGTCAGGAACAGAGGCCTGTCTGGCTTCAATCCTCTATTCTTTAAGACAGCCCACACGATCCCCCTAAATGTTCATTACTGTAAGTACATGAGTTGGGCCTCCAGCCCGAGCACAAGCCGGGAAGTGCTGAGGACACAGAACGGAATGGCATGGTGTCAGCTCCTGAGGGGCCCCTGCGAGGGGGGTAGAGCAGCTACAAGGCTACACCCCAAGGTCTAGGGCAGATGTGGGTCCTAGAGAGGCAAGGGATGCCCAGCCAGCTTGGTGGGGCCTCCGAAGGCTCTGGGGAGCTGGCTGGGTGGGGCCCCACCTGAACCCACCGGTGGCTGGGGGCGGGGTCTCCGTCAGGAAGCGCTGGCATTGCCGTCGGTACTCTCGCCATTTCTGCACGGTCTCCGAGAGGGACACGGTGGCACCCTGGGGAGAAGAAAGAAAAGGGGCCCCTTGGGTCCAACTCAAGTCTCTTTAACCCTCTACCCCCATACACTTGGTTTCTAGGGGACCTTAGAAGGAAATGGCAACCCACTCCAGTGTTCTTGCCTGGAGAATCCCAGGGATGGCAGAGCCTGGGTGGGCTGCTGTCTATGAGGTTGCACAGAGTCGGACGGGACTGAAGCGACTTAGCAGCAGTAGCAGAGCCCCAAACCCCACAGGCTTTGGCCATCTTTAAAAGGGGGTGAAAACCCAATGAGGGACTTCAGGTGGATGTTTTTTTCATCTTTATGCCTCCCAGAGCATACCGTGAGGTGTAGTAAGTGTCCAACCCACTGCTACTGAAAGGATGCTATTGGAGTAAGTGGAAGATGCAGAGGGGAAGAGCGTGTGTGTCTCTCTCATGGTTTCATCTGCCCCACCCAGCAGAGATTCTCTGAGGGCCCTGGGGTTCGTGACTGTCATGGGCTCCTTTCTAGGGCCCAGTCAACCTGCCTGGGAGGTTCTCACACTTTCATCCACCATTCTAGAAGGGGACACGCAGGCTCAGAGTGGGAGAGGGGCTCAGTCAAGGTCACACAGCACTCCAAGGAGCAGAGCTAAGGCTAGGACCTGGAGTCTCACAGATCAGTGACTGCTGAAGCAGTGGAGGATGTGGGCTGCGGTGGGATTCAATGCTGCAGACCGTGGTACTATCTCCCACTACCACAGGGGTCCCCAACCTCTGGGACTGAAAGCCTGATGATCTGAGGTGGACCTGATGTAATAATAGAAATAAAGTGTACAGTAATTGTAACACGTCTGAATCGTCCTGAAACCATCCCCCTCACCCCCAGTCCATGGAAAAACTGTCTTCCACAAGACCGGTCCCTTGTGCCAAAAGGTTGGGGAGCACCACTCTAGTGTCCCTTCTACAAAATGCAATCCTGTTATCTGGAGGCCAGCACAACCCTGCACTATCTTCTTCTAGCACAACAACATGGGTCAAACATCAGCCCAGCTCTATCAACTGGAGAAGGAGAAGTCTTGAGGACATGGGGTGAAGGGGTCAGAAAAGTTCCAGAACACAGAGATCAGGCCTGCATTGGGAGGGGCCCCCCTATCTGTGAGCAGGGGGATAAGAAGCTCCACTTTCAGATAAGGTAATACAACTGGCTTTTCGCACAGACCCAAGCAGATGCACCCAAGAGAAAATTATCCATTCCCAGACACTGTAGTGTACTTCCTTTACATATGTCTTGGGACTATGTTTCTTTTTCATTTGTATTTTTTCCTGAACAGGCTTAAGATTCTAAATATTCCTCACTTAGAGGCTGCAGACACACAAACGACCAGGGAGCCCCTTGGATAAAATTTAGGACCTATACATAATTTAAAACTTTCATGTTTTGAAACCACAAAAATAAGCATTTGTGCTGAAATTAAAACAGCTTCTTTTGGGGAGCTTGCATCCTTGACTGCTGGTGCCCTAAGCACACTGGATCTGGTTTCTGGGTAATCTTGCCCAGATTCAAGCTGAGTTGTGGTTTGTAACAGGGATCCCCAATTTCTGAGATCTAATGCCTGATGATCTGAGGTGGAGTTAATGTAATAATAATAAAAATAAAGTGCACAATAAATATAATGCACTGGTGTGTGCTAAGTCGCTTCAGTCGTGTCCGACAAGCTCCTCTGTCCATGAGATTCTCCAGGCAAGAATCCTGGAGTGGGTTGCCCTGCTCTCCTCCAGGGGAATCTTTCTGACCCAGGGATTGAACTCCAGTCTCTTATACCTCCTGCACTGGCAGGCAGGTTCTTTACCACTAGTGCCACCTGGGAAGCCTGAATCATCCCCAAACCATCCCCCCACCATGGTAAAACTGTCTTCCACAAAACCAGTTCCTGGTACCAAAGAGGGTGGGGACCTCTGGTTTGTACGATGCTTCCCATAAAGACAGGCTGTCTTGGGCTCATTCCTGGCCGCATAGGAAGCCCCAGGGAAGGAGGGAAACAAGCTTGGTTAAGCCCCAGCCACACTCTTAGAGTAAGTGTGCTGAGGCCACAGGTGGAGATACCCAAGAGACAGTCCTCTTCTGAGGGCAAAGGTCAAGTGTATTTGTTAAATAAACAAACAAACAAATGAACAAGGAATCAAACTCAACAGCAAAGGCAGTATCATGATTTTAGCTACAACTGAGAGGTCCAGACAGTTTTCACTGGATCAAACCCCCAGACTCGCTTTCCTCCTCCTGTCCCTGAAAATGGCAGCTGCTGGTGGCTGGGGCAGGGAGACTGGGAAGAAATCCCACTCCATCTCTCTTTCCAGAAGGAAAGCAGGCGGGAAGCAAGGTCAACGCTGGGAACTGGGACAGAAGGTGTGTCAGGGGTAGGGAGTAAGAACGAGGAAGCTCGTGGAAACCAGAAGTCTCGGGGTGGAGGTGGGGAGTGGGGTTAAAGGGTAAGGACAACACCAGGATGGCCAGGCTGGCCACCAGCCCCCAGGGGACTTGGAGGCAGAGGCAGTCCTGTCACTTGCTCTGAGCAGAGCTTTGGATGAGAAATTATCTTCAGACTTGGGGCTCCCTGGGGCAGGACTGTGTCTCCCTTCAGACTGGGGTTCCCTGGGGTGGGGCTGTGTCTCCCCTCAGACTGGGGCTCCCTGAGGCGGGGCTGTGTCTCCCCTCAGGCTGGGGCTCCCTGAGGCAGGGCTGTGTCTCCCCTCAGACTGGGGCTCCCTGAGGCAGGGCTGTCTCCCCTCAGACTGGGGCTCCCTGAGGTGGGGCTGTGTTTCCCCTCAGACTGGGGCTCCCTGAGGACGGGCCTGTGACTTCCCTCAGGCTGGGGCTCCTCAAGAACAAGGGCTTGGTCTCCCCCTCAGATAGAGGGCTTCCTGACAACAGGGTTCCACTGCCATCTTCCTGCACCAGTTGAAGTTCTCCAAATACTGCTCACTTCCGCCCCACCTCTCCCCCAGTCAAACATACAAACTACCAGACCTCTGCCCTCTCCCCACCTGGTGTTTATGGAAGTAATACTGTGCCAGGCTCTGGGTGGCAGGACTGACGGAGGGACATGGGGAACACAAAGATGAGGGCAGAGCCCACGCCTGAGAAAATCCCCAGGCTACTCGGGGGTGGGCTGGGGACAAACGCTCTTCAGGACACAGCAGAGAAGGCAGTGGTGCTCAGGGAGTGGTTGTGGCAGAACTCGGTACAGACCTGAGAGTTCTGGCGGGGGGCAGGGGCGCCTCTGGGGGCTGTGAGCAGGGGTTAAGCAGGGGGTCTGTGGAGAGAGATTGGGCCCAGCAAGGGCAGAGGGTGGGCATTTCAGCAGGGGGGCCCAGCTGAAACGAAGGGGCAGAGGTGGGGACACTATAGCTCCAGTGAGGAAGCTGAGGACAGCTGCGGACCGCTGTTCAGGAGAATCTTCTCAGGACCCGGGACAGCTGGGAGGCTCTGGCCTGGAATAAGGCTGAGGTTACTCGATGCAGCCAGGCCCAGGGGCCCAGGGGTGCACAGTTACACGGAGATGCGTGAATAGCCCTGGCTTTGGGCGCAGAGCCAGGCCTGACCCTGGCTCTCTCATATATTGATTTTCTGACCTTGTCCAAGAGTTTTAACTTGCAGCCTGAGCTCACACCTGCACAGACGGGGAATAACCATAGTCCCTCCCTCCCCATGAGCATTAAGTGAGTTGATGCTAAAGAGCCCCGGTACGTGGAAAACTCAGTCAACAACACTCTCCTGGATTTCTGCTGTTGATGGGAGAAAGCAAAGCGTGGTCCAGGCAGCCAGGCTTCCCGGGGAGTCAGGGTCCTACCCCTCCCTCATTTGTAGGATCAACAAACTCCTGGCAGGAGGAAACAAACACATTTTCATGCCAAGGACTGATCATTCAGCTTAATTCGTGGCATCTTCCAGCTGCAAACATAGCCAATAGCAAAGCCTCCGTGCCTTCCAGCAAACAGAAAACTGTGAGGAGGGGCCAGGCCCTGCGCACCGGCTCCCCTCCCCCGCCCCATTTCATCCCCTTTTGGTGTGAGGTCCCGCTCCAGGCCTGGAGAGGAGGGGCTGCAGGGGCTGGATGGTGGAGAAGATGCAGTGATGGAAGCCCTGCCCCTCACAGGCTGCAGAGCTGGCTGGAGGTCGAGGTAACTGATGGGCCTGGGTGAGGGCAGGCTGGCAGTTTTTAGAATCAGGACTCACCAGGTGTTATGGACACTCTCTGCATGCGGGTGAAGGCAAATGGGGGCAATGCCTGAGGTAGAGGTCACAGTAAGGAAGGGGCATCTCAGATTCAAGAGTTTGGAGTTTGTGGAGGAAGGAGCAGGTGAGAAAGAAGGGGCCAGGAGGGAGAGTGATGGGCAGGAGAGAGCATTGGACAGAGAGTCACAGGTCCTGGGTATAAATCCCAGTTGTCTGTTAATGTGGGACTGATGGGAAAAATTTTAACCTTCTGGGGCCTCAACTTCCTTATCTGTAAAATGGGCACATCGCTCTTCTCTAAGAATTCCAGGACAGTTTCAGCAAGATAAAGTAGTGAAAAGCTTTAGGAGTTATCCAGCCCTGTACAAATGGGCAGTATTCTAAGGAGGAAAAGCAGGGAGAGAAGGACGCAAAGCAGGTGGTTGCTCTCAAGGTGAGAGGCTTTCCAACACCCTGGGAGGGCACATCTCCAAACACTGGCTGCTAACCTGAAGAATTCTTCCTACAGCTTCATGCCTCAGTGTGAATAAGTGCATCAGATTCTTTACTTCTCCAGGAAACTTTTTGACTGAAGGGAAGGAGGAAAGAGAGGCCACTGAAGTGAGAAAAATGGGAGAGGAAAAAGAGGGCTTCAGTGACAACTCTGGGGTCTACCAACTGGTGCAGTCCTGCATCTTCCCCAAGGCAGGACCCCCAGCCTCATCTTCTCTGCCCAACTTCCAGAGCTCAGCCATCACCAGTGGCTTCTGAGACCTGTAGGGATAGGGCTGCCAGTCCCTGCGCTCTTGGTCCCATCTCTTTTTCCTTAAAGACTCCAGATGTATGAGCAGAAGGGCAGGGAAAGGATGACCATACACACATCCTCACATGCACAGACCCCTCCCAGGGACACACTGCCACACACGTTATCACACATGCCATGAAGCACATGCTTACATACTAAGACATGACTCAGAGTCTCTCTCCCACACACATGAACACGCAGACTGTCAGGTACACACACAGAGACCCCTTGGCTGACATACACTCAAGTCACACTGTCGCACACATAGATACAGAGAAAGAGTCACATGTTCTGTCACGAGCACACTATTTCTCACTCACACACAGACACACACTGACAGACACCCATTCACACTCTAAGAGGTCTCTCTCTCACACACACATCCCTTCCCATAGATGGAGTATCACACTTGGAGTCACACACACACACTGTGAGATACACAATGACACGCTGAGATGTTTCAGACACAGGGACTCACAGGCAGGGAGTCACAGAAGGTCACGGATGAGCGCAGAGGAGAAACAGGGGTTCGTACAACCCCTTTCCCCCCGTCCCTCTCTCTTTATGTCTCTCTCTGTCTCCTCTGATTCTGTGTATCTATCTCCTCATCTCTCTCTCACACACAGGGAAGAACCTACTCAGGGGCAGCCTGCTGCTAAGGAAGAGCCTACTTCTCCTCAGAGCCAGGCATCCAAGGGCAGGATGTGGTTTCTTGGTATCTCCTGCTCTGACCCCCACCGGAGTCCTTGTCTGGGAGGGAGTCCAGCTCAAGAACAAAGTTGCACGCTGACCGCAGCATCCCCTGGACTCCCTCCACCCTTCACTAGAGGGGCCCCCACCCCCAGCCCTCTTCCACACTCTGGAGAAGGCTTCCAGATGTCCGAGGACAAGCGGGTCAGAGCCCCTGAGTGACTAAAGCTGCCGTCGTGGGATGCCAGTGTCTCAGTCCGCTCCAGGACTCCCACGTGGCGGGGCTCGTGACCCTTATTTACAGATGAGGAAACTGAGGTTCAGTTCGCGATGGTCAGGAATATTTGAACCCAGTCTTGGCTGGCTCTAATTTTGGGTGTCAAAGGCTTGCCCTCAATAGACCAGCTCCCTCACAGGGGTCTTGGGGAGGAAAGGAATAGGGGAGGGGGTGGTCCTTCCCAGCAACAATGGAGTGGCCTAAGTCCCCTTCTTCAGAGCTCAATTCGGTCCCTCCAGTCTGGCCAGTCTGACTGTGGGTAGCTCACTCAGTTTTCCCTTTGGTCCTGCCTGAATGGGCAGGTATTAGGCACCAGCCTAGCCCTGCATCCCTTTCTCCTCTCTGCTGCTGGTCTCCTGGATTCACTTTATACAGGGAACCCGCCTTTTCTGAGATTTATCCCCCCAGCAGGGACATGGAAGGAGCAACCTAGTCTTGTTGATCTCATGAAAAGAAAATAGGAGGCAAAATTCACCAGTGTTTACAGAGTCTTACACGCAGGATGAGTTGTGTCGCAATTACTGCAGTCTGACCTCCAAGCTTGTCCCTCAGACCTCCGTGGGCCAGGAATGCTCAAAGCAGGGGCACCCCCTGAAACTCCCCCTCTCTGCTCGGAGCCTGGCTCACCCTGCCCTTCTCTGTGTCCCCAAGACTAGAGATATGGCCCCAGGATAGCGGGTTTTTACCCTTAGCCAAGGGCTGAGGAATGAGGTGATCAGAAGAGAGAGGGTTCAAGGAGCCTCACTCCTCTGGGCAAAGGAACTTTGGGGAGAAGACAGACGGCCTCCACAACCTCTCCTTTTTGCTTAATCAGCAAACTTGGCCCAGAGCAGGATGGGACCAGGCACCAGAGTCTCCCACCCCCACCCTGTCCCAGCCCGAGGGGGAGAAGGAGGAGGAGGTAAAGGTGAGCCAGAGCAGTCTGCAGTCCTGGCTCCAGAAAGATCTCAGGCACACCAGGGAAGCCATTGTTCGGCAAGGGCAGGAGTTGGGCTGGCGGACAGGGAGAGGGAGGGAATGAGTCTGGGAAAAACACAGGAGCTAAAGAAGGGCTGGCACCTTAGCTGGGAGACGCATCTGTCCACATCTGGATTCTCAACCAGGGATGGAGTCGGCCCTCACCCAAGACCCCTCCTCCTGCTTCCCACCTGGGACAAATTTCAAGGCCTGTACAGGCCCCCTCCCCAAAGCTTCAGGTATAGGGGTAAGAGTGGGAGGTCACGGAAAAACACAGCCCCCTGGCACAGAACAGGCCACCCAAGCCTGCACTTCCTTTCTTTTCAAGCATCTCACAGCATCTCTGGGCATCTCCCCTCTCCTAAGGCAGGCTGACACGGCCCCCAGCCCAGGAGCCTGGAGGCAGGAAAGGCAGAGAGGGGCTGTAGGGGTCCCCCAGGGTCAGCTCTCCAAGGGCGTGGGGAGGCCAGGGTGTCTCTGACCGTCCCAGTATGAGCTCGGGTGCTTGCTGACCACCAAGGGGGTCAAACTGGGGGTGTCAGATGATTGTGTGTGGCAAGGGGGGAGTGCTGCCTGCTTCAGAGGAACTGGGGGCCTTTTACGTGTTTGCCTTGGGGTTGGGGAGCAGATGTGGCTCTCAGGTTCCCTCTGGGAGGTCAGGAAGGACAGCAAGCTGCCGCCGCAGGGTCTCTGGGGCTATGAGTCAAAGGCTGTGCCGGGGGTGCTGGTGGAGGAGAGTGGAGCTGGGAGTCCACACCCTGGCCTTTCTGCCTGCCCGGAGGGTCTCTTATACCGAGCGGTGGCGGGTTGGGGCACATACACGGCGGGAAGGGGTCTGGGGCAGAGTGGGAGAGAGCAGCTCGGACTGCAGCCGAGCCACTGGTACGGGTTTGGGGGAGACAGAGTTGGGAAAGTGGTCCAGGGAGATGCCGGGCGCAGAAGTCAGCGCAGGGCGGCCGCGGGACAGCCGGTGGCCCGGCCGAGGGGCCCCGGCGGCCAGGAAGACGGGCGCCTGGCCGGGGCTGGGGGAGCCGTCCGCCGTCCGAGTCCCCACCTCGGCCACCCAGCCCAGGGCACTCCACTCTCCTAGGCCCCGCTCTCCCGAGGCTGGGGTTCCCGCCGCCCGCGGAGTTTCGCTCAAGTCCGGGACGCCTGGCCCGCCGCAGCCCGCCCCACCGCCAACCCCGCCCCGGGGCCCGCGGGTCTCACCTGGGGGCGGGGGCCGGCCCTGCCCACCGCCCCGAGCAGCAGCAGCGCCAGGCGGAGGGGCCCCGGGGCGCCGGCCATGGCGGGGCGCTCAGCACGGGGCCATCGCTGCCACCTGCGGCACCGCGCGCGCCACGGAGCCCCGGCCGCGCGGGCGGGCGCGGGGGAGGAGCCGGCGCGGGGCCGCCCCGCCCGCAGGAGGGGCCGGGCGGGTCCTGGCTTTCCAGCCCCGGCCGCCGAGGGCCCCCTGCCAGCCCTTCTCCGGCCGGGAGGTCCCGGCGCTGCGCTCCGGGCCGGCGCGCTCGGGTTCGGGGCGCGCAGGAGCCGGGCCGTCCTCATCCCGCACCCGGACCACCTTCCGAATCCCTCTGCTGAGGAAAGCCAACCCCCCCAAGCTGTCCAGGGTACCCCAAAGGGAACTGGGGCCGGAGAAGCGCACGGGACTTGGCCAAGGTCACACCTTCTGTCAGACCCTTTCCGGCAAGTGTAACCCCAAGAGCTGCCAGTGGCTAGGAAGACAGATCCACCCGGAGGGGTTACCCTGTCCCCAAGTCCTCTCCTTCTTCTGTCCGGAAGGCGGCCCTGGGACAACCAAGGTTGAGGGGACAATGACAAATGGATCTGTGGAGCCCTGCCGCTGGGGAGAGTCCAGAGGTTCACCACCCGCCTCCCGCAGCATAGCCCTGCTCTGAGTCCCTGGGCTCTTAGAGCCCCTGTGTCCACATGATAACGTGTGCCCAAGGCTGTCCTCTGCCCTCCTGCGTCTTTGTTTCCCTGCTTGGTGCGGACACTCTATTTTACCTGCCTTTATATCCCCACGCCCCAGCACAGTGCAGACCTGAGAGTATGGGCTGGTGGGGCCCAGATTCACCCTCAATCAGGCTGTGGGAGACAATGCCAAGAAAGCACTGACTTTTATGCTCCCTAAAGACAGAGGGGAGGCCTGGTGGGAAGAGGGTATTGTACCGGCCTCCCCCCAATCAATCCTAAAGGAAATCAACCCCGAATATTCATTGGAAGGACTGATGCTGATGCTGAAACTCCAATATTTTGGCCACCTGATTCGAAGAACTGACTGATTGGAAAAGACCCTGAGGCTGGGAAAGGTTGAAGGTGGGAGGAGAAGCGGTTGACAGGATGAGATGGTTGTATGGCATCACCGATTCAATGGACATGAGTTTGAGCAAGCTCTGGGAGTTGGTGAAGGACAGGGAAGCCGTGGGATTGTAAACAGTCGGGACACAACTTAGCAACTGAACAACAATCACTCCCCTCCCACACCAACAAAAAAAAAAGAACTTTGAAGTGGGGTTGGCAGCAGTATTAGCCTGGAGCTACATGGAGCATGTCTGGACCATTCCAAAGGGAAAGGGAGTCTGTTGGAGCAGCTGCTTCTCAGGGAGAGAACAGAACATCTCAAATCCCAGAGAGAGGTGAGATGCTGGGAGAAGGGAAGAGGAGGAGCTGGGAGGAGGCCTCCAGTGGGAGGAACCAGGAGCTCCCATTCAGCAAGAGTGAGCTTCCTCTCCAACAAGTTCTGCCTCCACTACCTGAGGGTCATTTATTCCCTCCTTCCCAGGTGATGCAGTGGTAAAGAATTTGCCTGCCAGTGCAGGAGATATAGGGGATATGGGTTCAATCCCTGGGTTAGGAAGATCCCCTGGAGGAGGAAATGGCAATCCACTCCAGTATTGCCTGGAGACTCCCTTGGACAGAGGATCCTGGTGGGCTACAGTCCACGGGGTTGCAAAAGAGTCAGAAACGACTGAGTAACTATGCATACCCTACCAAGAAGTCAGTTTAACAATCACATTATGTTCCACTTAGGATTAGCTTGTTCAGCTGCAAGTGACAGAAAACCTCTAATAACAGTGGCATAACTAAGGACTCTGTTATGTAATGCAAGGTCAGAGGTTCAGCCCAGGGCTGGGGCAAAGGCTCCTTGACCATCAGGGTGTCCAGCCCTCTTAGTTTCCACCATTCTCATGGTTCGGGGCTTCTACCTAATAATCCAAGGTGGCTGCCAGTGCAGGAGGGAGACATTAAGCAAGTGATTATTGGAGCCATTTATATTACAATTGCAATGGTGATCGGCACTCCTGTAATAAGCAGGTGCTGTTGAAGTCCTTCCCTCAGTACTTGAAAGGCCATTTTCTCTCTGCTGGGATGGGGTAGAGGGGATGGGGGAGAGGGAGGGTTGGATTTTCTCTGGCTGGGAGGAGAGCTTTGTGTTCAGTCGGTGCAGGGTAGACACCTTTAGGAACCCAAGCATGGATGGGCAGCAGTGGAGGGATAAATGCCTCAGTGCCTCACTGCTTGGATTCAACAATTCAGAGGTGTACTGAAAATAATATTTAAAAATATTTAAAAATAAACTAGGTGGGGGGCTTCCCTGGTAGCTTAGTTGGTAAGGAATCTACCTGCAATGCAGGAGACCCGGGTTCAGTCCTTGGGTTGGGAAGATCCCCTGGAGAAGGGATGACAAGCCACTCCAGGATTCTTGCCTGGAGAATCCCAAGAACAGAGAAGGCTGGCGGGCTCCAGTCCATAGGGTCACAAAGAGTCGGACACAACTGAGTGACTAACACACTGGTCGGGTGCTCAGTCACTCAGTCGTGTTCGACTCTTTCCGACACTATATACTGTAGCCTGCCAGGCCCCTCTATCCATGGGATTCTCTGGGCAAGAATACTGTAGTAAAAATCCTTACTTTAAATTCTTAAATTCATGCTGGGCAAGCCCGACTGAAGACAGTGGGCAGATGAGGGCAGCCAGAGGTGGGGACCGGCCCCATGGGCCCAGAGGTATTTGGGTGGAAGATGACTCTCCTCTCCTTTGAACAGTGGGGGTCCAGAATCTCTGAGTCTACTCTGATTCTGATGCTACCTATGGTCTCAGCATGTATTAACACCACCCTGAATTCTGTCTCCTCATTAGACCGAAACTCTGGGAGGGCCAGCATGCTGGATTTCAGCACTGGGTTAGAGTGCCCAGTGTTGGCAGACCCCTCCGTCCCCTCCGGGCACTGTCTCTGGGTGTGACAGGTGATACTGTGTGCTGTGCTCTAGTGCTTCCTTGAAGATTCTAGAAGGCTCTGTATTGGAAATGGGGAAAATTTGTCTCCTTAACTTGTAAGTTAATTTCAGAGTAGGTCACAGTCTGATTACTCCCCCCACATTTTTTTTTTAAGCAACTTAACTCTCTCCCTCCTTACCCTGTCCCCTATTGGATGAGCTTTCTCATATCCTTATCTGACCTCGTCTCTGAGCCCATCCATTGGTTCCCCATTACACAGGACCAAGTCCTCCAAACTTGTTAGCATCTAAGAGAGCTGCCTGGATTGCCCCAGCTCACCTCCCAGCTGGACCTCTGTGCTTTCGAACAAGCAGTTCCCTCTGTCTGAAGTGTCTTCACCCACCTCACTTGCCTGAACTCCTACTCATGCTTCAGGACCCAGCCCAGGTAGCCCCTCTGGGAAACCTCCCCTCCCCTCTTCCGCTCAACACTGCTTCGAGACAGCATAGGTGCTCTCACTGGCAGCAGGAACCTTGGAAGGCTCCCCTAAACATGATTGTCCTCCAGGATCCCCCAACTTCTGCCCACCCGTAGAGCCTCATGAAGGTCTCACCCCCACCATGAAGCTTTCTATGATCTCCCCCAGTTCCTCAGGGCCCCGGTCCCTTGTGCTTACTGAGGCCCTCTGATCATGTGGGAACCCTCTTGACTGTTGCTGGCTAATTTCTGAGTTTCCCTGTGGTCTCTGAGCCCCTGGAGGGCAGGGGTCTTGTTTCACTCATCTCTACAGCCACGGCACCCAGCACAGTGCTTCCAGCATTCTAGGTGCTCAGTGACTCTGGTTTGAAATAACACATGATGGGACTTCCCTGGTGGTCCAGTGGCTAAGACTCCGCCCTCCCAGTCCAGGAAACCTGGATTTGATCTCTGGTCAGGGAACTAGCTCCCACATGCCGCAACTAAGAGTTTGCCTACTGCAACTAAGATCTCCCATGCTGCAAATAAGACTTGGTACAGCCAGATAAATATAAAATGAATATTTAAAAAAATAAAGTAAAGTAACACATGAAATGTATTGAAGAACTTATGGTGTTTTGTCATGCCCTTATTCTGACTTTCCCTCAGTACATTGTGAGCTCCTTGAGGATGTTCCCATGTTCATCTCTGCATGTCCTACATCAGCACAGCCCCCGGTACAGTGTAGGCACACAATAATGTTTATTGCCATTGAAATGAGTCAGTCCAAGTGTCCAGTCATGGTAGATCCTGGAAAACATATCTTAAGACAGATGTGCTGTAAGAGAGGAGAGATGATATACTGGAGGGGGTGGTTTGACAGCCTACTTCTCCCCACCTCAGTATTATCAGGACACACCAGCTCAGACTCTGCTATTGTCTGAATGTCTGTGTTTCCACAGGTTCACATATTGAAATTTTAACCCCATCAGTTCAGTTCAGTCACTCAGTCATGTCCTACTCTTTGTGACCCCATGAGCTGCAGCAGGCCAGGCCTCCATGTCCAACATCAACTCCCGGAGTCCACCCAAACTCATATCTATTGAATTGGTGATGCCATCCAACCATCTCATCTACTGTTGTCCCCTTCTCCTCCTGCCTTCAATCTTTCCCAGCTTCAGAGTCTTTTCAAATGAATCAGTTCTTTGAATCAGGAGGCCAAACTATTGGAGTTTCAGCTTCAATATCAGACCTTCCAATGAACACCCAGGCCTGATCTCCTCTAGGATGGACTGGTTGGATCTTCTTGCAGTCCAAGGGACTCTCAAGAGTCTTCTCCAATACCACAGTTCAAAAGCACCAATTCTTCAGCACTCAGCTTTCTTTATAGTCTAATTCTCACATCCACACATGACTACTGGAAAAACCATAGCCTTGACTAGATGGACCTTTGTTGGCAAACTAATGTCTCTACTTTTGAATATGCTATCTAGGTTGGTCATAACTTTTCTTCCAAGGAACATGCATCTTTTAATTTCATGGCTGCAATCACCATCTGCAGTGATTTTGGAACCCCCAAAAATAAAGTCTGTCACTGTTTTCATTGTTTCCCCGTCTATTTGCCATGAAGTAATGGGATCAGAGGCCATGATCTTAGTTTTCTGAATGTTGAGCTTTAAGTCTACTTTTTCACTCTTCTCTTTCACTTTCATCAAGAGGCTCTTTAGTTCCTCTTCATTTTCTGCCATAAGAGTGGTGTCATCTGTATATCTGAGGTTATTGATATTTCTCCCAGCAATCTTGATTCCAGCTTGTGCTTCATCCAGCCCAGCATTTCTCATTATGTACTCTGCATAGAAGTTAAATAAGCAGGGTGACAATATACAGCCTTGACGTACACCTTTTCCTATTTGGAACCAGTCTGTTGTTCCATGTCCAGTTCTAACTGTTGCTTCCTGACCTGCCTAAAGATTTCTCAAGAGGCAGGTCAGGTGGTCTGGTATTCCCATCTCTTTAAGAATTTTCCACAGTTTATTGTGATTCACTCAGTAAAAACGTTGGCATAGTCAATAAAGAAGAAATAGATGTTTTTCTGGAACCCTCTTGCTTTTTTGATGATCCATCAGATGTTGGCAATTTGATCTCTGGTTCCTCTGCCTTTTCTAAAACCAGCTTGAACATCTGGAAGTTCACGGTTCACGTATTGCTGAAGCCTGGCTTGGAGAATTTTGAGCATTACTTTATTAGCGTGTGAGATGAGTGCAATTGTGCAGTAGTTTGAGCATTCTTTGTCATTGCCTTTCTTTGGGATTGGAATGTAAACTGACCTTTTCCAGTCCTGTGGCCACTGCTGAGTTTTCCAAATTTGTTGGCATATTGAGTGCAGCACTTTTGACAGCATCATCTTTTAGGATTTGAAATAGCTCAACTGGAATTCCATCACCTCCATTAGCTTTGTTCGTAGTGATGCTTTCTAAGGCCCACTTGACTTCACATTCCAGGATGTCTGGCTCTAGGTGAGTGATCACACCATCGTGATTAGCTGGGTTGTGAAAATCTTTTTTGTACAGTTCTTCTGTGTATTCTTGCCACCTCTTCTTTAATATCTTCTGCTTCTGTCAGGTCCATACCATTTCTGTCCTTTATTGAGCCCATCTTTGCATGAAATGTCCCCTTGGTATCTCTAATTCTCTTGAAGAGATCTCTAGTCTTTTCCATTCTATTGTTTTCCTCTATTTCTTTGCATTGATCACTGACAAAGGCTTTCTTATCTCTCCTTGCTATTCTTTGGAACTCTGCATTCAAATGGGAATATCATTCCCTTTCTCCTTTGCTTCTCGCTTCTCTTCTATTCACCTTACAAGTGTAAGGCTTCCTCAGGTGATGATATTTAGAGACGGGGCCTTTGCAGGGTGATTGGGTGGTGATGGCAAAGCTGTCATAAATGGTATGACCCCAGAGGACCCCCTCCCCCTTCCACCCTGTGAGGGCGGTGAAAATGGTCTTCTGTGAAACCAGGAAGCAGGCTCTCCAGAGACCAAATCCACCAAACGCCATGATCTTGGACTTCTAGTCTCCAGAGTCATTTGTTGTTTATAAGCCACAGTGTCTATGACACTTCGTTGTAGCAGCCCAGATGGACTAAGACAAGCCCCACTAGAACAGAAGGCAGGATGCGCTCCCTAAGAACAGGGACTTGAAGGAATGGAATACTGCTCCCTAGACAAATACTAGGGCTTCCCTGGTGGCTCAGATAGTAAAGAATCCGCCTGCAATGCATGAGACCTGGGTTTGATCCCTGGGTCAGGACAACCCCCTGGAGGAGAGGAAGGGAACCCGCTCCAGTATTCTTGCCTGGAGAATCCCCATGGACAGAGGAGCCTGGTGGGCTACAGTCCTTGGGGTTGCAAAAAGTCAGACATGACTGAGCGACTGAGCGCAGGATCGCACAGACTAACACTAATCACGAACAGAAACAACAGCTGCCTGGTGTTGAGTCCCCACTCCAGGTCAGGTGCAGCTGAACGCTTAGTGTGCCCTTGGTGTGCCTCGAGTCTGATGAGCAAGTACTTTTACACCCATTTTATGGATGAGGAGACTGAGGCTCAGGGATGACAAGTGAGCTGCTCAGAGAGCAACATGGGTGTTCATTCTGGGTCCACCCACCCCCAAGGCTGGTTAAGGAGAGGAGACAGGCTCCAGCTCTGCCAGCCAGTCCTGGGAGCATCTCTCCTGTGGCTCCTGCCTCCCCATCCCAGAGCTCTGCATCCAGCTCTTTACCCCCACACTCAAAGCTACTCCTGTGGCATAAGGTGAGGCTTCCACTAAGAGAACTTGGTTTTCGGATCATCTTCAGAAATGGGAATGGGAGCGACTGATCTGGGCAGCTGAGGAAAAGATGCTGTAAGGCCCTCGACCTAAGGAGACAGAGCCCAGTGTCCCTCAATGAGGGGGACCCTCTTAGTGGGAGACCTGGCCAGAGGGCAGAATTGAGTCTTTCTCTTGGAGGAAGGTGAGGAGGGAGGGGGAAGCAGAGGGAAAAATGGGGGTGGGGTGGGCAGAGAAGAAAGTGCTTTTAACGAGGAAAGTGTCTTTTGTCCATACAGTTCAGGTTCCTTCCGAACTCCAGGTTCCTAAGAAGCTTGTTTATTTTCCAAAGCACAAGACTCTATCCCTGTTCTGGCAGACCGGATGAGGAAAGAACCAACACGTAGCCTAGAATACATGTGCACACTCAGCGCGCACACACACACAGACACACAGACACACCAACACACAGATCTTAGACTCTGTAAGTCCTGGGTTGAAATCCAGCTCAATCACTCACTGAACATCTCTGAGCCTCGGTCTCACAGTCTGTAAAATGGGGATAACAATAAAGACCAATATTTACAGAGCCTTTGCCTTGAGCAGGGCAGTGTTCCAGGAGCTGTGTGAGTGCTATCCATTTAGTGCTTACCGTTGCCCTCGCCCTACTCGTCGCCAGGAGAGTCTGAAGAGTTGCTGCTAGGAGGAGGCAGAGACCACAGGAGTGGGCCCAGGAATCCGTCTTCTGCCGGGAGCCAGGGGAATGTGCCTGCCTGCGGCTCCCAGGGTGAAGGAGTGTGCCATGGGGTGGGGGTAGCGAATGCCCACGAGGCCAGGGCTCCCCCCTGCTTCTCTTCTCAAGACTCTGCCCTCTCCCCCACTGACCCAGAGCTTCTGGGAGCAACCCTGCCTTCTGAAGTGTGATCATTTCTATCCCCGTTTTACAAAGGAGGACTCCCAAGTGCAAAACAGTGGAGTGTGTAACTAGCCCAAGATAGGGCATGAGAGCCTGGATGCAACCCAGCCAGACCCCTCGCACTGACTGCACAGCCACCGTCACGCTGGCAGGATTGCCAGGCCGTCACCATTGCCCTTGTCCAGAACCTGGCACTCTCGTAAGTTCTCAGTCAATAGAAGAGTTAACACTGCCACGGCTGTTGTTCCCCGTGGCCCTCCATCTTCCCAGCTGTGTTAATGCCCAGGGCTCCAGTTCAGTCCATCCCCTCCCGGTCCAGATGGCTACAGGCCAACCCCCAAGTCTAGGGGAGGAAGGAGTCTGGCTGGATCCCAGAGGCTCCGTCCTCTGTGCATGCCCCTGTCGCTGCCCCCAGCCTGCAGTCCAGCTGAGCTTCCCGGGTACCGGGTCCTGTTCAAGCTCTGGGCAGTCATCTGGGAGGATTTATAGCCTCTTGAGCTATGGTGATTATTGCTCTCTTGGGCAGAGGCGGCACCAATTGTCACAGTGTTGGTTTCCTAACTGACTCCTCATTGAGGGAGAAGTCAGTGCCATCACTCCCGCCTTACATGGGAGGACACTGAGTCCCCAAGAGTCAGGGGATTTGTTTGAGCTCACTTACAAAGGTCGGCAGGGTTTGTGCATCCGTGGAGCAAGAAAGAGAAAAATAAATGAGATGAGAACAGCAAAATTCCTCTCTCTTCTCCACCTGGGGATTCCACTAGCAATGACTGGGACTCCATCTGTCTCCCAGCAGGGAAGGGGTTATAGTATCAACAGCAGGGAGAAGGCGAGAAAACGAGGGCAGGGGTGGGGAGAGAGTCATCGTGCAGAGAGGGGCTTGGTGAGAGTAGAACCTGTGAGGGGGCAGGCGTTGCCCTAAGAGCCATCTGCCCTCTTCCCTTTAACAAGAAGATTGTGTAGCAGCGCAGGCCGAGAGCTCCCCAGATGTGCTGTGTGCTTGTTTCCTGGAGTTGCTATAATAAAGCATCACAGCTGGGGGGCTTACACAACAGGATGGGTTGTCTCACAGTTCTGGAGGCGGGACGTCAGAAATCAAGGTGTCATCAGGGTTGGGTCCTCCTGAGAGTTCAGAGGGTGAATCTAGTCCAGGTCTCTCCCCCAGCTTCTGTAGCCTCAGGCATCCTTGGTTCATAGATAGCATTCTCCCTGAATCTCCACATTGTCTTCCTTCTGTGTACATCTACCTGCTTATTTAACTTATATGCAGAGCACATTATGAGAAATGGTGGACTGGAGGAAGCACAAGCTGGAATCAAGACTGCAGGAGAAATATCAATAACCTCAGGTATGCAGATGACACCAGACTTAGGGCAGAAAGCGAAGAAGAACTAAAGAGCCTCTTGATGAAAGTGAAAGAGGAGAGTGGAAAAGCTGGCTTAAAACTTAACGTTCAGAAAACTAAGATCATGGCATCTGGTCCCATCACTTCATGGCAAATAGATGGGGAAACAATGGAAACAGTGACAGACTTTATTTTTGGGGGGCTCCAAAATCACTGCAGATGGTGACTGCAGCCATGAAATTAAAAGATGCATGTTCCTTGGAAGAAAAGTTATGACCAACCTAGACAGCATATTAAAAAGCAGAGACATTACTTTGCCAGCAAAGGTCCATCTAGTCAATGCTTTGGTTTTTCCAGTAGTCATGTATGGATGTAAGAGTTGGACGGTGAAGAAAGCTGAGCGCTGAAGAATTGATGCTTCTGAACTGTGGTGTTGGATAAGACTCTTGAGAGTACCTTGGACTGCAAGGAGATCCAACCAGTCCATCCTAGAGGAGATCAGTTCTGAATATTCATTGGAAGGACTGATGCTGAAGCTGAAACACCATTACTTTGGCCACCTGATGTGAACTGATTCATCTGAAAAGACCCTGATATCGGGAAAGATTGAAGGTGGGAAGAGAAGAGGATGACAGAGGATGAGATGGCTGGATGGCATCACCGACTCAATGGACATGAGTTTGAGGAAGCTCCAGGAGGTAGTGATGGACAGGGAGGCCTGGCATACTGCCAGTCCATGGGCCCACAAAAGAGTTGGACATGACTGAGCGACTGAACTAAACTGTGTCCAAACTTCCCTTTTGTACAAGGACAGCAGTCGTTGGATTGTGTGTGCCTGCCAAGTCACTTCAGTAGTGTGGGACTCTTTGGGACCCCATGGACTGTAGTCTGCCAGATCCTCTGTCCATGGGATTCTCCAGGCAAGAATGCTGGAGTGGGTTCTTCCTATTGGATTAGAGTCCACCCTAATGGCCTCAGTTTAACTTGATTACCTCTCTAAAGACCCTGTTTCCAAACAAAGGTCACATTCTAAGGTAATAAGAGTTGGTACTTCAAGATATCTTTTGTGGGAGAATACAATTCAGCCTGTTAACTGTTGAGCCCACCACATTTCCCAGTCTCCCTTGATGTTGCATGTGGCCAGTGGATCCTGGACAGTGGTAGGCCCAGAAAACCTCCCACATGATTCTCCACACCTTCTCCACCTTCATCAACCAGTTGGACACAGATGATCCAGTGGAGAACTCCAAGGCCCACCAGATGGAAGGAGCCTGTGTCCCTGGATAACTGCATGGGGCAGTTTCCTGCTGACCCACCCTGGGGTGTAAGTCACTGAGACTGGGGAGCTGTCACTGCAGCTAATGTCACCGGCTGGCGGGTTTCCCTGGGAGCAGTGCTGGTCGGGCCAGGGGGGCCTTCTGGAGGTCCCCTCTTTGTATCTTTGAGTAGGTGAATGGGACCCCTCCCTCTGGGTCAATCTCCTCCTCCCCTTGGTCAGTGAATAGCAGCATCGCAGAAGGCATTCAAGATCATGTGGCCAGGGCTCCCATTTGTCCTTATTCATCTGGCTCCTATCTTCTTTTTTTTATTTGTTTATTTGTCTGCATCAGGTCTTAGTTGTGACGTGAGGGATCTTTAGTCTTTGTTGCAGCATGCGGGATCATTAGTTGTGGCATGCGGGATCTAGTTCCCTGACCAGGAATCCAACTGGGGCCCCCTGCATTGGGACGCCACTGGACCACCAGGGAAGTCCCTGGCTCCTATCTTTCCCCCTGGCTATTCCCACCTGTCTGTCTGCTCTCTGGAGAGAAGGTAGGGGGCCAGGAGGGGGTGGTTATGACAAGAGCCCACACTGCCCCCTCACTGAATTAATGCTGTGCAAGAAAAGCAGGAACGTGCCAAATTTCATGTTTGGAAATCAACTGAAAAGGAAGCATCACACTGGTCTTCTCATCGTACGTAGCCTTTCAGCACCTCGTCGAGGCTGAGAAGCCTACTGTGACCAAAATGAGAAATGAAACCATCAACCAGGTCTAAAATAAGCGGTGTCCCCAGGCTGACAGGCTAACCGGCCCACCAGTGACAGTATCTTTATCAGAACCTCTCCCAGCTGCTCCCCTCTGGTAGTAGCATCCTTCAGACCAGTCAATCACAGGCCTCACAGGCCGGGGCAGGAGATGCTCTGTGGAGGGACTGGAAGGCCCCAGAAGTTCTCTCTGAAAAGAACGGCTCCAAGCCAGGATGGGGAAGCTGTCACGGGCTTTCTGGAGCCAGGAGCACCTCCAGGGCTGAGTGAAGGACAGTGTAGGGCCTAGCAGAGTCCCCCAAGGCGGGGGAGGACAAACGATAGCTCGACTCCTGCCAGATCACACACTCCTTAACACACTCAGGCTGGACAAAATCATCTCCCTCGATGAAAACAGTGTGGTGCTTGCTCACTCGCTTCTCCTAGATAGCAGAAAACAAATGCAGAAGGAAAAATGCAGACGTCTCCGGGCCAGCTCCTCCCAGCCACCCGCACCATCATACCTTGAGTCTCTGAGTGCAGACCTGGTGAGCATCTCGGCTGCCTCAGACCTCACAGGTCACACCTGGGGTCCAGCTTGAAGCAACTGCAGGCATCGAGGCCTGCAGGACCTCCGACCCTGTAGATGCCTTCTGCACCTCCACAGGATCACAGTCCAGAAACTTCCGCTCCCATTTCTGGTCCTTTCTCTCGGTTCTGTCCCAACTAGTGATGATAACACTTTAGGATTCGAGGCCGGCCTGTGGCTGGAGGAAACTCAGAGTTTCCCTCTGTTGTTGTGGCTGGCCTTGAGCGGACCTGTGGCTTTGCCCAGCAAGTGACATTTTCTGAGGACCCGGTCTATTTCATTTTTCCCCTCCCAAGGCCAACGCAGAGTCACTTCCTTCCCTGTTCTGAAAGCTTTCACCCTCCATGCACTTGATGATGCCCTGGTTTCTGGCTCATTTGCCAAACAGGATGGCAAACAAAGCTGATGAGCCTACCAGTCAGGGAGGCTCCTCGGGGTGGGGTAGGCTCACAGAATTAATACCAAGCATGACAGTTTTGCCATGGAAAAAGGCACAAACACTTCTCTGAGACAGAAGCTGACACCAGTGGTGTGGGAGAGTCTGGAGGGCCCAAGAGTTCCAGAAGACAAGGCTGTGGAGAATTTGGCAGCATCTGGGCTAGGGTCTCAGGGGTGGTCAACACCAGGGCCCGGGCCCCTGAGCTCATGGAGGCAAATCAAGGACAAGGAGTGTGTCCCTGTCATCAAGATAGGCTGTGTAGATCCAGGACACAAAGATCAGGTCTCTTCCCTGCCCATCAAGGAGTTCAAGATCACTGACACTTTTCTTGGGCTCTCTCATCAAGGACAAGGATCTGAAGATCATGCTGGTGCAAAAGCAGACCTAGGCTGTGTTCAAGGTGACTGTAACCTGGCCAGTAGGCCAGGCTCAAGGTGACTTCAACAGTCCTGCTGGTCTGGATGCAAGCGGCCCAAGAGGTACACACGGGGCCTTCATCCTGACCATGCTCTTCGTAATCCTGGTGGGGTGGGACTGCAGGGGAACAAGATCAGCAAGCCCCACATGGTGACACAGCACTGCCCAGGGCATCGTCTTGGCCCCTGTGCCCAGGGAGCTGCTGCTGATGGCAGGTCTCTGCCACCTTTGAAGTCACTTCAACATCATATCCAAGACCTGCAGCCTGACCTCACTGACCCACACCAGAGTCTCCAGAGTGACCCCCATGTGGTGCTTTTACACCAAGAAAAATCAATGAATTAAACCTGAAAGCAATGGCCTCTCTGGTGGTCCAGTGGTTAAGACACCATGCTCCCGACACAGGAGGTCCAGGTTCTATCCTTGGTCAGGGAACTAGACCCCACGTGCTGTAACTAAGACCCAACACAGCCAACCTAAAACCAAACCAAACCAAACCAAAAGAAAAATCCTGAAAGCAAACCAACAAACAGAAGTTCCACAGACAATATGGCCAGGTAGTAAGGAGCAAGTTCTCTTGCAGGCTCTCATCTACTCCCTGGTTTAGCGGGAAAGGCTGGTCAGGCGTGGGAAGACTTGGGCTCTCACCCTGGTTCTTCTGCTATTGTCCTTTGTCCCCTAAAGCAGATCGCCTCCACTTTCTGAGTCTCGGTTTGCTCACCTGTATAATCATCCTTACCCACAGGACTGTTGTGACAATCAAAATGAGAGGATCCATGTGTTAAGAGCACTAGAAACTGCTAAACCTAGACATGAGGAAACTTCATGGTCATTCCCACAATATTCTTGACCTTTCCTGGTCCTCCCGGCTATCTTCAAGCGTCCCGTGCTGCAGCCAACCGGGGTTTGTTGTCACGGTTGTCGTCTTGTCGGCCTGCCTTTATCCACATCCAGCCTGTGCTCCCGCTGTGCCCTCCCCCTAAAATGCTCTTCTCTATTGCCTTTGGTCAAATTCCATCCATCTTTCATGGCTAAGCTTAAATTCTACTTTCTCCAAGGGCTTTGCCAAACCCTTGACTTGAAAAAGTCCGGTCTCTCTCTTCTGCACTCTCACGCCCACTTGATCTTTAACTGTCATCACTCTCTGACTTGCACCGCGGCTGTCTGAGAGCAGACTGTGTGTGCTCTGCTGCAGCTCATGCCTGAGGCCAGGGTCCCTCTTGCATCTTAGCTGAAGGTTAGCATGGAGCTTGTACACAAAAGATGCTCAAAATCACCCTATTGATTGGCAATGAGTTGAGAAGGACCTCAAGAGATAATCAATGTCTTTGGGGCCTGGAGGCAGAAGATGAGCAGCCAGGCTCTGGGGAGCAGGTCCATAAACATCTTTTGACAGAAAAGCCCAACCTCAAAGCCTACCAATTTTAGATTATATTTGCACGGGAGGCTTTTAAAATAGCAAAACTTTAGATTTATGTCTCTGTGAACAGATGTGGAAGGGAAAATCAATTCCTCATAGTATTGGCTTATTTGTTTTTTTTATCGCGGTGCTAAATATTATGCAGTGAGTGACAAATTAATACATAAATTGACCTGGAGACACATCCTCCAACTCCCCTGGATGAGCACAGAGTGAAGACCTGCGGGACCTCATGGCTGGACGTGGCGGGTATCTCACATCGTGTGTCGGCCAAGCTGGAGTTTCCCAAGGTGATGATGGAAGTGGAGATGACTCGGATCAAGACGACTCTTAAAGAGCCCAGGCTTTTCCCCAGAAGAGGGGAAATGCGCATGCAATTTTGGGGGAGGACAAATGGTATGGAAGACTTGTATCACCTTGCCCTCGGCTCTGGAGCCTTTCTGGGGCTCTTAGAAGATGTCAGGAGAAGACCTTGGCCACACTGTGGCTCCTTCCCAACCAGGCCCTCCTCCAGTATGACACGAAGAGGCAGACCCAAGGGCAGTGACCTCTGGGGTTGGCAGGGGCCTGCCTGCCCCAAGCGACCACCTGCTCTCCCCTGATGAGGCCCCTGGAACAGATGTGAGCAAACGAGTGTGAATGTGACCTTCCTCCTGAGGGCACCAGGTCCTGCTCTCAGAGGAGCCTGGAGGCAGAACCCGCACGTGAGAGGCAAGGACAAGGCCGGATGAGGAAATGCATCAGCTCACCACCTGGGCCAGTGGTCCCACAGGGTTCCCCGAGCAATGGAGGGACCTGGGGTTGCTGTCGGATCTGGGACCCACCAGGGAACCCCATGGGTGTGCCAGTTGACTGCTGGCAGCCAAGGACTGGCTGGGCTCCTGGAGAAAGCAGAGCAGGCAGAAAGAGCAAGGCCATCCTCTAAAAAGATTCCATAAGCATGGAAAAAGACTAAAAATTACGGCTTTCCCCAAGAGAGGGGATGATACATAACAGGCAAAGCTTCTAATGTGGCCTAGCTAAACGCCTAGGTCTGGAGAGAGATAAAGGGAGAGAGGCAGAGAGAAGGACTATTAGGACTGTTTTCTATTTGTCTGGCAGCCTTGTATTCAGCTTCTCACCGAGGGACCAGAGAAGAGACACACAGAAAGGGAGAGGATTTACATAATCAGGAAGGGATACCCGAAACCGCAAATGACAGGTGGGGGTCCTTACCCCCCAGACACGGGTTGAAGTCCTCAATCACCTGTCCGGGGAGCCTGGAGTCCCAGTGACAGAAACACCGTGAATCTGTCAGTAGGGAGATGAGGAAAGAGTCCCCCTTTCATAAACACCATCTTGAAGAGGTTGTGAAAGTGCCAGGAAATTAGCGTCTGAAGCAATGAATATCCGCACAGGGTCAAATGAGGATTTTGCCTGGAAATGGAGAGGAGGTGCTTTAATTAATCAGCCCCGGTCTGAGTGAAAATGAGGGGTGGCTTCTGTGGGGAAAGGCAGGGAGCTGCCAGGAAGACACATGTGCGAGGCGCAGAGGAATTTCTGTGCTCCTTGATGACACCTGTTCAATTAAAACTGTTTATAAAGAAGCAACTGTAACCCTGCCAGCCTGCCACATCCCACGCTCCCAACGTGGGTGGTTACACACACACTGGGAGATGGGGCAGCATGGGTCCCCGCCCTCACTGGCGCCTTTTGAGGGGAATGGAACAGATTGGCAGAATCTGCTATAAACCACTGGCTTCTGAGGAACCCGTATTCATTCAAGGTAGAAGAAGATTATTTTCATTTCTTGAGCATGACTCCAAAGTGTTTATAATCATCTCGGAAGGCTATATGTAAATCAAGACTTGAGTGTTCAAAGAACATGGTTCCTTTTTGCAGTCAAAGCTGGATGCCAGAAGACTGAGGCCATGGAGTGGACTTTTATCCAGGTGCTGAAGGTACAAAAGTCATCTTTCTCTAAGACCAGATATGGCTCTCTTTCAAGGATTCTTAGAAATTTAAGGCTGTGAGCAAAACAGTCATGAAGAATGGATGCTTTCAGATTTCCCTTGTTTTGTATTTTGAGGGCTTTTCAGTGTCTATCCCGTGGCACCACTCAGCCCCCGGGGGGGCTCCTCCAGGCAGGGACCCCCTCTTCCCCAGCCACTCGGGAGGGACAGGAATCACACCCCCCCCCCCAAGTCTCTTTTCCCACTACTCCAGGCACTGGGAAAGCTCCCTGCATTTCAGAGATGTTTGTTGGCATGCAGATGTCAGATATAGTCTTGCTGAAGTTAAGGTCCTCGGAGGAGACCATAAAGAGGAAGCCAGAGGAAACACATTCATCATTTGCTTTTCAATCAAAGGAGATGGAGAAAGAGGACAAGAGGAAAAAAGCAAGTGTGTGGAGGAAGAAAGGTAGTCCATGGACGCTGTGCACCACCCGGGTCCCTCTTGGGTCCCAGGCTCACCTCTCCGAGCCACCAGGAGTGTGGGCTGCAAACGATGTATCTGCCGGGTCCCCTTGTGCCCAGGGCTTGTGTGGGGCCACTTGCGGCACCCTCCCTGTCTTACAGGGAGCCTCCCATGGGGTGGCTGAGGCCTTTGCTGTGACCGCATCGCAGCCCAGCTTCTCCCTCTGCCTACTCCTGCCTCCTTCACTCCCCCACAGATTCTGTTCCCAAGAGCTCTCCCCAGGAAATCTGCACTCAGATCGCTCGCTCTGAGTCTGTTTCCAGAGAATTTGACCTAATGGGAGGGAGCAAAATGTTTAGTGTCTGTGAAGAGTGGACAATTTTTATCAAATGTACAAAAGGCTCCTAAGCCAATGTTTATACAGCCCTAGATGACCCAGGGTGGATGTCTTGTCCATTCAATAGGAGACCTATTTGGGGGATGTATGCTACGGATCCTAACCCAGAGTGTTGTCCTGTGACATCTTTTTATATCTAAAACAAGATCATTTTTTGAAATCTTGAAAAAAATTGGAGATCCTATTAGGCACCTAGGTTTAAGTCACCGAGGTATTTTAACTATGAGTGGCTTTTTGGCTAAAATGGAAAGGATCTCCATAGTCCCTCTGCCTTTTTTTTCATTTAGGATAGTGAATTTTCTTCCATACTTTTGCTCTCTTTTATCCTTTGCCGAAGTGTATTCTTTAAAATATCATCTTAGTTTCTTTTTCTTCTTCTGCATGTGGAAGAGGAAGCCACCCTACAGGGGGCCTGGGTCCCAGGACCAGACCAATAGTCTTCTCAATAAGAGTCTAGAGCTAATTCCTTCACCTCCTTCCTGTTAACAATACAGCTGCTGGTCGAGAATGCTCAAGAAAGCCCAGAAAAAGCATGTTAAATGAACCAACTAATTCCTTTCAAAATTCTTAAATTTTAAATGTACACTTTGCTTGCACACCATACAAATGCTGCTATTTTTAAATTCATTATTTATTAAACTATTTAATTATTTATTAAAAATGAAATAGTTTGGGGCTGCGCTAGGTCTTGGTTACTGTGTGGGCTTTCCTCTAGTGCAGCCAGCGGGGGCTTCTCTCCACGTGCGGGGCACAGGCTTCTCATCACAGCGGCTGTTCTGGCTGTGGCGTGTGGGCTCTAGGGCACGGGCTTCAGTACTCGTGGCTCGTGGGCTCAGTAGCTGTGCCTCTTGGGCGCTAGAGTGCAGGTTCAGCAGTGGTGGTGCATGGGCTAGGTTGCTCCGTGGCATGTGGGATCTTCCCGGATCAGGATCGAACCTGTGTCTCCTGCATTGGTAGGCGGATTCTTTACCACTGAGCCACCGGGGAAGCCCCCAAATGCTGATATTTGCCTGTCTCTCTCCCATGCACATTATCCTTTCCATCCAGGCAACAAAAGCAGCTCAAATGAACACGTCAGAGAAACACAGAAGTACTATTTTCTTCACACAATTATGAATTTTAGAGGTTTATCTCATTAGACTCTGGCTTAAAAAAAAAAAAGAATCCAATACTACCTTGCAAAGTTCGTCAGAGCATAGACTGGGTCCAAATCTCAGCTCTGTCAGTTACCAGCTGGGAGAACTTGGGCAAATTATTTAGCTTCTCTGGGCCTCAGTCTCCTCCTCTGTGAAATGGCGCTAATGCTATCAGACTTCATAGGGTTGTTATAATGGTTACATAAGTTAATTCATGTCAAGAGCACACAGTAACACAGCATTACTAAGTCACAGACCTCATCGTGAGCAGCAGTGAGCACACAGATCTTTGAGTCTTTTCTCAGAGACCCTGGCAGTTATTTCTAAGCACTTGGCTAAGAAAACAGCTCTCTTCCTCAAATTGTAATGACAGAAGAAACATCCAACTAGACTCACCAGGCTATAAACTGCTGTATTATTTTCTTCCATTGTGGTTTGTTACAGAATATTGAATATAGTTCCCTGTGCTATACAAAAGGACTGTGTTGTTTATCCATTCTATATATAATAGTTTGCACATGCTAATCGAAGATTCCCACTCCAGCCTTCCTGCACGTGTCTCCCCACTGGCAACCACGAATCTGTTCTCTGTGTCTGTGAGTCTGCTTCTGTTTGGTAGCTCAGTTCATTTGGGTCATATTTTAGATTCCACATACAAGTGACTTCACATGGCATTTGTCTTTCTCTGACTTACTTGACTTAGCAGGATAACCTCTAGCTGCATCCATGTTGCTACAGATGGCATTATTTCATTCTTTTTTCATGACTGAGCAATAGGTCCTTGTCTATGTGTACCACATCTTTATCCATTCACCTGACAGTGGATGCTCAAGTTTAAACTTCTATGTCTATTCCTGCTCACTATTCCTCTCATCAGCTTAGTTTCTGAATGCCCCAATTTGGACTCCATAGCATCTTCCACATGACTTTACTGCCATTCTAATGGTCTTCTCTCTCATTCCAGTGCTCCCATTACTTTGTCAGGGGCAGAGCAACAGCCTCCCCACTGACCCACTCACTTCCACTCCTGTGGTTCCCCACTGTCCTTCTGTCATATTCCCAACTCAGCCCCTGCAACATGACCTCCCTCCCCATCACTTGTGTCCACGTGCCAGACAAATTGGGTCACGGGCTGTTCATCCCTTCAGCTCTCACTCAACACTTGTTGGGGTGCCCCAAAGCCAGGCTCTGCTTTCAATCAGCATGCTACATAATGAGGAGACATTCATACATGTTATTAATCCCCAGGGTGAAAATCGCTAAATTCAGCTGCAATCCAAGGACAGAAAGAGCAATAAATCCTACCTGGGGGAGTGCAAGGGCTCATGGAAGTCCTCACAGAACATGAAGAAAGGATCCAGTGGTTCTGGGAGAACTTTTCTTCGCAGCTTTACTGAGGTGTAATTGAAATACAATAAACTGAACACGTTCAAAGAATACAATTTGTCACACTTTAAGATGTCTGAAATCACCACAGTCAAGAGAATCAACACGTCTGTCACCCCCGAAGTTTTCCTCCTGCTCCTTTGCAGCCTTTTCCTCCTTGCCTGTCCCCTAACTCCTCACTGCAGAGAACCACTGATCTGTTGTAGCTATAGATTAGTTTGCTTTTTCTAGAATTTTGTATATAAATGGAACTATACGCATTTTTTGGCCTGGGTTTTTTTTTTTTCACTCAGAATAATTATTCTGAGAGTCACCCAAGTCTGTTCATTAATAGCTTGTTTCGTGTTACTGCTGAGCAGTATTCCATAGAATGGGTGTGCCATAGTTGGTTTATCCATCCAGCTGTGGCTGGCGTGGTGTTGTTTCCAGTTGTGGGCTATACAAATGAAGTTTCTATGAACATTCATGGGTGAGCCTTTGTAGGCACAATGCTTTTATTCCTCTTGGGTACATGTTTAGGAATGGAATGCCTGGATCATATATTCAACTTTTAAGACACCATCCAATTGTTTTCCAGAGTGGTTGTACTACTTTATTACTACATTGCCCCTAGCAATATATGAAAGTTCCAGTTGTTCTATATGGAAAGTTTTCCTTGATAAGAAAAACAACATGAGGATGGAAATATTTCATGTTCCCTCAACATGAAATAGTCCTAATAGCAGAATGAATTGAGCAAGCTGAGAGATAGGGTCCGGGACCGAAATTTTACTTCAGGCCAGCTCATGGATGGCTTTGGTATTTGGAGTATGTTACAGAAGATGGAAATGTTTCAAAGGCTCTTAAGGGGGACTTTACACAGTCTGGTCTCTGTCTCTGGACATTGCATGTGGTTTCCCATCTTTACACTGTTCTTTCCCTCACACTGTTCCCTTCCTTAGAATGCATCCATCTACTATCTTGGTACCATCTATGACCAAGACTCAACTGAAACACTACCTTGTCTTCAAGTTCATCCCTCGCCCTGAGTTTAACCATTTCTTTGTACTTCACCCATGGCCCTGAGTCACACTCACACTACAGGTGAGTCCTGTATTCCCCTGAGGTCTTTGATGAAACAGAGTGGGGCCTCTTCATGCAACATCACCCTCAAGATCAGTTCCTTTCACAATACATCTCGAGACACTTCTCTTTCAGTCTTATTTTTATGCAAAGTCCAAACTAAAAGAACATTTTAAATCAACAAAGGCATAAATCCTGTTGCACATTTGCTGAGACCAAAATGAGACTATGTGGACTGACTTTAAGGAGGAACCAAAAATTACTTTTTCTCTCTTCCGGCTTCAGCTGGCTTAACCATCTTGTCCTTGGTCCTTTGCTCTTTTATGCTCACCAGGTCTCCCTCACTCAAGTGTGGCAAATTATGTAATTAGTAAAAGAGCAACAATTTTCCTGAGAAAATGGTTATGTGCTTATTCAAGTTCAATGGCTCAAAACATCTAAGGAAACCATTACGCAAGCCCAGAGAAGGCAAGGTGACCTGGACCCCAGCCAGCTCTGTACAACTAGGGAGAGCAGAGGGGTACCCACCATGAGGAAGACTAGTTTTGGGAGCGCCACTTGGAGGCCAGGTGTCCGTTCCTGAGGAAGCCTCAACATCCATCTCTCTCTCCTCTGGGTTGACACAGAACAAAATCATTCCCAGGAAGTGCTATGTGTATGGCTTTAAACAGTCTGATCCATGATCTTTGCTAGATTCACACCCTTCCCATCTCTTTCCCAAATTATTCATAGGACATTCAAGTCATTAGAAAACATTGGACTGGGACGTCCCTGGTGGTCCAGAGGTTAAGAATCTGCCTTGAGGGCTTCCCTGGTGGCTCAGTGGTAGTCTGCCTGCAATGCAGGAGATGCAGGTTTGATCCCTGATCCAGGAAGGTCCCACATGGGAGAAACTAAGACTGTGTACCTTACAGCCTGTGCTCAGCAGCAAGAGAGCCCACGGCAGTGAGAAGCACAAGCATGGCAACTAGAGAAAAGCCTGCACAGCGACGAAGACCCAGCACAGCCAAAATAAATGGGTAGATAGCATCCACCTTGCAATGCAGAGGATGCGGGTTTGACCCCTGGTGGTCAAACTAAGATGCCACATGCAGAGGAGCAACTAGACCCACGTGCTGCAACTCCCGAGCCCATGCGCCCAGCAACAGACCCCACACGACCCAAGGAAGATCCCGCACGCTGCAGCTGAGACCCAAAGTCGTCAGGTAAACAAATAAATGTATATATATTTTAAAAAAGCAAAGAAAACATTGCATCTAATCATTATTCTCTGAAAACATACCATGACATCCAGGGGGTTAGACAATGCAATTTGCTTCAATAATTTTGGCAACTGAATGGGAATCTGAATAAAATGGGCTTTATCTGAGAACCTGTAGTTCGGTTTGCTGTAATGTGTTTTGCTTCCGCTCTGCTCACCCAGACAGAGTGGTTGCTTCCAGATGCTAGCTTCTGTTCAGGTCAGTCTTTCCAGAGGATGCTATCTTTTTAGTGTGACTACAGGCTGAGGGAAGAGCCAAAACACTTGGGGCTCGCTTACTTGATTTTTTAAAAAACGTCCTGGAAAGTTCTACGGCTTTGACATAGAATCAGGATCAAGAGCACCTCAGAGGCCATGGCTAGAATACATTGCACCCTATAATGCATTTTCTACTATTTGAAAGTACACAAGACCAGGGGTCCCTAATCTTTTTGGCACCAGGGACAAGTTTCATGGAAGACAATTTTTCCACAGATGGAGGAGGGTGGGATGGTTTAGAGATGATTCAAGTGCATTACATTTATCGTGTACTTTATTTCTATTACTATTACATCAGTTCCACCTAGGTCATCAGGCATTAGATCCCCAGAGGTTGGGGACTCCTGCTCTAGACTATGGTGGAATTTCTTCTGCATTCTTCCCTAGACACCTCACCTGGGCTCTTGCTTGGCCATCTCTGATCAGGGTGACACAGGGATGAGAGGGGAGCAAGGCAACTTGAAATATCCCTCTCCTTCAGAACAGACAGAGGGGAGGAAGCTTGAGGATTTAGCCAGGGGCAGGCAAGAGGTTTCTAGATGGGAAGACCATAGAGACACTTCTTCATTAGTCAGAAGCTGCCTGAACGTTCAATATAAGACCCTATCTGTTTTGTTAAATTGACAATTTCCTTTAGCAGGAAATAAAGGTTCATATCGAGTTTCAGACTAGCTATGGAGTAAGAAATAGCTCCACTTTTTAAAGACTTTGCTGTTTAAGGCATTCAGCATGTAACCTAATTTCATTTGATGGAGTTTGTTTTTTCCTTCTCCATTTGCTGCCTAGAAATGTGTGCTTCATTATCTCCTGTGGAGTTGGAGTTGGGAGGGGAGAGCTAGAGACTCAGAGCTCTCTGGGCCTCAAAAACACTTTAAAAAAATACTGAATAAAATTAAATTGCAAGGGCAGCCATCCCAGTGGATTTTCTGTCTCAAGTATTTCACACCACCAGCTATAAGTCCCAGGAGGGTACTGACTGGACCCCTCCAATTCCCATTTCACAAACACAAAGAGGAGACAAGATGCAAACAACAAGCAAAAGATAATATATTTGCATAAACTCAGGCTTGGGTCGATGTTATTCAAAGGAAAGGTGGGTTTTATTTGAGAGAGACGACTGTATCTACTAGATTCCTTTTTGGGATGCAACAAATTAATACCTTTAGTTTTTAAAAATTCCAATCTTCCAAAGTATTCAAACATGAAAGTAGGACTTTACCTAAAAAATAATTATAAATGGAATATGACTGCCTGGAATGAAAAAAAAAACAACTTTACTTTTGAATCGTCTTTCAAAATATTGATAAGAGGGAAAACATACACATACAAGTGATCGTAAGATATTAACTTTTTAATTTAGAAAGAGTAATCAAGCAATTATTAGGGAGAAAGACACGCCTCCCTGAGTCTCTTGACAGCACTGACTGCCCACGTAGTTCCAGGGCCCTCAGCAGGTGGGAAGGAACTTACTTGATGTCACACAGAAGGGCCACACCTCTAAGGATCCAGTGATCGGGGGAGAGGACTGTTCGCAAATACACCACAGTGATGAAGGTCAAGTCAGTCCTCCTGGGCTTCTTGTAAATGGGACACACGTACAGCTTGGGGTCCTTGGGTGCCGTGGAATTGATGGCAAAGATGTGCAGCACAGGCAGCTGGGTGAAGAGCACCTTGGGGGTGGATTCCGTGAGCTTCCCATTCCGTCTGTCCCAGGCCGCTCCATCCATGTACAGCCCGTAGATATACACGCCTTCCTGGAAGAGCCAAGCAGAAGATAACAGGAAGCTTTAAAAAGTTATCTATGTGAGACGGGCACCCAATGCTGTAACGAAGTCACCGGTTTGAAAGAGAACACAGAGCAATCTTAAAACGCTACCCAAAGAAGAAAACACCAGTGCATGCATTCCTTGGTGAAATACTGAGCCCAGTGTTCCTCTGCCGCACAGCTGGAGGCTATGGTCTTCCCTGGTAGCTCAGCTGGGAAGAATCCGCCTGCAATGCAGGAAGACCCTGGCTCAGGAAGATCCCCTGGAGGAGGGCATGGCCACCCACTCCACTATTCTTGCCTGGAGAATCCCATGGACAGAGGAGCCTGGCGGGCTACAGTCCATGGGGTCACAAAGAGTCAGATAGGACTGAGTGACTAAGCACAACACAGCACAGAAACACAGCTACAGAAATGCTCCTATTACTGGCCATTTGAGCCTGGGGGTGACTGGCCTGGGACCGAGGACCCAACCAGCAGTGCCAGGTTGTCTCTGCTGCAAATGAAGGTCTCTGACGGGGGTGTTCTGAGTCGGTGTGGGGTGGGAGCACAGGACAGGATTCAGAGCTGGGTGCCACTTGGGATCTCAACCTGCCCTGAGCACGCCAACAGGCGGTTCTAACCTCACCTGAGCCCCCCCAGCGGTCAGATATGCAGAGCAAGAGCAGAAGTGATGGGCAGGGCGGGGGAAAATTGGTCCAAGAGTGGCTGACCTCATCCTGTCTCCATCTTTCACACAGTAGGACCTATCCTCGAGGGCCTCACCAGTAAACCAGGAGACTACACACGTAGGCGCGCGTGCGCGCGCGCACACACACACACACACACACACACAGAACAAAATGTAAAAGACATGAGGTGAACACCAGCACATGGTCATTAGAGGGGCTGCCTAATGAACAGCACTGACTGAGGCCAAGTGCAGGGGCTGGTGTGAAAGGTCACTGTGGGCTGGAGTGCTCGGAGAGGCTTGTGGAGGAGAGGGCCTTGGAGGGTGCACTGCTCTTGGAAACACCGAGGAAAGAGGGTGGGCATCAGGAGAGGCAGGATGGTCAGGAAAGTTCAAGCATTTTGTTTAGCAGCAGGTTCAATGGTTATAAGTTAGGGCTTAACGGTGGAGGACTTTCGATACCAGATGGAAGAGCTTGAACTTTATCTTGTAGGCAGTGGGGAGCCTTAGAACATATGCTCAGTAAGAAAAAAGTCTAAAGGGAGTCACGGGGGAGACTCCAACAATCATGTAAGCTCATAAGATACGCTTATGCAGATGGTGACCATTTTTCCGTTTCCAGTGAGGACTGGGTAAGAGAAAGGAAATCTATATTCTAATAAAAGAGAGGGAGGTTAGCTGCAAAGTGTTTTCTCAAATCGCCCATGTGGGCTAAGAGTATAAGAACCATACCTCTTGAACCAAAATCTGAAGTACATGATTTGACAGTAAAACCATGGGCAATCCCAGGAAATTAGCACATACGATACCATCATTAAGTCAGTGGCGAGGTGTGGTGTGTGCATCAGGTCCCACTCTTTGCAACACCATGGATGATAGCCCGCCAAGCTCTTCTGTCCATGGAACTTTCCAGGCAAGCTGTCCTTCTACCCAGGGTCCTGCAGCTAAGAAGGGACATCCCTGGAACTGGCCCCAGAGCTCAGGACTGCTAGTCCTGTGAGTCTCTACTGCCCTCGACCCTCATTAATTCTGTGAGTACCCCACAGAAGTGGATGGAGACGTACAGAAAGTCCTTTTGAGCACACACAAATGTAACTTGTAATTACAAAGAAGGCAGTCTGGGGACCTCCTGGCGTTTATCATTCATTCCCACTCTGGCAAATGCAGGAGGAGTTGGCATTGAGGTTTCCTGGTTACAACCAAGGAAACTCTCACTGCAAAGCCAGAGGACCTGACGGAGATGCTCACAGGTCCATGTTCAGCAGAACTTCAACTTGGAGCCCCAGCTCCAGAAGTGCCCCTGCTCTTGCCCAGTGACACCTACCACAGGGGGTGACGTGACCTCCTCCTTGGTCTGCCGCAGAACTTCGTTGTGGATGGTCACGGAGTCCAGGGCCCAGCCTTTGTGGGCACGGGTCACTTCTTGCCTCATTGCAGTCAGGAAGCCTTAGAAAAGGAGAAAGAAATGATCGTGATGCTTTGGTGAAGACTACTATAGTAACAAGACGGGGAGCTGTGTCGTTAGCTGCTTATCCATCTCCAGATGTGTGCCCATCTGAGAGGAACTGAGATCCAACCTCAGAAGGGATGTTTCTTTCAATGTTTTGTTTCAATCAGCTAAATATGTCTTGCCAGCAGACAGCCGGAAAACAGCACCGTCTCTGCCTCAGACAAGGTCTTGGTTTGAAATTCCCCTGGGATTTCAACCACTCTCGTCTTCTAAGGGTTGTAACCCAGTGCTAGCTTATAGTCTCTGTTTGAAAATCCAGTATCAAGGAATAATACTGGAATGGTAAAATATTCTGAGAACAGCATTCCAATTAAAACTGGAATCAAACCATTATCAAGCGTCTATTTGCTCTAATGGAATAATTTCGTTTAGTCTAGGAAATAAGGCATAATGCCAAAATAGAAAGCCTGACTTTCAATTTGATCAAACAAAGCAATCACACCGGAAAGGAACGCTCCATGTTTTAATGTGCATAATACAGTTATTTTAAGACAATACATGGTTCTGTATATTGTGGCCTTTCTTTAAACATAATATTTGCAAATCATTGCCATGCAATTCAATTAGAGAAGTCTATCTTGGAGAGTAGCATTTGGTGTTTAAAAACTATACCTTAAACTTCAAAATGGACTTCAAAATCTTAGGATACTTTACCTGTGACCTATATATTACATTTTGGCCTCCATGTTAATATTGGAAATCATGACACCCTTTATTCACAATCACAAATAAATTTTGGAAGTGTGTGTCTCTATTACTCCTAGATTCATGAGCTGTGAGAATGTTAACGCACAAACCAACACGAAAGTTGTAATATTTTATCAGGTTTGAATGGGAGTGGAAAGAAGAGAGAACGTTACAAGGCATAAAGGCAGGCAGTGAGTTAACACCTGTTAGAAAGAAAGAACAAGAACTCCCCTGGTGGTCCAGTGGCTAAGACTCTGTGCTTTCAATGCAAGGGACTCAGGTTCAACCCCTCATCAGGGAACTAGATTCCACATGCCACACAGCTGGCATTCAAATGCTGCAACTAAAGATCTTGCATGCTGCAATGATGATCTGGCACAGCCAAACAAATATGTATTTTTTTTTTAAATAAACAGAGTAGGACTCTAGCCTGCTTAGTGAAAAAGTCAAGTTCTCTCCATTCTCAAGTCCCTCCCTCGTTATTGTTAGACACTTGGGGAGGCACCCATTCATTCATTCATTCACTCCCTAAGTCTCTTAGAAGTGGCCACCATACACCAGGTATGCTAGAGGTGAGGGGCCCACAGTGATGAAGAGGCCATCCATGGACCCTGCACTCAAGGAGCTCAGTCTACAGGGAGAGTGGACGGAAGCAAGATATGCACCTTGATGTCACTGTAAGTAAAGAGGTGAGAACAGAGTGGACCACTCAAGAAGACAGCTCAGGGAAGGCTGAATTGAGAAGATGAAGTCAAAGACTAGTCTTGAAAGTAAGAGTTTTCCAAATGGGATGATTCCAGTTAAGGGAATATGGAAGACTAGGCCTACAGGTGAGGCAATAATGGCAGATGAGGCTAGAACAAAGGCAGAGGCAAGGTTTTGCAGGGTCAGACTTTGGACCTGGTGACTTTGTGAATGGTGGGGAGCCACTGATTATTTGAAGCAGGCAAATAATTTAGTTGTTTTTGCATCTTATAAAGTTTACTCAGAGCTCTCACTAAAAGCAGGATTTAGGAAACTCAAGAAGAGCTCCTGCATTAACCCAAAGGAAAAGTTGGTCAATCAACCAGAGGACCTAATTGAAGTTCTTTTTTTTTTTTTAGGTCCACTGGGAGGCATATGGAACTTCCCTGACCAGGGATCAAACACATGCCCTTTGCAGTGGAAATGAATAATCATAACCACTGGACCACCAGAGAAGTCCTGTAAGTGATTCTTATAAAGTTTCATGAAACTAAGAGTACCTAGTAGGAAAGGATGGTTTTATGATGCAAGGTGTTAAATACAGGGAGTAGGAAACATGGTAGACGTTTGCCTGGTAGCAATTTCTGGTCAAGACCCATCTGTAGTCTACATGTGGAGTCATCTGAGATGATCTGATCAAGTATGTGATTATATCAACTTCCACTTTAAATACTGAGGATCTTGTTTTTTTTAGTAGTCAGCATGTCGTGTTTGGCAGTCAGGTATATGCCATGCCATGATAACTTGCTTTAGTTGTGTCTGGCTCTGCAACCCTATGGACCATAGCCCTCCAGGCTCCTCTGTCCGTGGGATTCTCCAGGCAAGAATACTGGCGTGGGTTGCCATGCCATCCTCTAGGGATCTTCCTGATCCAGGGATCAAACCTGGGTCTTTTATGTTTCCTGCGCTGGCAAGCAGGTTCTTTATCACTTGCACCACCTGGTAAGCCCAGTCAGGTATATATGACCACAGTAATAAAATCTAATCCTCCATCCTAAGTGACTCCATGAAAATGTCATTTTCATCACTCAGCCTTAAGCTTGCAAAAAGTAGAATACGCAGAATTAAATTGACCCTATTTTATGATATTTTAAAATTCATCATTGATCTATGAATCTACAAAGTCATAATGCATAAGGCATTAATAATGATTGTAACTATCCATCTGCACTAGTTGAAAAACTGGATTTTTCTATAATATTTTAAGTTCCAAATTGAAAATTTCACCCCACTTGCTATGGCACTCAGAACAATGTAGTAGATGCCAGGTGAGGGGGTGAGAGAAATTCTCTCTTATGTAACACACCCAAGACAAGGACCTCAGTTGATGGTGGAGTGTTCTGAAAAGCTCTAGTATGGTTAAGGCGATACCATCTTCTCTCATCTCCCTGCTGGGGAATATGCACGATGCTGTCTGGCTGACTTCACCAGTAAGCCTCCGAATGTTTAGGAAGCATTCTTAGTATGCCAGGAGATAAAATCTAGAATGCATATTACCTTGAGCTATTAAGGAAGGAAAATGTTCAATAAATAATTTGAGGCCTGAGAGCAGAGGGTAGGAAAAAAACATTCCATGGCTCATTCCCACTCAGAACATGGAGAAGATACATTTTTTTTTCAAGTTTTGATAGCTTTTTTTTTGGCCTCCTCAAAAGAAGAACATGATCTTGCAGAATTCAAACTGAATTGCAAATCCACTGAATTGCTCTTTATCGAATTTTAAAAATGAACGACCATCTTTCTTATAGACTGATATTGTCTAATGAAATCAAAATCTCTTGTTTTCTGAAACCTATATAATTTTAAAAGACTATTGATATATTTTTCTTTATAAAAGCTTGAGAAGTAGTACTTTTGTCTTGGCACTAATTTAATTTTAATAATTCTTAAGCCGAATTTCAATCATCAGTGGTGGGAAAAGTGATTCAGGCGTTCATGTGTTTGACTCAGAAGTGAGGGAAAAAAAAAGTTGGGGAAAGTCCTCAACAAAAATAATCTATTTTTCATGAGATTTAACCACCCACGCAAAAATGGGTGCTTAACTATTCAAACATCTGAGTGTCATGTGGGCTAACCGAGGTGCTTTAAATTTTCTTTGCCCTTCTAACTCATACAGTATAATGAATTCTTAAAACACTTGTCAAGCTTGTTCTTTTGCAAAATGTACTTTTAAGCTTGGATTATACTCTGGAAACTCAGGTCTAAAATAATACTTGTTATGTCTTAATTCCTATAATAGTCATGACCTAACATTTCAGCAAACAAACTACTGTTCTTTGACCTGTGCAATCATTTGGCTTGAAGAAAGCTGTAGAAGGCTTTTGGTACCAATTCAAACAAGGTCTTGGAGGCGACAGAAGAAGGAATGCTATTGTTGTTCAGTCACTAAGTCATGTCCAATTCTTTGCAACACCACGGACTGCAGCATGCCAGGCTCCTCTGTTCTCTACTATCTCCCAGAGTTTGCTTAGATTCATGTTCATTGAGTTGGTAATACTATCTAACCTCTGCTGCCTTCTCCTTTTGCCTTCAATCTTTCCAGCATCAAGGTCTTTTCCAGTGAGTCGGCTCTTTGCATCAGGTGGCCAAAGTACTGGAGCATCAGCTTTAGCATCAGTCCTTCCAATGAGTATTCAGGGTTGATTTCCTTTAGGATTGACTGGTTTGGTCTCCTGGCTATCTAAGGGACTCTCAAGAGTCTTCTCCAACACCACAGTTCAAACACACCAGTTCTTCTGCTCAGCTTTCTTTATAGTCCAACTCTCACATCCATACATGACTACTGGAAAAACCGTAGCTTTGACTATACAGATCTTTGTCAGCAGAATGATATCTCTGCTTTTTATCTCTGCTTTTCTGTCTAGGTTTGTCATGTCTTTGCTCCTATCAAGGAGCAAGTGTCTTTTAATTTCATGGCTTGCAGTCACCATCCATAGTGATTCTGGAGCCCAAGAAAATAAAATCTGTTACTGCTTCCACTTTTCCCCCTTCTGTTTGCCATGAAGTGATGGGAACAGATGTCATGATCTTAGTGTTTTAAATGTTGGGCTTCCAGGGTTGATGCTCGGGGCTGGTGCATCGAGGTTTCCCGGGGGGAGGGAGGAGGGGGGGTTCTGGAGGGGGAGCATATGTAAACCCATGGTGATATCATGGCATTGTATGGCAAAAACAATAAAAAAAAAATGTTGGGCTTCAAACCAACTTTTTCACTCTTCTCTTTCACCCTCATCAGGAGGCTCTTCAGTCCGTCTTCTCTTTCTGCCACTAGAGTGGTAATATTTGCATATCTGAGGTTGTTGACATTTCTCCCCACAATCTTGATTCCAGCTTGTGATTCAACCCAGCATTTTGCATGATGTACTCTACATAAAAGTTAAATAAGCAAGGTGATAATATACAGCCTTGACATACTCCTTTCCCAATTTTGAGTCAGTCAGTTGTTCCACATCTGGTTCAAACTGTTGCTTCTTGACCCGCATACAGGATTATCAGGAGACAGGTAAGGTGGTCTGGTACTCCCATCTCTTTAAGAATTTTCCACAGTTTGTTGTGATCTACCCAGCCAAAGGCTTTAGCATAACCAAGGAAGCAGAAATAGATATTCTTCTGAAATTCTCTTGCTTTCTCTATGAATGTTGGTAATTTGATCTCTGGGTCCTCTGCTTTTTCTAAACGCAGCTTGTACATCTGGAAGTTCTTGGTTCATGTACTGCTGAAGCTTAGCTTGAAGAATTTTGAGCACAACCTTGCTAGTGTGTGAAATGAGCACAATCAGGAAGATTCTTCTCTATTTCACAAGGAGTTGGTTGGTATTCTGTAATGATGATCCTATAGGCAATGCTTTCTTTCCTTTAATAAATGAACCAGTCCTTAGGTAATGAGCCTTTGGTTGTTCAGTATATCCAGTCTTGTCAGTTACTAAGCCTCCCACGAGCATTTTGGAAGATGAGCAGAAATGATGTTCCTGCCATAAGATTATGACAGGCAGTTTTTTCCCCAAAATGAGAAGTGAATGCAGTTCATTGGTAAGTTAAATAAAAGGTCAGAAATCATTAAGCAAAGATGACGATGATTCACCCGGTTGAATAAAAATGCCCCAGGCACCTTTCCTGATGCTTTGCTCAATGCTGTAAGGTAGGGATCTTAATCTTGGCTGAAAATGAGAAATAGCTGGGAAGACTTTGAAACTTCCAATTCCCTGGTCATAGCCCAGATAGGTCAAATCAGAATCTTCGGAAGTGGGAACAGGCTTCGGTACTGTTTTAAGGCTGGGTTTCTCAAAGTTCACAGTTAACACCAAGGGAAAGATCGCTTATTAAAATGCTGGTTCTGATTCAGTAGGTAGGTTGAGGGTAGGTCCTGAGGATCTTCATTTTTATCAAGCTCCCAGGTAATGTTGCTGCTGCTGGCTGCTGGACTACATACTGGGTAGCAATGGTCTAAGGCCCAGGTTCCTTATACCTTAGAATGACCAAGATATTTCAAGATTGATTACATAGACTCTAGTGAACTCATCCCCAGAGGTTCTGAAGGCGCTTGTTTAGGCCCCCAGGGATTAGCACGTATTGAAACCTCCCCACGTGATTCTACTGTGTGGGCAGGATTGAGAGCTTCTGCTCTGTAAAAAATATCTGCATGACAGGCCAATAAGAGATCACAGATGCATATTTGTTTGCAGAACAAATTTGGCAAGTGGAAAGAAACATGCCCTATGATACAAACAAAATATGAGGAAGGCTGTCAGTAATGCAAGCTGAGTCTTCCCAGAGTCCCCTGATATGCATAGGTTTTCTGAAATGCTGTTAATCCAAGACACGGAGTACAAGCCAGTGCACTGGGGCTAATTCTCTTGGCCCGGTTGGAATCAGCTAACCCCGCTGGGTCTCACATGCCAAAATGTAATTCTTTAATTCTGTAACTGCTGTACCTTCCCTGCCCCTTCTCTGCTACTCTATGCTTCCTCTCTCCTCCCTCCCCAACCTTTATGCTATTTGCTTTGGAGTGGGTCTGCAGTTAACAGATTCTCCCATGTGTTCCATGTCTGCACAGAACATTCTCTCCATCTTCTTGCCCTTCCTGGAGGCTGGCTCAACCCTGAAGACCCTGTCTTCCCCAACTGCCCTGCCACCCTGGATGAGAATCTCTGCTGCCTGGACAATCACCCTCCGTCCACATGCCCCTCCCCTCACTGTCCCTGCCAAGTGCCCACTGGTCCCCATTCCCGGAGGCTCCTGCTGTCTTCTGGGTCTCTTCAGTATCCCACTCAGCATCTTGACCTCTCAGTTCCAAAAACCTGCTCCTCAACTCCACTCCCTTTTCTTCACTTCTTCCCCTATTTAGTCTAGACCCATCTTTTTCATCACTCAACCAGCAGAACTCCAGTGCTAAACAAGTCCAGGTATCCTTCTTCTTAAACCTGTTCCAGGCTGCTGAGCAAAACTGAGGCCAGCACATGGTTGCCACCATGGTTTAGCTACCACCAGCCCTCTTTCTCAAACTTCTGCCACTCTCCTTAAATCTCTCCTCTAACACCCTGCTCCTGAGATCACTTTGCCTCCTCAAATGGAAAAACAGAAAGCATCAGATGGGAATTCCCTTAACTTCTTGCCACCATACCAGCAAGCTCATTGGCATCTACGCTCATTCCTTCCTTGTTACCTTGTTACAGTGGGTGGGGTGTCCCTCCTCCCACCTGGAGTGCATCCCTCCACCTGGGGACCACTCCTTCTGTTTCTTTCACCCCCTTGTGGTATCTTTGTTCTCTCTCTCTCCCAGAATCTTCCCACCAGTATTTGAATAGGCTCAAGCTTGTCCTTCCTGGGCTTCCCTTGTGGCTTAGATGGTAAAGTGTCTGCCCACAATGCCAGATACCTGGGTTCGATCCCTGGGTTGGGAAGATACCCTGGAGAAGGAAATGGGAACCCACTCCAGTACTCTTGCCTGGAAAGTCCCATTGATGGAGGAGCCCGGTAAGCTACAGTCCATGGGGCTGCAAAGAGTTGGACATGACTGACTTCACTTCTTCAAGGTTGTCCTACCATTAAAAGAAGAAGGAAGAAAATGTTTTCTTCTTACAACTGCTCCTCCAACTCCCTTCTTCTCTTCCAAGTCCAATTTCTCGAGGGAATTTTCCATGCTCACTCTGTCTCCCCATTTTCTTGTCTCTCACTCACCCTGAAATCTGACTCCTCTACCTCCCCACCCACTCCACCGAGACTTCTCTCGCCAGCAGTCTCCTGGTTGACAAGGCTATCTGGCCATTTGGGGCCCCACCTTACTTGACCTCTGGCAGCATCTGTCACGCCTTCCTCCCATCCCCTCCCATCTTCCCTCATACTATGCACTCCTGGTTTCCTTCTTTCAAGCTGTTAGGATGTGAGGGACTCTTTACAAGAGTCAGGGTGATCTGGAGGGTGGGTATGTACAAGCAAACAGAGGATGGTATAGTTCACGGTGACAGTTGGAAGTAAGAATCAGAAGCTAACCCTGGAACTTTTGTTGAGTTGGTCAATTGCATCTGTGAGAAAGACTGAGGTCATCAATGGAAGGACCAGGGCCAAGCGCAGAACTTGAGAACTGAGAAGAGCCCACAAAGTGAGCTGGGAAGCGGCCCTCTGAGAGGTAGGGGGAGAATGGAGGCAGGAGATGGATGGAAGCCAAAGTGTGAAATGAAGCTAGCAGGAGGATCACTAGACCTGGTGGCCTTGGAGAGAGCGGTTTCAGCGTGGTGACGAAGCCGGCCAAATGACGAGGAACTAGAGGGTTGGTAAGGACAGTGACCATGGGCAGAGACTAGAATCATAAGGGATGTGGTTGAGGCTGAAGCCAGTGCACCGAGCCCCTCCCCCACAAAGGAGAGAAGGGTGGGATTTTATTCAGTTGGAGGTGTTTCTAAGGCGTCCACAGTCCTTCTCTGGTCCCTGGAATCAGGGTCAGGGCAGCGAGTGCTATTGCCCAGACTGAGGTCTGGACCCCTGACAACCCTTCACCCAGACTTCCTCAGATGTTAGGGGTAGCTCTGGGGCACACTTGGGATTGTTATAAGGTTAGAAAAAATCCCCAGTCCCTTCCAATCCTAAAATTCTATTAATAACCCTGCTGTACTCTTCTGCCCAACAAACATCAAGCTTTTATGACTACCTTCAAGATAAGCATTCAGAAATTGCTGACAGCTGCCAATGTTGCCCTAAAAACAAATACACAGGACTTCCCTGGATAGTAGGAGTCCGCCTGCCAACTCAGGGGGCACAGGTTTGATCTCTGATCCAGGAAGATTCCACAGGCTGTGGGCAACTAAAGCCCATGGACCACAACGACTGAAACCCGAGTGCCTATAGTCTGTGCTCTGCAACGAGAGAAGCCACTGCAGTGAGAAGCCTGTGCACCTCACTGAAGAGTAGACCCCATTCACCACAACCAGAGCAAACCCACATGCAGCAACGAAGACCCAGCACAACCAAAAATAAATACATCCTTTTTTTTTTAAAAAAAGAACAAATACACAGGCAAGAGGTTATAGGTGATTTTTACAGGAACAAAAGCTAACAAGACAAAGACTGTCCATCTCCTTGCTTCAGCAGACTCCCTTCTAACTGAAAATCTTGATTTGTAGTAGTGAATACTAAATTGCTGCTGATATCTGCTACAACAGACTTGGTGTGGCTTGTCAAGACGCTAAAGAACAAAACAGAGAAGCCAGAGCAGTTTGGCGTCCAAATGGCATCACGCTGCAGATTGAGTTCAACATTTGGAAAATAATGACAGTGCAGGGTTCAGCCTCACACAGAGGTGTGAGACCCAGAGAGCGTGTCTAGCCTCTGCCTCCCTTTCACTTGCAGCACCTGTGAGTCACACTAAACTGAGTGGCAAAGTGCAGCTATCAGTTAAAAGCTTCTGGAAGGCAGGCAATCCCCTTGGCTTAAAGTCAAGCGCATGTCCGCTCATAATCTCTGAGTTTAAACATATCCCTATCTAAGACACAGACACACACAAATCAGAATCTAAGTCATGTGTACATGATGCTCTGAAAAGGTACACCTGTGGGAACAAGAGACCACATAATCCTTCAAGAACACTGAGCAGCACAGTCTTAAATGATATGTGTGTGTGTGTGTGTGTGTGTGTGTGTGTGTGTGTGTGTGTCTGCCAGTTACTGCTGGGAAGCCCCAGTGGAGCACAAAGGTTCTCCTGAGCCTGAGTAATACACTGGGAGGCAGTTCCATGCAATGCCCAAAGCTGGGCCGATGAACAAATGTCACAGGGTCATGGGCACAGAGAGCTTGACCACTTTAATAATCAAATCTAACTGCCATCTGATTGAGCTCGTCAGTTGCTACAGAAATGATTGTGAAGGGGGCTGAACACACGAGATTAGTTCCAGGGTGGCTGCTGACAGCCTCTTCAATAGGACAAAATATCAGATCACCACACAGCGACAGAACAGTGCTACCAACAGGATGAGCTCAGACACAGACTGGGGGGCGGGGAGGCAAATGAGGCCCGTCACCTGTCTCTGCAACATCACTAAGGCCCAAGGGGCGTGCAACAGGGGCGTGATGGGAAACACACATCAGACAGTATCAGATGCCAGGTAACATTACCAAAACACAAAACAAATGTTCATAGGTGAAAGAGACATTTTCAAGTATTCTACAAACTATGGCATCTCAGCAAACTGAATTGAGCTTTACTTAAACCGTGGTTTCTTTAAACAATTTTGAGACTTCCCTGGTGGTCTGGTGGCTAAGACTTCACCTTTCAATGTGAGGTGTGTGCATCTGATCCCTGGTCTGGGAGCTAAGATCTCACATGCCTTGCAACCAAAAAGCCAATATATGAAACGGAAGCAATATTGTAACAAATTCAATAAAGACTTTCAAGATGTTTCACATCAAAAGAAAAATCTTTAACAAAAATAGCCATTGAAAAATAATTTACTTAAATGTTTTGGGGCCAAAAAATTATTTCGTGGAAGGGGACTGGATTAGAAGACATAAAACCTGGGAAGTACACCGTGTTGAGAAGTCAATTGCTGCGGTCAGAGGGTGACCAAAGAAGCTTCCGCCTGGAGAGGACTTTATCTGCTTGCACACTGACTGTGAACATGCATGGGGTTGCTGCAACCTTTCTGATTTGGCCAGGTAAGATGGAACTGAAAGTGATTTGTCTCTCATGTCAAGAAAAGGCAAAGGAAGCAGAGAAGCGATTGGTAGGTAGGGAAATCTGACTTCCACTCTTCTGGGCTACAAACAGAAAGCAAGGGTGTGTAAAGGTAGGATGTTTGAATAAGTGCAAGACTTTCAGAGACATGGAGAGCCATGAGAGAAGGAAGCCAAGTTCAGTTTTAAAAACAGAAATAAAGCAAAAAAAGAGAGAAAGGATCAGTGTTATTAACAAGGCAAATAAGAAAACTGATTTGTATTTATATTTCTTTAAATGGTGCTCTGGTTTGTAATACTTCTTAATAAATAGCAACAAATATTAGTTTATGTTAATACTTTGCTATTGAAAGTCACATTTCTAATGGAAAAAAGCAATTGCTCAAAGAGACTGTGCTGTGATACACAACTTACGCATCTATGTCTATGGAAAGCGTGGATAAATCAACCCCACTCCCTTGGCTTCTAAATGTTAAAAGCACACTTAACGATCTCACCTTTTTTCCCTAATCACTGATTTGAAGTCTGCCCGCCCAACTGATGCATCCTCTTGCACAAGCTGACAAGTCCAGGGCTCCCTGCCCATCCTCCCAAGTGGGCCCTCTCCCAAGGCTCCCGGTCTTGTGCTTGGCCTTCAGCCTCAGCCATTGCTACTTCCTACTCTCTCAAAGATCCCCATTTAATCACTCCATCAGCTCTGCCTCCACCTCTGCACCTGGTCAAGGTCTCAGGCTGTCTCCCTTGGACCTGATAAGAGTCTCATGGCTGAGGACGTCCTTCTTTCAGTCTACACGCTACTTCCCCCTCATTTTTGGTGACTTCCTGTTGCCTTTATGATGCAGTCCAACTCCCCCGGAAGACCTCACACCCCAGCCTCACCCCCCCACCCCCCACACCCCTGCTCCTGCTTCCTGAGCTCAGGCCACACGGGTCTTCTCTCCCTGGACATGCCTCATCTCTGCTCAGGTCTCTGTCCGGGATGCTCTTATCTCCAGCCTCTGCCTCTTCGAACTCCACTCAGGGGTCCCGGGTGTGGCTCTTCTCAAGCCCCGCCTCGGGGGAAGGTACCTCTCTGTCCTCTGTGCCTCTGTGGCACTTAGTTCTCACGCGGGTGGAGCATTTACCACATTATGTTTCTGGACTACCCACCAGATTACAGGCTCCTCTGGGGCAGGAATCGGGTCTCGAATCTCTCTTTATTGAAAGCACCTAGTGGATGGGCTGGCAAATGAAAGATCGTTGAACAATCCTAATCAAATTAAATGCTATTTCTTTAAGCTCCCAAGCTGGGACTCGCCTGAGTGACAGCTTACTCAGGTTGAGGGCTGGTGGAGGAAAGAGACTCACAAGTAGACACAGGAATCTGAGATATAATAAAAATTTTTTCCTAAAAAAAAAAAATTTTTTTTTTCCTTCCAAAATTCAATGGGAATTCTGAGAAAAGCAGATAAGTGAAACCTTGGGGCTGTTCTTCACAAATCTGAAGTCTATCGGCATAATCATGTGCTGTGTATTAGGGTGGCTGAAAGGTCGTTTGGGTTTTTCCATAAGATGGTACAGAAAAACCCGAATAAACTTTTTGGCCAACCCAATATAATTCGTTATGTTCCTAAAAACCACCATGATTAATGTTTTAAATTCAGAAAATGTTAAGGCGCTTGAAAATTTATGAACTGAATGAATGCATGTACACAGAGAACAAATAAATGTCTACTATTTATTAAGTATTAGTTACACAAAGAAAAATGCACAACTCCTAAGTATAAAGCTTGATAAATTTTCACTGAGGGAATACAGCCCTGTAACCAATATCCAGACCAAGAAGTAGAACATCCCCAGACCCCCAGAACCCCCTTGTGCCCTTTGGCAATCACCACCCTTTCCCACAAGGGTAACCACTTTTCTGACTTTTGAGAACTTGGACCTGTTTTTAACCTATTTTGGTTCCTTGCATAAATGGAATCATACAATATACATAAACCACAAAGAATATGGTATACATACATTATAATGTGTCCTGTTTGACTTCCTGTATTTAATATTATCTTATGAGATTCAACCATACTGCTGGGAGTAACCATGCAAGTGTCTGCTAAGTTGCTTACGGACTAACGATAGTACACCCTAAATTTGTACTACTTCTTAAATTTGCCTACTTCTTAAATTGTATTACTAATGGGCCTATAAGGTGCTGAACTATAAGGAACCCAGTGTCTCTTCATTCTAGCCAAGAACTACTTGAAAAAACTATCCATGTCACAGTAGGAAAAAAAATTGTTGCATTTCTGAACTTTTATGAACTCCATGAGATCTAGTCTGAAACCTATTCAGTAAATATTTCTATAATGAAGGAATATATGCAGTGGGACCACAAAGCACTTTTTCAGTGGAGGGGGAAAAAAAACAAACAAGCAGGGACAGACTCTGAAAGTTCACTGAATAAAACTTTTGCCACACGGTCATTTTAAAAATCAGTCTAATTTTCTGAGCCTTAGGAACATTTTTCTTTGCATATTCTGGTGCTTCATTTTTGTCATTTTAATAAACATTTAAAAGCTAATGTTTGAACAAAACCTTTTCAGTATTTCACACTCTTCTAACCACAACTTGCTTGCTTAAGTGGGTGAGAAGAAACATGGAACTTTGCCCCCACATTGTGGAAGCAATATGGCAGACAGAACTTCAGACTGAGCTTGTAAAACAAAAGTAGAAGGTTCATCTGTTGGTCTACACCTTTGAAAGCATAATTCCAGCATGCAGCAAGCTGTACCTCCATACTGCTCTGTGTAACATACATTTATCACACAGTGCTACTATACGACCGCTCACAACTTCCAAGTTTTCCTATGAGCACCTACCTTGGGGATTGAAGAAACCAGTCATCCAGAACACATTGGGCCTCCCTTCAAATATCCAGGTGGCAAACTGAGCATTTCTTTCCAAAAGTTCAGTAAACCAGAAGCCCAGTGTGGATGAGTCCCAGGACACTCTTTTCCAGATCTGGGGTATACGGGCATCGTACATGTTGTCCAGAGCATCTCTCAAGTTCTGGAAAAAAGACAGAGTTAAAACCTGAGAATAAGAAAATTCAACAAAAGAGGGAAATGGCTACTGAGATGGTCACAGCTCACCTCACTCATAATGATTGTGCCTTCAATGGCCAATTTTAGATCACTCAGGCTACTGCGAAGTATTGAAATGACTTTTTGCATTCTGTCAATCTCTTGTCTGAGAAATATGTTCATTGAATTAAGATGCCCCATCTTCATCAAACGAGCTTTCACCTAACACAAAGCATACAATAATGGAGATGAGAAAAAAAATTATCTACCCCTTCTTTTCCAAGGATCCCTCCTTTCTCTAGTCTTTTTTTCCCCTCTGGATGTATCTCTATAAGCCCAAATGAACTCTAAAATATCTCTTGCAGAACCAAATTCGCCATTAAATTTCCCATTTTCTGGGCTTCAAAACTACTGTTCAACCAAAATGATTTTTATGTACTTAGTTAATAATTGGAAAAGTACTTTGAAAAGCTGAAATAAAATTTTACCTTTTTTCCCCTTTCGAATGATTAAGTACTAAAGTGTCAGTTAAATATTCTTTTGCAATTTAACCTTTGTAAGAGTAGAGTCTGGAATACTTTTTCTCATAGTGCTTATAGAATCGTTATTAGAAATGTCACAGAAAGTGAATACAGCCAAAATCTTTACAGAACAGTTACCAATAAATATGATCAGGAGCAGTATCCTAACTGTTGTTGCTCTGGCGAGGGTGACTGAAGAGAGCCTTTCATAATCTAATCAATGAAAATATTTGATTTTGTGGGAGGGCCATTAAGCACCTGTCATTTTTTCCTTCTGGTGTATAATTTATTGGCCATTTTGAAGAGATCAATATAAAAGCAGCTGGTCGCAGGAACAATAAAATATAACAATTATTGGGAAATAGGCCAATACATACACACTTCAATTTGGTGACATATGCCCCAGAAAAGACTGACTACACATACTGGCAAGAACTCTTGAGAGAGCTGAACTTTCTGCTGGCCACAATCAAACAGATGCCAGAACAGGAGGGGTGAGGACAGATAGATGGAGTAGGAGGGAAACTGGGAATGAGGTACCAGTTCACAGAGTCAACAGAAAGCCAGGAAACTGCAGCATTCTCTGCTGGAGATGCCTCTGCCTCCTCTGGAGTCATGGGAGACTAGAGACAGATGGGCTCCAGGCTCATCTGGACCGCCCTCCCTCCTCATGTTACAGAACAGGTTTTCTGGCATGGTGCCCACGTTTCCTACTCAGCTATGGCCATCTCTGATTAACTGCAGCTGGGCCACTTCCAGTCTATGAGGGACAAGAGGGGGACAGTGATGTGAAACTGAACACCTGAATGGGACTACCTGCACAAGTTGAGCAAGTGATCTTGAAATCCTACTTAAATATGCCAGCACGCATGCTCAGTCGCTCAGTCGCTCGGTTGTGTCCCACTCTCTGTGACCCCACGGACTGTAGCCTACCAGGCTCCTCTATCCTTGGGACTTTCCAGGCAAGTAAACTGTAGTGGCTTGCCATTTTCTCCTCCAGGGGATCTTCCTGATCCAGGGATCAAACCCCAGTCTCCTGGGTCTACTGCATTGGCAGGCAGATTCTTTACCACTGTGCCACCTGGGAAGCCCCCTAAATGTGCCAGTGGAGGTCCCTAACCCAGTCTGCCATGCCAACCTTCAGGTAGTCACCTAAATTCCTGGTTCCAGAACTTACAGTTTTGCAGGCTCCATTGCTCTGTTCTCATCTTGAGCCCTTCAGCCTCCAGTGGCTAAACAGCCTATATATTATCCTGTTTAGATCATGACTATGTTATGGAAATTAACATTTTAAGGAAAAGGGAAATTATGGAAACACTTTTGCAACCAGCACAAGTGAGAAACCAAGCCCAGGTGTTGGTTTCACTCTGAAATCAATAGCCCAGGTAGCTTTGATATGCTGACAGCCCCAACAAATCACCTTGCCCGACACTTAGGGTTTTAAAAGAGAGACTTTTCTTGCAACAGTTACTTGCTTAATGTGTCTTAAAACTTAGATTCTAGAAAATCTAAAATCAGAACTGATTTTACTTTCAGTATCATTATTGTTTCAGCTTAAAATTGTCTTTGTATCAATAAGTAAAATATTTGCTGTTGTCTTACATAGAAATTTTTTGTTTCTGAAACCAGATAGTCTTTTCTACAGTAATATGTTTTGAAGTCAATACTGCAATTATGTTTCAATTAACTAAACTTATCTCACAGCCACATTTTTAAGAATACATCTCTTCTGTAAAATAAAGGACACTAAAAAGTAAGTAATCCTGGAAGAAGGGTCTGCTTTACATGTCTCTTGGTACAAACTCCCTCCCATCTAATAACTCATTTAGGGACACCCCTCATACTCAGATTCTGCTGGGATGATGCCACAACAGTGATCTTGGTGAAGTAGTCCTGACTATTCCAAGGTCTTGAAACTCTCCTCTGGTAATACCAACCTGCAGTCTAGTCACACAGAGTATCTTTTAACTCACTTTCACATGCTGCCTTTAAAACTCTTTGAAGACAGGTGTTATGCCTCATCTGTCTTCTGGTCACTTATAATGGACCACACAAAGTATGGACATACAACACTTATCCACTTAAAAAACATTTTTCTCCCCTGACTATAAACATCTCTATGTGAAGTCATTGATTTTAGTATCTTAGCCAAATTCTTGGTACCCATCTACACATCAGAAGCAAAAATTGTTTTAAGAAGAGAAAAAATGTTTGTTTTTTTTTTAATGGCTGGAGGCACTGACTGCAGGCTGGAGGGCTGTAGCCCAGGCAACCACGTCTCCCAGACTCAGGGATGCCAGACAGGGAGACATGGGACCAGAGGAATACCTCCAAGAGGGCATCAGCCTCTCACTTTTTGGTTGAAAAGCTAAAATTGCCTCAGCCCAGTCTTGGACTCAGGTGAAGCTCACCACCAGTAGTGAGGGGTGGAGACTGAGAACAGGAAAGAGGAGGCCCTGGATGGCCTGACTATCTTCTTGCTTGAAGAAGGAGGATGTCTTGCAGGACTTTCAGACTGCCCAGAAATTTTACTGCAGTTAAAGATTTATTAAGATCAGCAGTTCTCAAAGTGTGGTCTGGGACCCCTAAGGCTCCTGAGCTTCTTTTAGGAGGCCCATGAAGTTAATTTTTTTGTAGTAATTCTAACACATCATTTGACTTTTTACTCGCCTTCACTGAGGAGTGTCTAAAGACTGCATGACCTGTGGTGTCACAGCAGATGGGATGTACCAGCAGATATGAGGGTCCAGCTATCTTCTAGTAAACCAGACATTAAAGAGATGTACAAAACCCTCACTTTCTCTTTGAATGGGTTTTTTTGGGAAAATACACTTATTTTTTAAATATAAATGTTGTGTTGCCATGTGATGGGTTTATTAATGTTATTTCACAACAAATTAATATTTTAAAAAATTTAGTTTATAGTTATAATATATTAAATATCAGTCATTATGATCCATATATGGGCTTCCCCAATGGCTCAAGCAGTAATGAATCCTCCTGCAATGCAGGAGACACGGGTTTGATCCCTGGGTTGGGAAGATCCCCTGGAGAAGGAAATGGCAACCCACTCCAGTATTCTTGCCTGGAGAATCCCATGAACAGAGGAACCTGGAGGGCCATAGTCCTCGGGGTCACAAAGAGTCGGACATGACTGAGCACTCATACACATAATCTGTTAAAGTAAGAGCTATTTGGGGTCCTTGATCATTTTGTAAAGCGGTCTTAAGATAAAAAAAATTTTTTTTAGAAAAACCGATGTTGATTAACAAGCAAACATCTGGGAGGTTCAAGAAGTAGAAAATTATTGCCATCCAAACTGGAGAGTGAATTCATGTAAATGGCTTGCTTTCCTATTACCTGGCTGAGAGGACAGGGAGAATGAAACGTATGGAGGGCAAGAGAGAGAAACAAGGGCTAAATTTAAATAATGGGACAAAGCAGGCTTGGGTAAGACAGACAGGGAGAGTCTCAATCCAGACAGTTAAAAAATCTTAAGGCAGAGGAACTCAAAGATGGGCAAAGGGTACAGAAGAGGCAATTGAGAAAGAAAATGAAATAGAAAAGTACAGATTGTAATTTTGCAAGAGGCTTGCACAAGGGTAAGCAAGAGAAAACCAAAAAGTAAAAAAAATAATATTTGAGCAGGGAGAGGAAGCGGCTGAAATGTACTGTCCAAGGATTGTGCTCAGCCTTGTGGAACCCCATGACAGCCCTGCGGAACCCCATGACAGCCCTGCGCGCCTGGGGAAGGAGAGCTCACCTCATGGGGAATGTAATCAGGAGGCAGCTTGCTCAGCATGTCTTCAGATAACCTGTAAACAATGGCTTCCCGGGTCTCTCCCACGCCGCCTCCACTCTCTTTGGGCTGAATGTTGGTAATTGTTTCAAGCACAGCAGAAGCGGTGTTACTCTGGTAACTGACAAAAAGAACTGAACTGTTCAGAATGTAGCAGGAAAATGCACCTTCAGAAATAATTATCAACGCTAAAACGAAATGATGAATCACTTAACTCAAATCCAGCCAAAAAAAGGAAACTTTACCATCGATCTATGGGCATGAAAAAACTTGAGATCCACTCTACTTCCTCCTATTAGCACATCAAGAACATCACAGAAATGAAATTTCTTCATCTTAAGGGGAAAAGATTCCATGAATGCCCTTAATAAGCCAAAGCAGTGCTGGCCAGCCTTGCTTGTACCAACCTAAACCCCTCAAGGTGAACAAGGAGCCCACCTCCTTTTATTCTCCCCTGTTTCTGGACTGGTCCTAAGCATCGTCTGTTCTATGGCAATTTTTAAGCATGAAGACCCCTGCTCCTATTTCTTCTCTGAATTATAAATTATTAAATTTCTTGGGTCTTTTCTGTTTTGTCTTCTTACTTTCCCACTTGTTTTATGATCCCCGAAGGGATGCATAGGGCAGCACTTGTCTAAATGCAGCTACTTATCCTTAAAATTCATATATTCAATAAAGATTTACTGTGTACCCGGCACTGAGGGAGGTATTAGGAGATGGTGGTGAACAGTTCTTTTTCTCTAGGAGACAAGGGGGCCATTAGTCAATACTATTGTAATAAGTGCTGTGCAGAAAAAGAACAGCATGGTTTAAGATCACATAGCTTCTTTCTCTCTCATTCTCACTCTCCAGCTCTTTCTGGGGGTACTGACCAGATGCTCTGAGGGGCACAAACTTAGTTTTTGCCCCAAGGTTGCTGAGTTGACCAGCAGTCTAAACACACAGATATGGTGTGTATATGTATGTGGGTATAGCAACTTATACCAAAAGATGAGGGAAGTTCTCTCTTAAAACATCATATAGGGAATTCTCCTCTGACAATTCAGTGGTTAAGAATCCACCCTGCAGTGCAGGGGACATGGGTTTGATCCCTCGTCTGGGAACTGAGATCCCACATACTGCTGGGCAGCTAAGTCCATGAGTGTCGCGACTATTGAGCCCATGCACTCTGGAGCCTGCACAACACAACCAGAGAGACATCCTTGCACTATAGTGAAGAGTCTGCTTCAGTGAAGGATCTAAGATCTAACTCAGCACAAAAATAAACAAATAAATATATGTATTTTTAAAAAGTAAAACTGCCTTATTTCAAAAAAGAGTCATATGTAAGTTGAGACCTGAAGAATAAGCAGGTCAGCAAGACAAAATAAGGTGGAAGTGGGAGGTAAGAGAGGACATTCAGATAAGAGGTAAGGCCTGGAGGTGAGAAGGACTTCCCTGCATTTGAGTAAAAGAGACAAGGCCAGTGAGGCTGGAGCTAGAAGGAGGGGGAAGGATGGACATAAGGCAAGACCAGACCACTCATGGTCATGTGGGCTGTTTGAAGAATTTGACATTGTCCTAACGGCAACAGGCAACCACAGAAGACTTCCTCAGCAGGGGTGTGGCAGGACCAGATTTAAATTTTTCTGTCTTTCTTGAACTCCTAATTTACCACCTATAAATGTCTTACAATTAAACTGTTTTGAGTTACTGTTTTGTTTTGCTTGTAAATTTTGTCTCTCGTCTAGATGCAAACCACATTTACATTTCCTTATGAAAGAGGTTAGAGGCAAATTTAAAAGGAATCCAACAAATGCTTAAGATTAGTGATTTGTTTTTCTGTTATACTTCCTTACACATAAGATAAAACTTTGTAATATGGCTATATGTATAAAAATTTTTAATGTGCATATCTTTTAATCCATCAAATCTACATATAAGAATTCATCCTCAAGAGAGAGCCAGACATTTTAATTTCTGACAGTATAGTACAACTCTTACCCTGAACAGCTCCCCTGAAAATAGCTAAAAATGCTGCATAAGACATGAAAAACATTACTGAACTGGCAAGAAACTAAGAAATTCTCAGGATCGAACGAAATATAGAATGAAAGCTAGAATCAAGAAAGATAAGCCGAATTTTACCCTGGGGGCGTCAACTAGCTGGTGTTCTCAAGCTCTGTTGGGATGGTGCAATGAGAAGAGAGGTAAGCCCTATGCCCAAGGAAGAAAGCCCAATAGGAAACTCCTACATAAATTTGGGACTTCACAGGGCTAATCACTCAGTGTTAGGGTCAACCAGAAATAACCCGCCTATCAGAAGGGGATGGTAGGTAAACTGGTCTAGCTTAATGGGGAAAAAATCTGTCTTAACAATTCTTAATTTGTGACAGTAATTAACATTCATTCATATTACTTGTGTGATTTGAAAAACCTCAAGCCAAAAATTTATTTTAAGATGGTCCCAGGAAACCTCAGGTGGCACCTGGTAGACGCAAACAGAAATCTTTCCTGGAACAATATGCCTTTGAACCAAATCTCAAAGAATCCAACAATTTCCAATAAACATGAGCTCACAGCCAAAAGTTAAAAAACTTGTAAAGAAACAGGCATTGTGAGAAAGAGCCAACTAAACAAAAGGAAGTAGAACCAGACCTGCAAAGATCTCAGATAGTGAATTTTCAGATGCACATTATAAAATGTTTTTATTGTATTGAAAAACAAAAACCATGATTGAAATTATAAGTATGATACAGGAAACAAGTATGAACAGTATTTTGAAAAAGAGCCAAATAGAACTTACACAAATTTAAAAAATTAAAGCTTGCATTAATTTATGCTATTGCTCCTGTAACAAATTATCATAAAATAAGTGACCTAAAAACAACACAAATGTATTATTTCACAGTCCTATAGCTAATAAGTCTGATACAGGTCTCACTGGGCTAAAATCAAGGTGAGCAGGCTGGATTCCTTTCTGTTGGCTATTGGGAAAGATCTATTTCACTTTTTTACAGTTGTATGCCCATTGTCCCTAATTCCATATCAGCTATAAGGACTCTCCCTAGCTTCTAGGGTCCATCTGTATTCCTTGGTTTATGACCTCCTTTGTATATCTTAAAAGTCAGAAATGGCCAGTTGAGTCGTTCTCTGTGAATCTTTCTTCCTTGTACAATTTCATCTCTCCAACTCATTCTTCTACTACAAAAGCTTATGAGGTTAAATTGGGCCCACCTGGATAATTTAGTATAACATCCTCATTTCAAGGTCCTTAACCTTAATAGCATCTGTAAAGTCCTACTTGTCACATTAGGTAACATATTTACAGCTTTTAAGGATTACGATGTGGACATCTTTGGGGGAAGTCTCTACGCAGTAACAGTTAATGATGACTTACACAGCATATTAGATATAGCGAAATAAATAATTAGAAAACAGGAAAACAGATCTCAAGACATTATCTAGAATGCTGCAGAGGGGAAAACAAATGGGAAATATAAAGTTAAGAGGTGTATAGGCTAAAGTAGTACATTCTAACATACTTCTAGAAAAGTTTGAGAAAGATAGAAGAAGGAGAATTAGAAAGCAAAAATAACTGAAGAAATAATGACTGAGAATTGATGAAAGATTTGAATCCTCAAGTTCAGGAAGCTCAGTGCATCCTGAATAGGAAAAACAAACAAGTAAATAGAAACCCACGTGTAGACATATCGACATAGCACAAAGATGGTGGAGCAGAAGGACGTGCTCTCATCTTCTCCTGACAGAACTCCAAAATTTCAACTCACTGCTGAATAACCATCAATAGGAGAATGTTGGATCCCACCAAACACAAAAAACAAACAAAAAAAAGCCCATGTCCAAGGGCAAAGGAGAAGCCCCAACAAGATGGTAGGAGGGGCAAAATCACACTTAAATCAAACCCCATACCTGCCAGAGACTCTTGAAGGGCTCAAATAAAACCTGTGCACACCAGGACACAGAGACCTCACAGAGACTGAACCAGCCCTGCCTTTGAGTGTCTCCTGCAAAGTTACAGGTCAGCAGTGACCTGCTGCGGAGACAGGGCCTCTGGCTGCAGCAGACCTGGAAGGCACGGTGGGTGGTGTAAGTTCTCTTGGAGGAGGTTGCCATTAGCCCCATGGTAGAGCCACCGAGGAGATGATCCAAAAACTGGAGAACGATTATACCAAAGAAGTTTTTGCACTGTTACTAAGGTTCTAGGACCCACAACAGAGTTCCCAACCTGGGGATCCAGCAAAGGGACTGAGAAACCCCAGGGAATTTGACTGTGGAGGCCAGTGGGACTTGATTACAGAACTTCCACAGGACTGGGGGTACAGACTTCTGGAGGGCATGAACAAAACCTTGTGCTCACCAGGGCCCAGGATAAAGGAGCAGTGGCCCCCCAAGAGACTGAGCCAGACCTGCCTGTGAGTGTCCAGGAGTCTCCAGTGTAGGGGTAGATTCACAGTGACCTGTTGCGGGGTCAGGGGCACTGTATACAACAGTGCGGGCATGAGTCCTTTTGGAGGAGGTCACCATTATTGCCATTACCCCCACCATAGTTTGGCCTCAGGCCAAACAACAGGGAGGGAACATAGCCCCACCCATCAACAGAAAATTAGATTAAAGATTTACTGAGCATGGCCCCACCCATCAGAACAAGACCCAGATTCCCCCACAGCCAGTCCTTCCCATCAGGAAGATTCCACAAGCCTCTCCTCCTTATCAGTCAGAGGGCAGACAAAGGAAAATCACAATCACAGAAAGCTGGCCAGACTCACATGGATCACAGCCTTATCTAACTCAATGAAACTATGAACCATGCCGTGTAGGGCCACCCAAGACAGAGGGGTCATGCTGGAGAGTTGTGACAAAATGTGGTCCACTAAAGAAGGGAATGGAAAACCACTTCAGTCTTCTTGCTTTGAGAACTGCGTGAACGGTATAAAAAGGCAAAAAGGTATGACACTGAAAGATGAACTCCCCAGGTCAGTAGGTGCCCAATATGCTACTTGAGAAGAGTGGAGAAATAACTCCAGAAAGAATGAAGAGATGGAGCCAAAGCAAACAAAACAAAACAAAACACGCGCAGCTGTGGATGTGACTGGTGAGGGAAGTAAAGTCCGATGCTGTAAAGAACAATATTGCATAGGAACCTGGAATGTTAGGTCCATTAATTAAAGTAAATTAGATTTGAAAGTGCCAAGAGTGGACAATACTTTTAAGTTTCTATTAATTCATACAAAATATACCTGAAATAAGCCATTCTAGTGCAGGCTGTGACAACACTCAGGGAATGATAGAATGTTGAAGGAAACCACAATCCATCACTCCAAAATATATCTCTTTGACATACAAATTATTTTGAGTTGAAGGCAATTAAGAAGCAGTAAACAGTTAAAAAAAAAAAGTGCCCCCTTTTCTGCCTAAAGGCAGGAAATAAATTCTCCTTTTACTGAAGACAGACTCTAATCTGTCTGGAGATGGCAGCAGAGAAATCTGGAAATCTGTATAAACAAAACTTGTTAAAACCCTTATCCTCCCAGATACTGTTTCACCATTAACTACCCTCTCCCAACCCCTTTGCCTTGTTAATTCTTCACAACTTCATTGTTTGTCTAAAAGGTATGAAGTCTTCCTGCTCTGGTCACTTCTTCAGGTCTTCATTCTCTTTACTAAACGTAAAAATATAGTAAAGCTTGTATACTCTTCTGTTAATTTCTCTTTGTCAGTTTAATTTTAATACCCAACCCTATGAGAGCTGAGGAAAACTTTTCCTTCCCCTACAGTGTCATCACATGAGCAAGCCACTAAGCTAAGAAATGAAGGAAAACACAGCCCTGATGTTCCTATAGCCTCACTGACCCCCTTTTATATATCTTATCACAATATATCTTAATTGTGTTGGCTTTCCCTCCAACTAGGTTGTGAGTTTTTTGAAGGTGAGGATCTTGTCTTATTCATTTCTTACTTCACAGCACACATACATCTCATGATGCTCAGGGATGCTTAGATGTTTTTGAACTGAAAAGCATTTGAATGAAAAGAAATTATATAAAGTAATACAACAAGGTCTATTTCTCCTAGGCTGAGCTTCTGCTAGTATTTGAAAAGGAGGGTGAAAAAGCTGGCTTAAAACTCAGCATTCAAAAAACTAAGATCACGCCATCAACTCCCATCACTTCATGGCAAATAGATGGGGAAACAATGGAAACAGTGACAAACTTTATTTTCTTGGCTCCAAAATCACTGCAGATGGTGAGTGCAGCCATGAAATTAAAAGACACATGCTCCTTGGAAAAAAAGCAGTGACAAACCTAGACAGCATATTAAGAAACAGAGACATTATTTTGCTGACAAAGGTCCCTCTAGTCAAAGCTATGGTTTTTCCAAGTAGTCATATATGGATGTGAGAGCTGGACCATAAAGAAAGCTGAGCACCAAAGAACTGATGCTTTTGAACTGTGGTGTTGGAGAAGACTCTTGAGAGTCCCTTGGACTGCAAGAAGATCCAATCAGTCCATCCTAAAAGAAATCAGTTCTGAATATTCATTGAAGGACTGATGCTGAAATTGAAGCTCCAATACTTTGGCCACCTGATGTGAAGAACTGACTCATTGAAAAAGACCCCGATGCTGGGAAAGATTGAAGGCAGGAGGAGAAGGGGACAATAGAGGATGAGATGGTTGGATCTCATCACCGACTCAATGGACATGAGCTTGAGCAAGTTCTGGGAGTTGGTGATGGACAGGGAGGCCTGGCATGCTGCAGTCCATGGGGTTGCAAAGAGTCAGACACGAGTGAGCAACTGAAATGTACTGAACTTATAGGTATACTCCTAAGGGGTAACATAAAGGAGTATTGTGGTGATGACACAGTTTAATGTTGATTATGATGGTGGTTACACAAGGCCACACATGTACTAATATTCTAGAGACCACGACTATACATAAACTACTTCACGTATAACCACTGAAATTTGAATAAACTCTATGGATTGTGCCAAAAAAAAAAAAAAAAAAGAAGTGGTCAAACAGGAGATAGAAAGAGTGAGCATAAACATTTTAGGAATCTGTAAACTAAAATGGACTGGAATGGGCAAATTTAATTCAGATGACCATTATATCTGCTACAGTGGGTAAGAATCCATTAGAAGAAATGAAGTAGCCCTCATAGTCAACAAAAGAGTCTGAAATGTATTACTTGGGTGCAATCTCAAAAACGACAGAATGATCTCTGTTCATTTCCAAAGCAAACCATTCAGTATCACAGTAATCCAAGTCTATGCCCCAACCACATTATAATGCAGAAGAAGCTGAAGTTGAACAGTTCTATGAAGACCTACAAGACCTTATAGAACTAACTCCCAAAAAAGATGTCCTTTTCATCATAGAGGACTGGAATGCAAAAGTAGGAAGTCAAGAGATAACTGGAGTAACAGGCAAGTTTGGCCTTGGAGTACAAAAGGAAGCAGGGCAAAGGCTAATAGGATTTTGCCAAGAGAATGCACCAGTCATAGCAAACACCCTCCTCCAACAACACAAGAGATGACTCTACACATGGACATCACCAGATGGTCAACATCGAAATCAGATTGATTATATTCTTTGCAGCTGAAGATGGAGAAGCTCTATACAGTCAGCAAAAACAAGACCAGGAGCTGACTGTGGCTCAGATCATGAACTCCTTATTGCCAAATTCAGACTTAAACTGAAGAAAGTAGGGAAAAACCACTAGACCATTTTGGTGTGACCTAAATTAAATCCCTTATTATACAGTGGAAGTGACAAATAGATTCAAGAGATTAGATCTGATAGACAGAGTGCCTGATGAACTATGGATGGAAGTTCACGACATTGTACAGGAGGCAGTGATCAAAATCATCCCCAAGAAAAAGAAATGCAGCAAGGCAAAATGGTTGTCTGAAGAGGCGTTACAAATAGCTGAGGAAAGAAGAGCAGCAAAAGGCAAAGGAGAAAAGGAAAGATATATCCATTGAATGAAGAGTTTCAAAGAATAGCAAGGAGAGATAAGAAAGCCTTCCTCAGTGATCAGTGCAAAGAAATAGAGGAAAACAACAGAATGGGAGAGACTAGTGATCTCTCCAATAAAATTAGAGATACCAAGAGAACATTTCATGCAAAGATGGGCTCAATAAAGGACAGAAACAGTATGGACCAAACAGAAACAGAAGATATTAAGAAGAGGTGGCAAGAATACACAGAAGAACTGTACAAAAAAGATCTTAATGATCCAGATAACCATGATAGTGTGATCACTCACCTAGAACCAGACATCCTGGAATGTGAAGTCAAGTGGGCCTTAGGAAGCATCACTATGAACAAAACTAGTGGAGGTGATGGGATTCCAGCTGAGCTATCTCAGACCCTAAAGATGATGGTGTTACAGCACTGCACTCAATATGCCAGCAAATTTGAAAAACTCAGCAGTGGCCTCAGGACTGGAAAAGGTCAGTTTTTATTCGAATCCCAAAGAAAGGCAATGCCAAAGAATGTTCAAACTATTGCACAATTGCACTCATCTCACATGCTAGCAAAGTAATGTTCATAATTCTCCAAGCCAGGCTTCAACAGTACAGGAACTGAGAACTTCCAGATGTTCAAGTTGAATTTAGAAAAGGCAGAGGTCAAATTGCCAACATCCATTGGATTATAGAAAGCAAGGGAATTCAGAAAAACATCTACTTCTGCTTTATTGACTATGCCAAAGCTTTTGACTATGTGGATCACAATAAACTGTGGAAAACTCTTCAAGAGATGCGAATACCAGGCCACCTTACCTGCCTCCTAAGAAATCAGTATGGAGGTCAAGAAGCAACAGTTAGAACTGGACATGGAACAACAGACTGGTTCCAAATTGGGAAAGGGGTACATCAAGGCTGTATATTGTCACCCTGCTTATTTAACTTATAGGCAGAGTACATCATGCAAAATGCCAGGCTGGATGAAGCACAAGCTGGAATCAAGATTGCCAGGAGAAATATCAATAAGCTCAGATATACAGATGATACCGCCCTTAGGGCAGAAAGTGAAGAGGAACTAAAGAGCCTCTTGATCAAAGTCAAAGAGGAGAGTGAAAAAGTTGGCTTAAAATTCAGCACTCAGAAAACTAAGATCATGGCATCTGGTCCCATCACTTCATGACAAATAGATGGAGAAACAATGGAAACTGACAGACTTTATTTTCTTGGGCTCCAAAATCACTGCTAATGGTGACTGCAGCCATGAAACTAAAAGACGCTTGCTCCTTGGAAGAAAAGCTATGACCGATCTAGACGCTGGTCATATGTTTCTCTTTAATATGTCTCTGCATACTAAAAAGCAGAGGTATCACTTTGTCAAGAAAGGTCCATCCTGTCAAAGCTGTTTTTTCCAGTGGTCATGTATGAATGTGAGACATGGACCATAAAGAAAGCTGAGCACTGAAGAATTGATCCTTTTGAACTGTGGTGTTGGAGAAGATTCCTGAGAGTCCCTTGGACTACAAGGAGACCAAACCAGTCCATCCTAGAGGAGCTCAGTCCTGAACATTCATTGGAAGGACGGATGCTGAAGCTGAAGCTCCAATACTTTGGCCACCTGATGGGAAAAACTGACTCATTAGAAAAAGACCCTGACACTGGAAAAGATTGAAAGCAGGTGGAGAAGGTGAGATGGTTGGATGGCATCACCAACTCGATAGACATGAATCTGAGAAAACGTTGGGAGTTGGTGATGGACAGGGAATCCTGACGTGATGCAGTCCATGGGGTCATAAAGAGTCAGACACGGCTGAGTGACTGAACTGAACTGAGACATATCACCATGGAACGCTGAACATCAAGAACAAAGACAATATCATAAAAGCAGTCAGAGAGAAAAAGAAATTATATAGGAGGAAATGACAATTAGACTGGCAACTGATTCCTCAATCGCAGCAGTGAGAGCCAGAAGGAAAGAACAGTAAATTCTGTGTGCTAGCATTAACTGTAAATACAGAATTGTGTCCCAAACAAAATTCTCTTCCATGAGTGAGGGCAAGGCTAAAGATTTGAACAGACATTTCAGCAAATGGAATATTTGTACTGATGGCCAGTTACACATAAAAAGATGCTCAACCTCATTATTTGCTAAGAAAATACAAATGAAAATCACAATGAGATACCACCTCACATTTATAAGAATGGTTATAATAAAAAAAACAGACAATAACAAATGCTGACAACAATGTGGAGAAACTTAAGCCCTCATACATTGCTGGAGAGTATTGTAAAATGGGGCAGGTTCTTTGGAAAATCAGCAGTTTCCTAAAATGCTAGGGATAGACTAACTATCTGACCCAATAATTACCTAGTTGTCTGTTCAAGAGAAATGAAAAGACTTGTCCACACAAAGACTTGCCTGTGAATGTTCTATCAGCATTATTCATAATAATCAAAACGTGGAAACTACCCAAGTGTCCATTAACTGTTGAATGGATAAACAAAATATATTCATGCATATATTTTGATATATTCATACATGCGTGCTACATCACTTCAGTCGTGTCTGACTCTTTGCGACCTTATGGACTATAGCCCGCCAGGCTCCTCTGTCCACGGGATTCTCCAGGCAAGAATACCGGAGTGGGTTGTCATGCCCTTCTCCAGGGGATCTTCCCAACCCAGGGATGAAACCCATGTCTCTTATGTCTCCCACACTGGCAGAAGGTTCTTTACCACTAGTGCCATCTGGGAGGCCCATGATATTCATATATATATGGGAATATTATCTGACAATCAAAAGCAATGAAGCACGGATACATGCTAAAATGTGGATGAACTTTAAAAACATTATGCTAAATGAAAGAATCCATATACAAAAGACACACAGCATATGATTTCAAGATATAGGAGATATCCAGAAAAGGCCAATCTATAGAAACAGAAAGTAGATTAGTGGTGCTCTGGGGCTGGGAGTGGGAGTGTGAGTTGATTACAAATGGGCTCATGAATTCTTTGGGGGTAATGGAAATATTCTGAAATTAGAGAACTGTCCACTCAACATGAATGAATTTATGACAGGCAAACTATATATAACTCAATAAAACTATTTTTCAAAAAAGAAGGGCAAAATAAGACATTTGTGTGGGGAAAAGAAAGTTTACAATCATCAGACCCTCAGTGAAAGAAATTATAAAGTGTATATTTCAGAAGGGAAGATAATTATCCTGACAGAAGATCTGAGATGTAGAAAAGAATGGGTCCATGCATGGGTAAACATTATGGTATAAAACAACAATTATATGTCTCATTGTGGTGTTAGAAAAGAAAGAAGATAAAATTAAAATGCTGAAATGCCAGGAGACGAGTAATGTAGTTAAAGTTACCTAAGAATTTAACTGAGAAGAGGGTAAAGAAGTTTGTTTTAGGTTTAATTAAAAATTAATGTTAAAATTTCTAGGGTAATCAGAAAAAGAACAGAAGCACAGTACATAACTTCCAAACTAGCCAAGGGGGAAAATACAAAGAGAAAAATTCATATTCAGCAAAAGATCAAAAAGGAGGAAGAAGAAAAGAAACAAAACATAGAAACAATATAAAAAAGGCAATGTTTTATATTTATTCTTTGTATTTTATAAATGCTCCTGTATTTATTTAACATTTAGTAAATTGATTTAAAACTAATTAGACAATTTAAAAAGATGTATGTAAAAGACTGTTTACGACAGTATTTGTAACAATAAATCCTAAATAAGCCCTATAAAAATCTACACATCTAGTAAAAATGGTGGTGTAGTTCTATATTAATTGATAAGGTAGTTATTGAAGTGATATTATTCAGTACAATGTGTTATTCACTCAGCTGTGTTACTCTTTGCAACCGTTTGGTCAGAGGAAACTGGCAGTCTCCTCTGTCCATGAATTCTCCAGGCAAGGATACTGGAGTGGGTAGCCATTCCCTTCTTCAGGGGATCTTCCCAGGTCTCCTGCATTGCAGGCAGATTCTTTACCATCTGAGCTACCAGGAAAGCCCATGAAATGAAACAGCATAGTACAAAACCATATGATATGATCTAATTTTTTCTTGATAATATCATGTGTATAGTAATAGAAAAACTTTGGTATGATGTTGTTTTTTAATGTGGTTATTACTTTTTGGGTTTCTATTTTCTGTACTGCTAATTTTTCTTAATGAGAAAGTATGATTTTTTTTTAAGAAAGAGTATTAAAACCATTTTCATTTTGAAAAATAGAAAAAAAAATATAAGCCCTAGATACAAAGCCCACCACAAGGGTTAAGAACTCAACAGAGATGAATCAGTGAGAAATGTTTTAGGTTCCTTGAAACATGTCTTACAAACCCCTAGTAACATTTATGCTCCACAAAAAGGTCCTCTTCTGCCTTTTCTTACAACATGTGGAATGAGTCTTACCTTTCTCTCTCTTCATCTCTAGGTGTGAATTAAACAACCTTTTGTGAAACAACCTAACAGGCAGAATCTTAAGGAGCTACTGCTAAAATTATCCAGGATTCTCTGCTTATGAAAAATTGTATTTTGTGAACAGAAAGAATTCTATTCAGCTAGCCTTTAATTCATTTAGGAAACCAGCTGAAGAATGGAGGAGATGCTTCTGTCTTCAGCATTTTTATTGATTGACTGGCATTAGGATGTAAACCTGTGTGTCCAAACAATAGCATCCTTTCCGAAAGTCGTGGCTTAAGATAACTGCATCTGGAACCAGGCTTTACAGCTGAATTTTGAGTCAGATACAGTGATTATGAGGGTCCTGTGTCAGACCAATAAATGTTTGTCACCCAACCAGAGTTAGGGTATTAACTCCACATGACCTTTAAGCATATGAATCACACAAGAAGGCCCAATAAGGTAGGAGGTGATTTTTAACAAATGAAAATGGATTTTGTGTAATTTTACATAAAATTTTAATCTCTAAATTAATTTTTGTTGAATAACTTCTATTTAGATGTTGGGATTTTAGAGTATCCCAAAAGACATTTATTTTAAAAGTTGGAAGATGAACATGCCAAGCACGCACACAGTTGAACATATGAATGGAGAGCAAAATACTCTGGTAAAATGGCACCAAAGACACTTGCGACCTGTTCCTAAACTTTGAAGAATGGTGTTAAACCAGGTTTAAAAGTCGTGCTGGGGGAAGAGTGGGGAGAAGGGATAGTTAGAGAGTTTGAGGTGTACACACTGCTATATTTAAAATGAATAATCAACAAAGAAACTCTGCTCAGTGTTATGTGATAACCTAAACAGGAAAAGAATTTGAAAAAGAATAGATTCATGTACATGAATAAGTGGATCACTTTTCTGTACACCCCAAACTCTCACAACATTGTTAATCAACTATACGCCAATATAAAATAAAAAGTTAAAAGAAGAAATTTCACATATGCCAAAAAAGTCATGCAAAGTATAAGAAAAATGAAAATACCTCTGAAAGGGGAAAAAAAATCCTATGAAAAAAGGGGATGGGACAACAACATGAAGGTACCAAAAGTGAAGGAGCCACATGTTATTATATGCATTTTTCAGAAAGCTAAATTTCTACACAATTCATAGTATTCCAAGATCTCATTGTAGCTTTAGAAACAGTGAGATAGAACATGTGGTGAATGGCTGTATTAGGCAAGATGTAGGTGTCATTGTCACTGGCACCTTACTGAGCATCATGAAATACTAATACAACATTAAATCCCTGACTTTATCATGAACTCCGTGTACCCACATTTCCACTGACTCTTAGGGCTCTCTGTTTCCCAAGTCAAACAAACCCCAAGCCTGCCTCATTGTTTTATTCTCCTTTTCCCTTCACCTGAACTGTTTCTTGCCCCATCTCCTTTGACAACATCGATGTCTTCCCCCAGCTGCTCAACCTACGAATTCAGAAATAGCCTTCTTCTGATGTCATACTCCCCAGTGCTTCTTGGTTTCCAAGTCCTACATCTAAATCATTTCTAGGATCCATCTAGAAAATTCCAGCATCTTCAGAACTGCCCCAAACTCTTTTGAGTGACACCCAAAGGCTTCAAAACCCAATCTCTGCATCTGCTTCAGCCTAAAGGTCAAGGGACACCTCTCAACAAGCCCCTCTTTTCCACGCTTTAGGTGCAAAGGTCTCAGTTCTCCACACTCATCATATCTGTCCCTGGATTATCCCTTTTTGTAGGTGCCCCAATCTATGTCTTTTCTCTCACTGAGCTAAAGTGTGTATTTATTTTAAATACGTGTTTATGTGTTTGACTGCGTTGGATTTCAGCTGTGGCATGCGGGATCTTCCTGGCAGCAAACGGATTTTCTAGTTGTGGCACACAGGCTCCAGAGCATGTGGGCTCAGTAACTGCAGTTATGCAGGCTTAGTTGATCCCGTTGCTTGTGGGATCTAAGTTCCCTGACCAGGGATCGAAACCCATGTCTCCCATATTGCAAGGTGGATTCTTAACCCCTGGATCCCCAGGGAAGTCTCTATTTATTTTTAATTGTACATATTGCAGGTGAACAACTTGCTGACTCCATATACATATGCATCCTTCCAGCTCATCATCTTCCTCTTTACTTGCTCTCTGTCCTTCTTGTGGCCTCCTCACCCCACCCTGGGCATACTGTAGTCACCTCCTCCTCACCCCTTCTCTAACCTGAGAACTCCTGCACATCCTTCAAGGTACCACTCCAATGTGGACTGTCTCACTAGCTTACTTTGACCCCTAAGTTGGAATTTACTGCTCCTTTGCCTTTGCTCTCATAGCAGCGTGTATAATACCTCCTGATTTTAGAGCTAACCACATCACACTGCGTAACTCTTTGCCACTCGTCTATCTTCCCTAATAGACGATGAGCTCCAAGGGCGAGGACTCAGTCTTACTGATCTTTGTATCCCCAGGCTGGCTAGGGAGTATGTTCTCAATAAATATTGGTTTATTGAATTGAGGCCAACTAGCTTGGATTGCATTAAACCTCAAATATAAAGGAGAGCAATTCTCCAGTATTTAAAGGGCATGAAAATTTAACCGTTTGTTCCATCTTATGGTAAAAGTATAGTATATTATCATTACTATCCATTCTTTCCAGGCACCTTCCCACGTATAAAGGGATATACATATATATATATGTAGTCCTCAAAACACAGGAGAATCAGATATAATTTAAACATGATTAAATTTAAACAGAGACCTTTAAAGTTTACAGAGAAGAAGACAACAGTAAATTTCCATGCATACTAAGAAAACCCAAGCTCATTCTCCCTACCTGTTCTAGCTACAGATAAAAAATGGGGTAAGGCTCCATATCTGGGATTCTCAGGAGCTCTTTTGGTGCCCCTTCAGCTTGAATCTTCTCTGGAAACACGCTCTGCACCAGTGGCTGGGTGCCAACAGCACGCACCAGTGCAGACGCGACCCACTTGCTCTTGGCTGGCACTGGTCACATTCATCAGCTCTCCAGGGAGGGACCGACGGAGTTGTTGCTGCTAGATTTCACCTAAGAAATCACTTTCATGGTGGATGATTTCATTTTTTTATGAGGGGTTCTTAAAATAGTCCTCACACTATGGATGAGGGGGACAAACCCCTGAAAAGCTGACCAATTTTGCACAGGAGCTGGACAAACTCTCCAGATCGCATCCCCACCACACATTTTATTAGGCGCAGAATGCCGGGGCTGTACAACTTACTTTTCTTTTTTCCACAAAGTGTTTTCTGTTTGTAAAGAGAGGAAAGGCAGAAGTCTAGTTAGCTGGTTAGAATAGAGAATTGTGAATATCTCTATATGCCTCAAAGCCCAAGGGCTTTCAAGAAAGCAGTCCCTATAAAAGCTCTGAGATGAAGAACAGGAACGATAATACTTCATGAGCTTTGGTCTCAAGTCACTTCTAGAAGAAAATCTCTCTTTGGAGTAAACATGGGACTTGCAGTTCACACTGGACTTGCAGCTTTGTGGTTTGGGGGAGATGTCTAGGTCATCTCTGTTGGGTGGGATAGTCAGGGGTCATGAAAAATAAAATGCACACACAAAAACAGAACGGTCTACAAAATACACAATTAACCATCTAATGAGCTATTAGTGCACTGTCATATCCAATCCAGCCTAGATTTATCTACATCTTCACACATGAAATATCAATGGGCATAAATTTTTTAATAAAAATCTGAAGCTCAAAAGTCAGCCAAAACTAAAGGGGATACAATTAAATTTATCCTGAATGGAAATGAACATAAAAGTTGTAATAAGACATTTAATAAATTTCAGAAGGTAGAAAAATATGCATAACTGCTAATGACCACAAGAGTGAAAATAATTGTTTCTGACACTGAGGTAGCTGAATGTACAGAGTACTTGGTATCTTATAAATCTAGATAATAAAATGGGAATAAACTATGCATTTTTTATGGTTCCTATCACCAAGGTATCTAAGCTCTTGAGAGAGATTTTATTTATTTTTAAGCATTTATTCAGCTGGATTTCCCCCCTCTACTTCAGTGATTGGGCATGCTTAAGCAGGATTGAAGAGAAGGACTCATGGTCCCCCTTCCCCAAATTTCCTTCTTCTCTCCAATTTATAGATACTAACTTTAGAGTACAGATTCCCATCAACAGGTTCTCTACAGTGGCCCAATTATAGCTGCTGGGCCTGTCTGGAAGCAAGAGTGGTGCTGTACAGGGTGGACAGAAAAACTAGTAACGATTCCCCTAGCTGGTGACATCCACACAGATTCAGTTAGCGCATCTTAGAGAGGTCACCACCTCTCTAGTTACAACTGTTGTCTCTGCACAAATGTGATCAAAATCTCTCACCTGGGCTCCAGTCTACATGATACACTCTTTTCCCCCTCATACTTTCCCCTCACATCTTTCCCAACTCAACATACCCAAACAGGACCCGTAATTCCACCGCCCCCCTCTCCCCAATGCAATCCTGTTCCCAACTCCTCCACCATCTCAGCTCCCAGACCAGGAATAACAGGGAATCCTTTACCTCTTTCGTTTCATGTAGAATGTGGAGAGTCACTTCTATTTGGTGTGGGAAGGGTGAAGTTGCAAGGAGATCAGGGGTAGGTTTTAGCTGTGAAGTTTATGGGTTTCCCTGGTGGGCTCAGATGGCAAAGAATCTGCCTGCAATGCAGAAGACCCAGGTTTGATCCCTGAGTCAGGCAGAAACCCCCTGGAGAAGGAAATGGCTATCTACTCCAGTACTTCTTGCCTGGGAAATCCCATGGACAGAAGAGCCTGGTGGGCTACAGTGCATGGGATTGCAGAGTTGGACACTACTGAGCAACGAATACCCTTTTGACCGTTATTGCTTACTGCCTCCTGGTGGTTGGTGGGGGAACAGTGAGGCACTGGAGCACAGCCCTCCAAGAAGGTGGGCTCAACTGCCAGGAAGGGGGAGGCCAGGAATACAGTCACCACATATTTCAGAGACCAGAGAGAAGAAACATCAAATCTGGAACAAAGCTCACTCAGAGGTTGAGAAAATGACCAAAGGTGTAGCTTCCAAACTGAGCAGGAGACAGAAACGGGCCAAGGTCCCTGGAAAGAGGAGGACCCTAGGGAAGACCCTAGGACAGACTGAAGGGGGAAGTTAAGAATGAAGAGAGATAAGAGGAGGATGCAAGTCTTAACACACCAGCTAGTGGTTTCTAGCAGAAATAGTCCTCCAAGCAAGGCAGAGTTATAGCACTTTGTATGTGACCTCACTCAGTGTGATGAGAGGTTGCAAGATCCTGATGCTCAATTTGGCGAAGAGACAGCTTATTGAATCTGGAGCACACCTGCCAGCAATGGCAGACAAGCCTCTGCAGAGGGCTGAGAAGAGAGACTTGCCACATGACAAAGAAAGTGTGCCGAGTCCTCTCTGTCCAGCAGGTAGCAACAACAAATAGATGGAAACCACAGAGGACGCTCAGTCACTGCTCTGTATTCATTAAATCGGTCTCCTCGTGGGGCTGGTTCTCAGCTTCACTCTACCTTCTCCATCTGTCATCATCCCTAATCTCTGCTGCTATCATTACACACCTGGGTTTATTCACAAGGTCTCCAAGATGGCCTCTTAGTCCAAACAGCCCTTAAATACAGGGAAAATGTGCTCAGTTTCACTTAAAATAAGAGGAAATAAAGCTATGCCGAGAAGCCATTTGTCACTCGTCATGTTGGTGAAAAATAAGCTTCACCAACACTCTGCTGACTGAATCATACTGTTGACTGTGTGACACTGTGTGTGTCCTATCGTTGGTGAGAGTGTAAAACAGCATAGTCCTCTGTAAGGGAAACTGGGCATATTCATTAATCCTTGATCTAGCAATCCCATCCACAGCAATTTACCCTGAAAATACATCTCTAACAATATGAGAAAACCATAAGCATGAGATTATTCATTGAGGAACTACAAGAGAGAGCAAAATGCTGGAAACAACCAACATGCCCATCCATAGGAAAATGGATGAATGAACTATAATACATATGATCCAGGCATATCTGTTTCTCTGTGCTTTGGTGTTTTGCACTTCAAAGAGACTGTAATTCTTATAAATTGAAGGTTTGTGAAACCTTCAGTCAAGTCTATTGGCACCATTTTTTCCAACAGCATTTGCTCATTTCATATCTCTGAGTCACATTTTGGTAATTCTCACAATATTTCTCACTTTTGTTATTATTTTATTGTATTTGTTACAGTGATCTGTAATCAGTGACCTTTGATGTTACTACTATGACCTGCTGAAGATCGTGATGGATCTTAATTTAAAATAATAACTATTTTAAATTAAGATGGGTACACTTGTTTTTTAGACACAATTCTACTGCACACTTAACTGGCTACAGTTAAGTTAGTGTGAACATAACATTCATATGCACTGAGAAACTAAAAATATCATGTGTCTTGTTTTATTGTGGTAGTCTGAAATGATATCTCTGAGATGTGCCTTTAATGAGGAAGATGCCTATGAACATGTAGGTGATTACAGGATCATTGTTAAATGAAAAAAGTGAGACACACACAAATATATATGGCAGTATATATACAAACATATGTGTGTATACATATATAATTATATACATAATGACAATTTCGTATCAGAGAGAAACGATAATAAGAATATATATGATACTTATGTATGAGCAAAAAGAAATACAGAGGAGATAAACCAGAAGCTAATGCATTTGGTTGCCTGTAACAGAAGGGGGAATGGGTTGGGAGGGCTGAGACTTTTCTAAGAACCACATTATATAGCTGTGACTTTTGAGCCATATTCATGTTTCATATATTTAAGACAATCAACAAAATTTTTTTAAAACCCTAAAATGTAATACAAATGGAAATAAGTGAATGTAATTATACATCAACTGATAGCATAAACTCACAGAAAAAAAATCTGAATAACTTCTGAACATAGCTCTCTGTACACTCTTAATGGGATATATTCTAGGGGACAAAAAGAACTGCAAAAAAAATCTTGACCTCCAGTTGGTACATCGGTTGTTGGTTATATGGTACTGGTGGTGAAATGGAATAGGATCCTATAGTATGTTCCCCTCATGTTCTCAGCCTGCCTTTTGTCTGTGGAGAAACTTTAACCAAAGAATAAGTTTAATCAGAGAAGAGGTAAAATGCAGAAACAAAGGAAAATAGTCCAACAAGACTAAATAAAAACAGTTCAGTCATTAAGCATGGTCAAGGACTTTTAGTACCTCCTCAAGGGCTATAGATAATGTTCTAAACCATATCCTATGAGCTGTCTTACAGAGACTGAAACCGCCACCAGGTGGAAGAACTTAAGGACATGATGACTAGGCTTGTCACTATGACAAAAACTACCACAATTCTGGGAATTAACCTCAAGGAAACGGGAACAAACTGACCCTGGACCTGAGGATTAGCTGTACTTAAAACAATCAGGATGACGCTGGTCAGACCACCGATGACCAATTTTAAGATGAATGTAAGAGCTGACTGTGCTGTTTCTACACGTAGCCCTCTCCCTCTGTCTATAAATGCTTCTGCCCCCCGACTGTCCGTGGAAGGGAGTCAGCCTTTGGAGTCAGTCTGCCCTCCCCACCGGTTGCCGGCATCCAAAGTAAAGCAGTTTCCTTTCCACCAACTTACCTCTTTATTGGCTTTTGAGCAGCTATCAGCTGGACCCCACTTTCCGTAACAGTGTAATCTGGAGCAAATGAGTAAACATACTGAAGTGCTGAGAACCTGAGCTCACCCCGTGGGAGAAAGGCGATCACAGTGTGAAATGAGGGAAGACAAGGAAGAGCCCTGAGGTATACAGTTGGTACTGGAGTTACCACATGAGCTCATGATGTTTTAAAAAAACACGTATCTCCTCTCTCTGCCCACTCAGAGGGTCTGTAAGTGTGCGCACACACGCACAAATAGATGTGGTTATGTGTGGATGTAGCTGTAGATGAATAAATAAACTGACAAATACAGAACAAAAGAAAAGCTAATGGAACAAAATGGTAACAGTTGGTGAACCTAGGTAAAAGGTGTATGGGTGTTCACTGTACCGGCAGCTTTTATAAGGGTTTATAATAGTTCAAGAAAGAAAATCAAGGAAGAAAAAAAACAGTTTGTCTTCATCATTGCCTCCCATCTGGATTAGTTTGGTTGCTCTTCTCTGGCCTTTTCTAGCTCTGGTTTATCTCTGTCGAGAGCCGGTGACCAAAACTGCCTACAGCAATCCAGTCACAGGAATGCCATCCCTGTAAGCCAGGGTGAGACACTGTCAACCTGGTTTCATATATTCCTTGGGAGGATCCTGTAGTACCCGAAAGGATCAGACTCTCTAGGTACCAGCCAATGTGGCTCCTCAGGCTCTTGCCAAGGATGGAATCAGAGTTTAGAGCCCTTATAAGTGAACCATTTCGATGGCTAATTTACAAGTACATTAAAACTTACTGGCCATTTTTCTGCCCATTCCCTCACTCATGAGATCTTTCTGTGGACTATCTCTATTAACTAGACTCTCCATGGCCTAGGAGAATTTGCTACTGCTGACACATTCAACAAATGTGGCACTATTCAACAAACAGTGCCTGAGCAGCAGGCACTATTTAACCCTGGAGCTACAGTAGTGAAAACAGGCAGACATTTCAACATAATGGAGCTTATGTTAATAAAGATTTCAAAGGGAGGAAAGAAAGCCAGGTTGATAGACAAGAAGCAAATATATAAGTGAAGAGTGGGTGGGTGATACAGTCGACAGGAAAAAAGCAGGCAAGGAGGATGGAGTTTAGGGTGGGAGTTGGGGAGGGGTTTGCAGTTTTTAAAAAAGGCAGCCAGGGAAGGCGTCTTGGAGAAGGTGACATTAAGACTGGAAAAGGCGAAAAAGTGAGCCCCAGTGATATCTGGGGGAAGCATGTTCCAGGAAGTGTATTCTGTGGTAGGAAGGACCTGTGGTGGGAGCCATCTGGCCTGTCCAAGTAACAGGAAACTAGCGGAAGCTGGAGCTAAGCAGTGCAATTGAGGGAGAGGGCAGAAGGAGACCAGCTGATAGGCCGGGGTCAGATGGCATCACTGGGCTTTGCAGGTCACCTGTAGGTCACTGTCAGCTCTTGCCCTTAACTTGGAGTGAAGACAGGAGCATCAGAAGGGTTCTGGGCAGAGAAGTGGTTTGACACATGTTTCTAAAGTCTTAGCTAAATTAAAACTCCTTCCCACGACTTCCCCGGTGGTCCACTGGTTAAGACTCCATGCATCCACTGCAGAGGGCACAGGTTTGACCCCTGGTCAGGGAACTAAGATCCCACATCCCGCACATGGCCAAAAAGTTAACTAACTAATTAAAAACAACTGCTTCCCTGTGTGCTCTCTTTCACATAATATTAATTCACAGCTAGATTTCTGAGGACTCCCTTTTATTTCTTCACTTCTTCCCCGTCTCCTGCTAACTTACATCAGTCTCTTAAAATAACACCTAGAGCTGCCACCAAAGCGCCATCCCTGTTCTGTCATGGGGTCTGAAACGAGTGGTGGCCATTTGTAGGTCTTTGGGGGGTCACACCTATGACCTTGAAGATGAAAAGAGGCATGGTAGAGTTTAGGGGATGTGGAGGGGTGAGAATGAATGTGAGTGACAGAGGCCAGGAGGCCAAGCCTTGTGCTAGGGCAGGGAGCATGCTCGAGGTGGAGAGAAGATACAGCGGGGGCAAGGATGCTGGACCAGGACAGAGAACCAGGAAGTGGGAATGTTCGCGCCCCATCGCAGAGCTGCGGGACCTGCTGCTGCAGGTGAGTGATCAGGAGCGAGGCACAACTTACTCCTCCCAGCTGTCACAGCTTAGAATCTGCAGCAGGAGTCTTGGTTTCTTCCATTTCCTGAAACGAGCCACTCTGCTGGATGTAAACTCCTGGTCTTTGGTCAGTGAGCCTCAGGCATGAACATCCAGGGAGGCCCTCAGCTGGGGCTTCATGGAGTCCTCTCTGTGGAGCTGGGTGGTCTTGGGTTCAGGTACGGGGCGAGATCTCATTCAAAGGAAGGGCCTGAGAAGGGGCCTGGGACTGGATGCATGTCTCATCTCTTCCCTCACCACCTCTTACCACAGTGACCGGGGCAGGCACATCACGCAGAGCCCTTCTCCCTGGGCTCTGCATCTGTATCCTGTGTACCTCTGCTCGCGGCATCCTGCCCTCCAAGGCAGCTACTTACACAAGGATGCAGGTGAGCGAGTAGGGGGAGAGGGGCCGTCTCTGAGAGGATCTGCAGAAATACATGTCCTCCTCCTCTTCTCTCTGCCCTCCTAAACCTTTTACTTTCTGTTTATGACCATTATTTTTAACAGATTTTTTGAGATAAAAGGCAAAGAACTAGGTGGCTACCGTCCTACCAGATCAGTGGCATTAAGACGAAGAACACCAACTGGTTTTATGACACAACAGAGGAGAAACAATCGATGTATAAATTAGAGCTTTAACATTGTCATAAACTCCAGAGCAGCAGGATTTAGTGATGGGTAAGCAGGCCAAGACAGGACAAAATTGTAATTGGGAGACAGGAAGTGACACCACTGTTTTTCACAGTAAAACAAAAAGAAGGGAAAGGAGAGAGATTAAGAGAGCAAATGAAGTGCACAGACTTTGCCAGGCGGGGTTATATCCTTTCAAATTAAAAAACGCCAGGAACTTACGTGATATCGGCATTTGGGTGAAGCCCGAAGACTTCGGGGTTATCTAGGGATGGCAATGACTGGATGTATTCAAAATACTGATCCAAAGTTTTGCACACAGGGATTTTATACCCTGTATAAAAACAGAACGACGGTTCAAACATCTTCTCACTGAACCAGACCTGTATCGGAGAGAAAACAGGAGAGATAAACTGATGAATCTCTAAATGAAAACCCCAAACTGCCACTGTCAAGGAGATAGGGTCACCTTATTTCCATTTTAAGCACTTTTTATATTGGGTTTGAAAGTTTCTTAACAAAACCACTGATAATACAGTTAGACATATGCAGGCATGCTCAGCTGCTTCAGTCATGTCCAATTCTTTGCGACCCCAGTGGACTGTAGCCCACCATGGGATCATCCCGTCAAGAATACTGGAGAGGGCTGCCATTTCCTCCTCCAGGGAGTCTCCCCGACCCAGGGATCAAACCCGCGTCTCCTGCGGTTCTTGCACTGAGCCACCTGGGAAGCATAGTTAGATATAGACTAAGGAAAGAGAAAGGCCACAATACAAGAACAAGGAAAGCCGGTCTCTGTTTAACACCAAAGAAGATAATTTCTAAGGGTGAAGAGGACAGGGTCAGCCTTGCAAGCCCACCCTCTACTGGAGTAATCTGACACACCTTGAGTTCACTTTAAAAAGGCAGGGGAGCGGAGTGCAGAAGCAATAACCACACACACAGACACAGACACGCACACGAGAGCACATCTGGGCATTTTCACTGCCTCCCTTCTCCCCAGAAACAGGGTTCACGCCTGGGGGCTTACGCTTGTGCTTAGCAGTGGTGCTGAATACTCCACACAGCCAGGAAAACTTCTTACAAATATCTCCCCTCCCACCCTGAGCTGGAGAACACTCTCTGTTAATTAAGTTACATCCCTGGACACAGGAAGCAAATATATCCAACCATCTTATTGTTTGCCTTAAGACATCCCTTTCTCATTCTGTATGAACTGATTATCTATAAGGTAACAGCGAGAGAACAAATAAATACTTGGTGAAGACAGACTTCTGAAGTGGAGGGAAAAAAAATGTTGAATGCCTGTGAGCCTGTTTTGAGGCAATGATTTCTGTGTCAAAAGGGGTGATTTTCACAGAAGGGAGGGAAATAATGAGATGATGGGAAGAGCAGGGATGCAGGCAGGATGTCCAAATCACTCAGAGGACTCCATGTGGAAAGAAATGGGGACTGTGTTTTCCTTCGATTGGTCACACTTTCTCTAATATCTTCCCTCCATATCCTGCCTCTTCCAGCTCTTTTTAGGTTCAGTGATTGCTCTGAAACACCCTGTCCCTGGTTCTCCCTTTTTTATTCAACACAGTTCTATTCTATTCAACTCCGGTCCACAAGGCGTTGAGCTTAGAACAGGAACAGACTGCAAAGATGAGACACGCAGTCCTTTCCTTCAAGGAGCTTGTGACCCAGTAGAGAGAGAAGCCAGTTACATAATCACCAAAATACAAAGTGCACTAAGGTAAGAGACAGAGGAAATAAAAATAGGAGGCAAAGTACTAAGGAGGCGAGCCAGGAAGAAAGAAGAGCCAGATGGATGTCAGGCAAAGCTTTATCTAGGAGGTGATTTTGGAGATATACCTCGAAGGATAGGATTTTAGCAAAAGAACTTGTGACTGGGGAGACCACACACGCAAAGGCATAGAATAACTGATGCAAAGATGTGAGGCAGGTTGGGTACATGATGAAACCAGTGTATTTATCCTAAGATAACTATAATGTAGAGGGAAGAGATCAGACAGAAAAAGTGAGGTGAGGTCATATTATGGATGACTGTGGATGTCAAGGAGAGGGCTGGTGCATAACTGAAAAAATGGGGAGCAGTTGAAAGTCATCAAAGAAAATAGTGCTATGATTATGGTCATTATTTAGAAAGATGAGGTTTTTAGTGATGCAGATGACAAGGGTGGCCAAGGCCATGGGGTCTTCAGCACCAGACAACAAATGACCACACTGAGCTCTGAGCTGCCAGGTGACATATGCATAAAAAAGCAAAACGAACTTTCTTCTTGTTTTTCCACTTCCTTAATAAAGTTCAAAAGCATAAAGAGTAAATCCACGAATAGCTAGATTCAAAAACACAAAAACAGTTGAGCTTCACCAAATCTGGAGGACATTTTTGGTATAATCAAAATACAGAATATGAAATCTACATGGAGTTACTTCAGGAGACTCTGAAAGGTAGCCTATAAAAATAAGCAGTCATTCTTCAAGGACAATGAGCAAAGTTCTACAATTACTGGTTTTAAGGGAGACAGGCCATAAGATGCTGAGAATGGAGAAAACAGACAAGGATTCAAAGACAAGCTCCAAATTGCAAGTCACAGTGACAGAGGATCCGTTTGAAGGCTCTGGTTTTCAATTGAAGCAATTTTCACTCAGGGAACATGGTCCAGGTAAAGTGGCAGCAGATGACAAGCCTTTGCCTCCCTAGTCACCCACATTCTGTTTGAAGACATTAAGTTGAATGTTGACATTTTTCTATATTGAGCTGTCTTATATAAATTTTCAGGAGTCTCCCAGGTGGCACTAGTGGTAAAGAACCAACCTGCCAATGCAGGAGACTTAACAAACTCAGGTTTAATTCCTGGGTCAGAAAGATCCCCTGGAGGAGGGCATGGCAACACACTCCGGTACTCTTGCTGAGAATCCCATGGACAGAGGAGCCTGGTGGGCTACAGTCCATGGGGCTGCAAAGAGTTGGACATGATTGAAACGACTTAGCACGCATACACCCCATGTATTTTTTAAAGTAATTTTTTAATACCAGGCAAACACTAAATAATTAGTATTAAAGGTCAATAAAGGTCAATTCCCTTTCCTTATCTTCCTTGACCTCTCTCAGTTGACATTTATTCTTTCTTGATACATTAAAGTATATTAAAGTACTCAGGAATTTGTCTTCAGTTTCTTTTATTTTTTCATCCTTTTTCTCTGTACTTTCTTCTTAGATAATGATCTCATCTTACCTCCTGACTTTAAATGCCATCTACATAGGACAAATCTCAAATCCTTTTCTCCAGCCCTGAGCTCTCTCCTGAGCTCCACCCTGTAAATCCAACTGCCTGTTTATCTTCATCCATTCTCTCATTCAACAAATATTTATTTGAGTGCCTACTACGTGAGAGATCCATTCTAGGCACAGTGATGCAAACAGGTAAAGTCCCTGTCCTTATGGAACTTCCAGTCTTAGACATCCGCACCTGGATGTCCAGGAGGCAGCTCACAGGTTACATGATGAAAACAGGTGACATATGCACATAAAAGCAAAAATTAGGAAATTTCCACCCCCAGTGAAATTTATTTTCTCTGTAAATAGTCCCATTCTCCATCCAGTTACTTAGGTCAAAACTAGGAGTGATCCTTGACCCTGCCCCTTCCTTCCCCATCAGCATTCTGCTGGTAGTATCTGTACAGTATGTCCAGAATCTATCCACTTCTCACAGTCTCCGGTGCCACAACTCCAATTTAGGTACTTGTACAATTATTCTAACACAAATGTGCTTACTAAGACATCTCTTTTTTCCTCTTTTGAATCTCAGATACAGACGCGAGTTCATCATATTCCTGTTATTTTATTATTCTCAGGTCTCTAGGCCCTTTTCATTTTAGTTTTTCCCATTTAGCCCTTATATTCACTCCTAGTCTCCTCTTTGGGGGCTTCTATTTAAATATACCTGATATATGTCCTTGGAAGTATGTATATTTATCCTTGAGAAATTTTACAGGTACCACTCTATAGGTCTCACTTTATTTTTGAAAGCTCTGCACTCAATGCTATGTTCCTAAGATTTATGCATGATGTCATATGGCCCATTTCTTCCAAGCGCTGCACTGTATTCCGGCACAGTGGAATACAACATTTAGCTCCTCTATTACTCCTCTAACTCCTCAACCTGACAGACTCCCAGGTTGCTTTCAACTTTCCACTCTCCCAAACAGTACTACGGATAATGTCTTTGTACATGTCCACAAACGTGTCTGAGAATTACTCTGGGACATACACTCAACAGTGGGATTCTGGTTCAGAGAGCAGTCACATCCTACACCCGTGATATGACTCAGTGCCACCAGCGCGCCTTTGAAGGGTGAGTGGTGGTAACACATGTGCCCACCCACCACTGCTTATCTTTTCTCTCAGGCTTCTTGTCTATCCCCTTAGGCTTGTTCATCTCCACAGTGGATGCTGTGATGTGCCACCAAATCCTTCTCCAGGACCCAGGCACTGGCTCCCCCAGCTGTCTGGAGTACTGGCTACTAGGGGCTCACAACAGTGTCCCTCCCAGGAATTGCCCTGGAAGGGAGCTGCCTCAAAGGAGATCATGCCCTTGGGGGAAGGGAGGACCACAGGCAGAATCGATCTAAGAGTTCACTTCTGGTGAACCCAACTGACAATGGTTGCCTGCAGCTCCGTGCACAGTCTTGACACGACACTTTTATACATATCCATATGTGGGTTTTTTTCCTAGAAATGTTCTGGGACGTATCTACCCATGACACTTAATTTTGGTTCAGTTTTGCTCAGTTACTTCCTCGGAGATCTGCTTCTGCATATCCTTACCAACACTATCATCATCCACCTTTCTCTACATACAGTTCTAAGAAAAACTTGTGAACATTAATAAGGGTTGAAAAACAATTCAGATTTCTGGTCAACCTCCAGTTTACCAAAATACCTCCAGAGCTTATACTTTGTTGTTGAGGTCTCCATTTTGTTAAAGTGGGAAAAAAAACTAAGAATTACCGATTCAGATCCCAATACAAAGAACCTAAATAACCATAAAATACTCCTGTATCTGATTTTTTTGCACTTAGGTAATATATATTGCATCTTTAACATGTAAAAGTTTTAAGGATAATTTGAGCCTGGTAGATTCTTGCCTGAAGAATCCCAGGGATGGAGGAGCCTGGTGGGCTGCCTGCCGTCTATGGGGTCGCACAGAGTTGGACACGACTGAAGCGACTTAGCAGCAGCAGCAGTAGATGTACTTATACCATTTATCCTTGGTGTGAAAGCCAGAATTGCTAAGAGATAATATTTTCTAGAAAATGTTTACTCATATGACCTATGCACATTTTATTGGGCACTGAGGAAAAAAAAAACACTTCATCAATTTTCAATTGTCTGTCCTAATGGAAAGAGATGAGAAAACTCAAATTTTGGCTCATTCTCCAGTCACTTATCTTGGGGCTTGAAATACCCTGAAGACTTGCAATCAGAGGAAAAGGCAGAGGTATTATGTCCAGTAATTTTATAGGAGGGGAGGTGGACATGAGCAGCTAATCTATAACAGAAGATTATAGATCAGTAAGAGTTGACCTTTGTTCTGTTCTGGACCACAAGTAGATTGCTAGTTGGTTTGGTTTTGGTTTGGTTGGCCGATTCTTTTCAGCGGCTCTGCTCTATATTTTTTCCCTTTCAGTTTGGCTTACCTATTATGAACCAAAAATATTATTTAATAGGAAGATGCAATGAGGTGTGTATCTATGCTATTTTTTTCTAAGTTGACTTACTCTAGCAAAGCAGTTAAGCAGACGTTTATCAAAGTCATCGGTGACTCTGCCCCCATACTGCACCTCTCCAATCATGTACCGAACGGTATTCCATGACACACCCTTTATTAGAAAATAGAGAAGAGTTATTCATTGTCAACCCAAACAAACAATTCTAAACATTTCGATTCTTTCTCTAAAAGAAAGCTCTGAAAAAGGAAGCACTAGCTATGACTGCATTTAAAATTACTCATTATCTTATATTAATAACTCTTTTGCTCTTACATGACTGGAATTGCTATGGTTTGTTCACCAAAGAAAAACTTACAGTACTAAACGTCAGTGAATATATTGCTCATTGATTATTTAATGTAAGGGGAAAAGATGACTATTTTTCAGTCTGTGGATGTAATTACCTATAATGTTCATTATAGTACAGCCAAGCTGTTAGAGCAGAAAAAAGTCACGTTTAATGAGGAAAAGAGAAAAATCAAGTAATCGGCGCTTGAATATGCATTCTTAGTAATATATTTTCTGAATCTGTATGAGAACATCTAGAAAATTATTCACAAGGTTTTTCTACAATGTAATCTTTTTCTGACTCATTGTATGAGCTATGACTACATCAAAGCATTTATTAACTTCCATAGCAATCTTATACTAGCAACGCATTTCAGACATTAATAGTTCTTTATTTTTAAAAAGTTTCAATACATTTGGGGTAGGAGAAGTAAGGATCCTTGGTTTTTATTTACTTTCTCTTGGTTAAAATTTTATTTTTCAGCTACATTGCCTTTCAAAGCAACTATTTCAAGATAACTGTCATTTGTATGTACAAAAATGATAAACAATCACAGATATGAACCCATATAACTTTTTCATCGAAATGTCATACTCAAATTTAATATCCCTTTGTAACTTCTAGGAAAAATGATGGTTTGATTTTAGATTTCTCCCCTAGCCAGATAACAATTCATCATGGCTCACCCTCATCATACTGGTAGTGTGGAATCTATGATTATTTTTCTGAGAAGGTATCTACTGTGAGAAGGAAGAGAGGAGGAGATGACAGGCAACTCGTATTTACTGAGCCCTGACTACACACCATACACTGTGTTTTCACACACAAATACTAACTTGTTTATTCCTCTTGGAAACCATGACCATTTTGTAGATGAAGAAACAGGCTCTCTCTGGGAGGCTCATAAACTTGCTCAAAATCACAGAATAAAACACAGATTTCAAACCCCTTGGAACACAGAAGGGGTTTGAAAGAACAAACAACTGAGTTTGTGTTCTTAGCTCAGTGACCCTGAGGAAGTCCATTATTCTCTTTAGCTTAGTGTTAGTCACTCAGTCCTGCCCGACCCTTTGAAATCCCATGGACTATAGCCCACCAGGCTCCTCTGTCCATGGGATTCTCCAGGCAAGAATACTGGAGTGGGTAGTCATTCCCTTCTCCAGGGGATCTTCTGGATCCAGGGAATGAACCCAGGTCTCCTGCATTGCAGGTGGATTCTTTACCATCTGAGCCACCAGGGAAGCCCTTAGCCTAGTACCTCATCAGTAAAACAGGGATGATGGTAATGCCTTCTATATCTGTATAACCCAGTTGTGAAAATAAAAGTGAGAGCCTGCACACGTGAGCACCTTGAAAACTGTGAAGTGATACACGACCAGTGATCATTGTTACAAATCACTGCTATTGATCTGCATGGCATCTGTTAAGATGTGACTTGAGTTGCAAAGGAAATATAACATGGACTGGGAGATAACATTCTCACTTCTGAGGATTCTGAGGTAGCATGAGTGAGATGAAGGAAGGAAAGTCTGATTCAAGGTACACTTTCTCTGGAAGTGCACTGAGGCATTGCGGGGTGACGTGAAGAAGGCTGTGCTGTTTCTGGAAACAATCAGTTCATCCATCACAGCTCTGACTCTGCTGTGCATGTGCTTGGGAGAGACAGGGGTGGGGTGAGAGTGGGGGACATAGGTGTGAGATGGAGAGCCCCAGTGCACTCTGATGGGCAGTAGAGGTGTGCCTGGAAATGGCTGGACCAGTAAACAGGTGATTGGAATGACTGATCCCTTTTGGAAGAACTGGGGGGAACCTTAGCAGGGTCACTGCATATCCCAGACTGTGAATGTCTGTAGAACTTTGATTTAAAAACAGCAATGAAAACAAACAAACAAAAAACAGAAATAATTTCACTCACTTTCTTAATGTCGCATTCATCAAGGTGATTCTGAACAAACTGAACGCTGGCTGAAAAGTCAGCAGAATTGAATTCATAAGGAATATTCCATCCTAAGGGACCAAATTTGCGTCGCTCCTTAAAAACACCAAAGAAAAGCAAGTATCAAGTGAGATTTTAAACTGGTATTGCAGCTGATTCCTTTTATTACTAAAACAAATTACAGTAAAATTAACCAGTATATGGTTTGGGATACAGCAAACATTAGAAATACTTTTCCTTGGCTCTAGATGGTTGACAAAAGCAAATCTCCGATTATTTGCCAAATTGGAGTCTGGGGTTTGAAAAGTCTAGGTCCTGCTCAAAAAAGTGCAGCAGGTACTCAACAAATAGCTGTTGAATGAATTCACTTATTCTAAATTGGACTCTTGAAAGTTTCAAATGTTAAATGTAAGGGTTTGAATTTTTGCTTTTCAAGTTGAATAACCTAAGCTCACAAGGGTGGTCAGACTCCCTGCTAGTATCACTTTGTAATTTTGTGGTTTCAGATTTTGAAAACTAAACATTTTCTATTGTAAAACATGACATAACTGCCTTAAAACATATTGCCCTTGTTTGTTCTCTCCTGTGAAACAGTGGTTAATCATTCCAAATCATCAAATTACTCCTAAATAATCAAACAGGGCTCAAGCCAAATGACTCAATTGCTTTGATATTCTGAGACCATTTTAAAGGTATGTGAGTGTCAGAACTGATATTTCCAGACCCCGATCACCTAGCAAACCACATATATTAACTCAAACGTTACCATACCATCAGCTTTCCTTGCCTCAGCACACAATCAGTCTAAGAAAAGTTCAATTATTCATTCAGGTTAGTTCCTGACCTTTTGATCCAAGTGTCACTCATGTGGAAAGTAGAATCCTGATACATCCGTGGGAAGATATAATTCCACTTCTATACCTCTAAATGTGTACTAGCTTTTCTTTCTCTTTTTTGCCTTCCCTAACCCAACACACAGACACAGACAAACACAGACACACACATAATTTTCACAAGCCATTCTAATACTTCTTTCTGCAGCTGTTCCATGCTTTAGACCATGAATAACACTACCATTTAAAGGAATCTAAATGAATTTTAATTTGGGCAAATTCATGGACAAGTCAGAGAAGAAATTGAGAAGGTGAGAAGCTTTAATTACTGATTTTTGATAAAGAAATCACCTGCCAAGGCAGGAGACACAAGAGATGCAGGTTTGATCCCTGGGCCAGCAAGATCCCCTGGAGAATTAAATGGCAAACTGCTCCAGTATTCTTGCCTGGAAAATTCCATGAGCAGAGGAGCCTGGTGGGCTACAGTCCATGGGAGTCACAAAGAGTTGGACACGACTGAACACACACAGCACAGGATATGCTTTTAAGCATATCCTAAATCAAAATTAATCTGGGTCCAGATGTCCTGGCCCTGGGAGATCAGACTGAGGACAAACAACCCTTAGAAATATAAACTACTACCATTATTTCTAGAACTCTTCTTCTTTAGGTTGGGTTATCAGGTATTAGGCAATTGTATGGAAGGACTCCCATTTCCACTCTAGCTCATTAGATCAAAGGTGGACAATCAGCCCAAGACCAACAACATCCTCTCTCCCAGGAATCTGAACTAAAAGAGTTCAGAATTGGTATTCAGAATTTGTCCTAATCAGAGCTCACTGAGGTGAGCCTCGTTCAGGTTGTTCTAGGAGCAAGGGTGGCTTGGAGGATCTATAGGACATTAACACAAAAATGCATTCGGCTAACCCTTGAGTTTCTAGAATTACTTCCATCTTGAAGACTTCAAAGTGAAAAATGCAAAAATACACTTATAATTAAAATGCAAATGTTTTCCTATTAAAAGAGAGAATTATCTCTAAAGTAGTTTAACCATTTCGACTTAATTTTTAAAATTTACTGGTCAATTAGACAGGAGACTGAATGAAGAATAATTCTTCCTTTCCGATTACTAAAGCTGCTGAAATTAGCTCTACAGAAACATTCCCATTTATGTGCACTGAGTGACTGCAATTCAGTTGCTCCTTAAAATGTGATCTTTGAAAACTGTCCTACTGCTGAGATTTGCTTTATTTTACATTACTATCAATTTTTATTCATGAACATTCACTTCTTGGGTTGGTTCACTAAAATCACAGATGGTTTAATTCCTCTTGGAAAAAAGGACAAAATCTAGGTATCTCTTCTTTCACAAATGAGGTCATTTCACTTTCCTGCTTATTTTTTTTGTATTTATTGATTCCTATAAGTGACAATTAAGAAAAGACAACACCCAAGTAGCACCTTGGATTTATATCAGGATAGACTCAAACCACTGGGACCTAAGAACTCATTTGGAAGCTCAAAAGCAGAGGATTTTGCTAGAATTTGGAATATTTGGAATATTGAATCTCTCCAATCCAATTAGTGTTTTTGAAATTATGAGCCCTAGGTGATATCATAGAAAAATATTAGAATCAGTGCATTTGCAAGAAGTTTTAATCTAGCTGAGAAAATAAGACTTAGAAACAAGGGAAGGACAACACTGTAGTAAGTATAATTAACTGTCAAAATTTCACAGACGTTAAGCTTGAAGAAGACATTCAATCAAGGGCTCCTGGGAAGAACGAAACTGCAGCTGGTGTTTGAACAGAAGGGAGAAAAGAATCCTGAGCTTGGTCAAGGTCAGGAGCAAAGACAGGAGTGCAGAGCTCGTAATCTGTCCAGAAGGAGACTGCAGAACTGTGTCACTGCAGCAGGGGATAGCCTCTGCTGAGTATATCTGGAACCACAGCCCCACGTGATGATTCAGGGGTGGATGGAACACAGACAGATTTGAACATCAGGAGAGAGAGCGAAAACCTGACTCAGCAGAAAGTTGTTAATCCATTATTAAGTTGGAGAGTCATGATTTTAGGAAGACTAGTCTGCTCCCTACTGAATTTAACCAATACAGTTCCTTCTCTCTGTTCCAAAGCATATATAAAACACAACTACTAATGCAATATGGAAAATGTGGGATCCTCTGTAGAACACCGAAGAGAAGCTGTTCAATGGACTCATCATTTTAATGATGTCAAAGCCATTTCCAGTTTTATGTTAGAATCTCCCTCAGCCTAACGATCTTCTCTCCCACAGTCCAGTGAAGAATCATTTCAGGCTCATCTTCAAAGCAAGGCTCTCTTTAGAGCATTGAATCCTATTTATTTAATAACTGGAGCTAACATAAAATGAAAAATAAACTCCACACTGGACAATATAAGAAAAACATCAATAGGTTAAAATAATTAACAGAAATAGTCAGAACCCCTGGGGAAAACTATATGGGAACGTGTAAAAGATATTTTTAAAAAATTCTGTATCATGTTACTATGATTATTTTCAAGAGATTTGCACTAAGAACTTTATTATCACACCTCCCCAAAGCAAGAACTGGTATTCAGATCATTAAATTTTAATTGAGTATTTGTCAAGGTTTAAACCTAAAAAAAAAAGGCAGAAAAGTAAACACTTTTCTGAATAAGGAAGTGTTAACAGTGGTACTCTCTGAGCCACACAGACATGGCCATTTTTATTCAATATTAACAAATATTTTAAGAGCCATGGTAAAATTAGCAAGCTTGCAACTGCCCCTGTAGGCAGTTAGAGCTGCTAATCAAAGACTCTTGTAATAAACCTCACCAAGTTGTGTATCACTCATAAGTCCCAAACATGGGCCTCAATGTGGCAAGCCAAGGTGAGAAAGAGAAACATCCAAACCATGAAAAGGACATAAAAATGACTAACGACACCTCCCCCAAGGGCAGTGGCTCTGTGGCAGGTATTCTCCATTCTCACTGAATACTAGAGTCACTTGGCAAGTTTTACAAAGGTCTGAGAACTTCACCACAATGCCTCCTCCAGGAAATTCTGGATCCAGGCAGTGGCTGAGGATCCAGTCATTAAAGTAAGATGCTGAAGATGTTCACAGGTTCAGTTTGCTGGATCACTGCTTAAGATGCTCACGGGTCCAATGTGGTGTAGTACATGGATCATCGGTGGGAACAAAACAGCCAACGTTTTCCTGACCTTCTGCAGGAAGTGGTGGTAGGAGACTACAGATGGAATTGTCGAGTTTCAGAAGACCCAGACTTTGGAGGAGGATAGATTTAAAACTAAAATCCTGAGGGGTGAGTGTGGGCTTGCTCTGAAGCCCAGGATAGTGCTACACTGGAGCTTCTGGGAAACCGTAGTGAGAGAAGACTGACACCAGTGGGACGCTTCCCTTGTGAGTTGTCTTTCAGAGGATGCAGGAATTGATCTCAAGAAGTAGTGGCCATGTAAGTGGAGGAGTGCACCAGGACACTGGGAGGAGAGGCTCCCGTGGGGAGGGCCGGAGGACTGGCTGGTGAGGCAGAGACATCAGCTGGCTGCAGTGAGAGCTGACTTGGCAGCAGTAACCTGGAACCAAGTTCCTGGAGGAGGGAGGGAGCGAAGCCGGGGGAGTAGGGAGTGAGCAGAACTTGGTGCAGAATTGGTTGGTGCGTCTATGCAAGTTTCCATGGCAGCACCCAGGTCACCCCCTCCCCCTGGGTAAGCCTGCTCCTACCTCAAGACACCTTCTGCCACTCTTCTACCCAAGAAAGTTGTCTTTGACCAGTCAAATCTACTTCCCCTCCTTACGGGAGAGGAGGGTACTCATTTTGTCCTCGGCAACAAGAGTAGGGTCCACATAACACAGGATGCCCTTCAGCTGGGGTGCATGAGGCCAAACCATGGTCTGATAAGAGAAACACACTGCAGGGCAGGTGGGCATTGGCTGTGTGACCACTAGGACCTGCTTTCTCATGTGTGATGGATTCCAACTCGAATCCCTTGGAAGTGGGCAGACTCTTCCCAGAACAGACCCCCCACCATGTCCTCCACCTGCCTTTCATCTGAGGAAAAACTTCAGTCAAAAATTTAATCAGAGAGGTGGGAAAATACAAGAGGAAGAAATAATAATAGCTTAGTCATTAAAAAAAAATGTCAAGGACCTTTGGTTCTTCCTCAAGGGCTACAGCCAATATTCTAAGCCACGTCCTTTGAGTTGTTTTACAGAGACTGGAACCACCACCAGGTAGAAGAAGTTAACCATATATTGCCCACAAACACATAGACCTCAGACCAGCTGGAACCAAACAATTGATGATGCTGACTCCCTCTTACCTCACCACCAACCAGTTAGAAGAATGTCCACGAGCTGACTATAAGACTCCTCACTACCCCCTCCACGGTGGTACACACAGTTTCAAGAGCATTAGTCCACTGTGGCCCCCTGTGCCTGAAAAAACAATAAAGCTATTCTCCTCTACTTCACCCAAAACTCTGTATCCACATCAGTGCTGTCTTGCCAGCAATGGACAACAGAGGGTGAGTTTCCCTAGTCCAGAAGCTTCAGACATGAACCAATCCCCTCTTCTTTTATTCAGTCTCTGAAGGACAGAAGTATATGCATCACATTTGTATAAAGCAAGGGATATCCAGGAAAATTTGGAAGAATCAATTCACTGATTAACAAATCAGGTATTTGGCTTTTATATCCAACACTAGAAAAATATAAGCCACAATCTTTCTTTTCAGAATAGTCCTTCCTATAACAGTTGTGTCTTAAACCCTAATGTGCACACAAATCATTTGGGCATCTTATCACAATGCAGATTCTGATTCAGCAGATCCGGGGTGGGTCCTGAGATTTATCTCTTAGAAGTTTCTAGGTGACATGGATGCTGCTGACCCAGGACCACAAGCCCCTAAAGAATTCTGGATTTTTCTATCAGACTGGCTCTATCCTAACCGATTTACTTTAATTCATGGACCTACCCTTCCACATTCCTATGCAATACTGTTCTTTATATCACTGGACTCTACTTTCACTACCAGACACATCCACAATGGGGCATCATTTCAGCTTTGTCTCAGTCTCTTAATTCTTTCTGGAGCTACTTCTCTGTTCTTCCTCGGTAACACATTGGACACCTACTGACCTAAGAAGCTCATCTTTCAGTGTCATATCTTTTTGCCTTTTCACACTGTTCATGGAGGTCTCAAGGTTCCAGTTTGTGGATCACCCACCCGGTGACCTTATGGGAGGGCTAATGGTGTCCTCCTCCTAGAGGACTTATGTCACATGCTGCACCTCACTGCACCTGGCCCCACAGCAGGCCACTACTGACACACCTCCACAGGAGGCCCTTAAACACTCACAGGCAGGTCCGGTTCAGTCTCTTGTGAAGGCCACTGCTCCTTTCCCTGGGTCCTGTATGCACAGGGTTTGTTTGTGCCCTCCAAGAATTTCTGGGCATGCATGAGAGAATGCACTGGTCACAACAAACACCCTCTTCCAACAACACAAGAGATGACTCTACACATGGACCTCACCAGATGGTCAATACCAAAATCAGACTGATGGAGAAGCTCTATACAGTCAGCAAAAACAAGACCGGGAGCTGACTGTGGCTCAGATTATGAACTCCTTATTGCCAAATTCAGACTTAAATTGAAGAAAGTAGGGAAAACCACTAGACCATTCAGGTATGTCCTAAATCAATCCCTTATGATTATACAGTGGAAGTGACACATAGATTCAAGGGATTAGATCTGATAAAGAGCGCCTGAAAAAATGATGGATGGAGGTTTGTAACACTGTACAGGAGATGGTGACCAAAACCATGCTCCCCAAAAGAAATGCAGCAAGGCAAGATGGCTGCCTGAGGAGGCCTTACAAAGAGCTGAGAAAAGAAGAGAAGCAAAAGGCAAAGGAGAAAAGGAAAGCTATACCCATCTGAATGCAGAGTTCCAAAGGATAGTAAGGAGAGATAAGAAGGCCTTCTTAAGAGAACAGTGCAAAGAAATGGAGGAAAACAACAGAATGGGAAAGACTGGAGACCTCTTCAAGAAAATTAGAGATACCAAGGGAACATTTCATGCAAAGTTGGGCAAAAGGACAGAAACAGCAAGGACCTAACAGAAGGAGAAGACATTAAGAAGAGGTGGCAAGAATACACAGAACTATACAAAAAAGGTCTTAATGACCCGGATAACCACGATGGTGTGATCACTTATCTAGAGTCAGACATCTTGGAGTGTGAGGTCAAGTGGGCCTTAGGAAGCATCACTACAAACAAAGCTAGTGGAGGTGATGAAATTTCAGCTGAGCTATTTCAAATCCTAAAAGATGATGCTGTTATAGTGCTGCAATCAATATGGCAGCAAGTTTAGAAAACTCAGCAGTGGCCACAGGACTGGCAAAGGTCAGTTTTCATTCCAATCCCAAAGAAAGGCAATGTCAAAGAATGCTCAAACTATTGCACAGTCACAATCATTTCACATGTTAGCAAGGTAATGCTCAAAAATCCTTCAAGCTAGTCTTCAACAGTATGTGAACCAAGAACTTCCAGATGTTCAAGCTGGGTTTAGAAAAGGCAGAGAAACCAGAAATCAAATTGCCAATATCTATTGGATCATAGAAAAAGCAAGAGAATTCCAGAAAAACATCTACTTCCACTTCACTGACTACGCTAACGCCTTTGACGGTGTGGATCACGCAAACTGTGGAAAACTCTTAAAGAGATGGAAATACCAGACCACCTCAACTACCTCCTGAGACATCTGCCTGCAGGTCAAGGAGTAACAGAACTGGACATCCAACAATGGACTGGTTCCAAATTGGGACAGGAGTACGTCAAGGCTGTATATTGTCACCCCGCTTATTTAACTTACATGCAGAGTACATTATGCAAAATGCCAGGCTGGATGAAGTACAAGTTGGAATCAAGATTGCTGGAAGAAATATCAATAATCTCAGATATGCGGATGACACCACCCTAATGGCAGAAAGTGAAGAGGAACTAAAGAGCCTCTTGATGAAAGTGAAAGAAGAGAGTGAATAAGCTGGCTTAAAATTCAACCTTCAAAAAACTAAGATCATGACATCTGGCCCCATTACTTCATGGCAAATAGATGGGGAAAGAATGGAAATAGTCGCAGATTTTATTTTCTTGGGTTCCAAAACCACTGTGGACAGTTACTGCAACCATGAAATTAAAAGATGCCTGCTTCCTGGAAGGAAAGCTATGATAAACCTGAAAGTGAAGGTCACTCAGTTGTGTCCTCCCTTTGTGAACCCATGGCCTATACAGTCCATGGAATTCTCCGGGCCAGAATACTGGAGTGGGTAGCCTTTCCCTTCTCCAGGGGATATTCCCAACCCAGGGATTGAACCCAAGTCTAGACAACATATTAAAAAGCCAGGATATCACTTTGCCAACAAAGGTCCATATCGTCAAAGCTATGGTTTTTCCAGGAGTCCTGTATGGATGTGAGAGTTGGACCATAAAGAAGGCTGAGCACCAAAGAATTGATGCTTTGGAGCTCTGGTGTTAGAGAAGACTCTTGAGAGCTCCTTGCACAGAAAGGAGATCAAACCAGTCAATCCCAAAGGAAATTAACCCTGAATACTCATTGGAAGGACTGAATCTGAAGCTGAAGCTCCAATACTTTGGCCACCTGATATGAAGAGCCGACTCACTGGAAAAGACCCTGATGCTGGGAAAGACTGAGGGCAGGAGGAGAAGAGGGTGACAGAGGATGTTTTTTCTAACTGAAAAACATTAAAACACTTCTCTGATTGAAACTAGAATGGAGGATGCAGGGTTGAGGGGAAATGCTTGAATTATCCACACTCCTTGTGTAATCATAGAGCTGGACAACAGAATGTTAGAAATGGGAAAAATCTCGAAAGATCACTTCCTTCGGCCTTGAAACACACAGATGGGGAAACAGAGGCCCTGAAAGGGACAAAACTGGACCGACCTTATGTAGCTAACTGATGTCACAACAGGTCTAAAGCCCAGGCCTCCTGACTCTCTGTAGAGTGCTCTAATACACTATGATAGGCTTTTAAGAGATCTTCGCAATTTTTTTTTCATAGACACGCCACTGTGAACTTCATGGCCCTAGCAGTGGAGATTTTTTTGTTTGTTTTAATCCAAATACAAGTCACGTTAAGTGCAAGCACACTTTGGCTCCATGACTGGCCCGGAGTCCTTTTCTTCTTTTTAACACTTGGATAATGGCCACTAAAAATACAGATCGCCATCTTGACCGTATGGAAAATACCCCCAATCGTCTATCCGTGATAAGCATGGTGGAAAAGTTGAATCATCATTACTAGGCAAAGAATCATAAAATTCACTGTTTGCGAACTGGGCATTAAATAACAGAGTTGAAGCAATATTTGTATTAGAGTATGATAAGGTCTAGCAAACCCAACAATTCCCAGATAAGAATGTATGAAATCAGCTTCAGCGACTTGAAAGCTGTAATTTACAATCAATCCAGAGGCCACAGTGGAACTGAGTAAAAATAACCACCCACAAAGCACTTTTTCTGATTTTAACTTCTCGGGGTGGGGGACAGAGAAACACCAGTTGTCCCTTTGTCCCTCTCAGTTGGGTAGTGTTATACCTGGTAAAGTGGTGGAGACAGGGAACCTGCAGGTAAACACGCCCAGTATTTCCTGAGGTGGGCACCCAATTCCCCTCCACTCTGGGGCAGGGCCGGGAAAGACGAGGTTAAGCTCTGCTGGCCACTGGGCACAGTTGAACCATGACACCTGGTTAAAACCAGTTGATTTATTTTGTCCTCACTCCAACTTCAGGAAAAGAAGAACTGTAGGAAACAGTTCAAGGAGCCCCTTTATCTCTCTGTGAAATCAAGAGCGAATCAAGTACATTAAGATTACACAGCCTGGACTTCCCTGGTGGTCCAGAGATTAAGAATAGGCCTGCCAACGCAGGGGACACAGGTTCAATCCCTGGTCCGGGGAGATTCCACATGCCACAGGGCGACTGAGCCAGAGCGTCACAACTACGGAGCCCACGAGCTCAAGAGTCCACGCCCTGTCACGAAGAGAGAAGCCTACGCACCACAGCTCTAATAACCCCTGCTCGCCACAACTAGAAAAAGCCTGTGTTCAGCAATGCAGATCCAGTGCAGCCAAAAACAAATAGACTACTAATTTTAAAAACTCTATAGCTTACACATACAGAACAAAATCCAAAATCCAAACATAGAACAAAATGGTAACCAATGAAAAAGCAAAACCCACAGAGACATTGCTGGGTAGCCACCCAGTACAAGCAAATCGGAAACAACCTTAAGATGACAGCTGACCCCTATGACTCAGTTTCCAAACACCATGACCTCCACTGTCCGGGTGGGGAGGACAGTCAAAACATACTTGCATCCAAGGCAGACAACATGGGGTCTGACTCCTAGATTCACCGTTTAGGAAGGACCTCAACCTCTCTGAGTCTCAACTTCCTCATTTTCCAGACAGTGCATAATCCTACCCTGACGGGTGGTTGTTAGTGTTACATGAGATGGTATAGAGAACACCGCCAGACAGCAGAGGCAACTTTCAAGATCCAGTCCCTGTCAGGGTGACTCGTTTCTTCGTCCCACAAACATTTATTGAGCTCTGGCAATGCTGCAGCTGCTGTTGTGACAAGTGGAGACCCAGCCGTTACAAAGGGACAGAGTCATTGCTCTGGAGAACCTTACACGCGAGGGGCCGAGGCGGGCGATGGGGGCAGGAGGATGCATTGAATACATAAGCACATCCCGTGCCAGGCGGGGGGAAAAGTGCCCTGAAGGAAAAAGAAAGTGAGGTGAGGTCACTAGACAGTGGAGCAGAGGGGCAAGCATGACATCATCGGCATCTTCTAAACGTGCAAACGGTCCCCGGAAGTTACCTGCACAGTGGAGTGTAAAAACGCTACAGTGTAAAGCATTGGCTTCCACATGGGTAAATTACTGATATCCAGGAGGTCTTGATTAATGCCGGCAAATGTTCTTTTCAGACCTGCGCGAACGCCTTGGGGTGGCTCATTAGTGAATTTGAGAGAAGTCTGTCATAAAACACAAATAGTGAGAAAAAAAAAAAAAGGTAAATAGTACTTTTGTTTCTATACACTACTGTGAAAGATAGAATAGAAATGATAATACATCAGACAGCAATATGCTTGGGGTACATAAAAAGGCACCGTGTGTAAACTAGTTACATTGATTGGAGCTAAAAACCCAATAAATTAATACCAAGTCTTTTAACTCTCTTATGGGAATATTTACTATATAACCTTGATGATTATAGTCAAGGTTTTGACGAAAATGGCATCAAGAGTTTACAATGCAGACTTGACCAAAAACAGCCTGTTATGTTCGCCATCTTCCAGTAATGACAGAAATGTCATCTTCATTTGTCTAACTCTCAAGGCAAAGACACTCATCTCATAGTAACAAACCTGAAGCAGTGTAATGGGAAAGCGAGCGTGAGGCTCGGTAGTTATCCACACTCGGAAAGTATCATCGATGGTTTCTGTGATGGTTAAGGTCTCCAGCAATTCGTCCATGAATTCTAGGCCAAGGTGACAATTCTGCAGTAACACCCAGCCACCCTGTATTCAAAAATGACTTCGTGTTAATTCCTCATATCTTTTTTGCTATGATTTTAATAAAACAAAATGTACATACAAATATTTTTTAAACTTTTGCTCGGGGCATGTGACTACTCTGTTTTAAGCACATATATGTTAATGGAATTACTATATGTCAATACAAAAGTTTTTTTTCCCCTGCTTCTGGTAAAGCTGGTTACTTGGAATCAAGCGGTCTCAAAATGAATGTTACTCTGTCACCCCTGGTTCAGAAGGGAACAGAAATTAAAACGAAGTCAGACTTAATATTAAGTACAGTGTGTGCACCATCTAATGGTGAGAATGGGTATTTCAGAATTTGTAACTTGTCCCGCCTAAGGTACATCAGAAGGGATTCACGCCAAAGCCAAGCCGTCCACTGTCACAAAGAGATGCACGTGACCTCATGAAAGTTGGAGGAGTTGACGAAAATTCATCAACAATCAAGTTAGGAAGAAAAGAGAGAATTTTATTAGAGCCAAACTGAGGATTATAGCCTGGGAGACAGACTCAGAGGCTCTGACTGTCCCATCTATTAGAAGTCAAAGGCACAGTCATACACATTTTCAAGACAAAGGATCATACATCAAAATGACATGCTGACATTTCACATGAAGTTCACCAAAGATACACAGTCCAGGTAAGCATATACGAAGACAGCAACAAGTCACCAGGCTAATCTTTAAGAAGCTACCCTGTTAGTGTCAAAGAAATGGGGGGGGGGTAACACCTGATCTTTGCATTGGAGCAGGCATTCTCACCTCTGAGGAGGTCTGGCTGATGCATAATGCAGACACACACTGCACAGGGGTGGCAGGAAGCCCAAACGAGCAGAGAGAACCAATTTTATGCTACAATTTTCTTCTCCTGCCTTGAGATACAAATTTCGCTTCATCAGAGGCAATACATTTGGCGACACTTGCTACCAGTATTCTTGCCTGGAAAATCCTATCTACAGACGAGCCTGGTGGGCTACAGTCCATGGGGTCGCAGAGTTGGACACAACTGAGTGATGGAGCATGCCTGCTACCATAATACTAAATCCTTTTTTAAAATCTATTTATTTTTAAGGGAAGGATAATTGGTTTACAACACTGTGTCGGCCTCTGCCATGCATCAGCACGTATCAGCCAGAGGGATACATATGTCCCCTCCCTCTTGAGCCTCCCTCCCACCTCCCACCCCAAAACTAAATGTTGTTCTTTGTCATCACTCCTCCCAGATGTTCCTGAAACCACAAAATTAAGCACTATCTAAATATTGATAAGACCTTAACAATATGTCACATAACCATCACAGTTCTATAATACAGTTTACTAGCCAGCTGATGCTTTGATACACTTTATGCAACAAGAGCAAATAAATACAGCTTCAAGTTATTGAGCTCAGTATACACATATGGTAAGGCATCTATATTATGCCTTATACTGTAAGAGAAAATACAACTCGGATTGGCTTAAATAGCAAAGGGGACTTTTTGGTCTAGACAACCAAGTTGCCAAGAAGATGAACTTCATGGTTAGAGCTCTGGGTCCTTGTGGATCCAGTCACTCTCTGATTCCCTGCTCTGAGTTCCACAATGTCAGCTTTATCCTAAATCTTCCAAGTGACCATGTGGCTGTACTTGTTCATGGTTGTTATTGGTATTATTGCTGTTGTTTGTTTTGTTTTTGCCTAGGCCACGTGGCATGTGCGATCTTAGTTCCCCAACCAGGGATCGAAGGCACACCTCCTGCATTGAAAGCTCGCAATCTTAATCATTAGACAGCCAGGGAAGTTCTGTTTGTTTTTTCATAATGCCAATATTATCAATATTTATCCCACCTTGAGACACAGATACAGAAATAAAAAAAAAAACTAATATTCCAAAAAAAAGTTAATGTGAATGCTGTATTCAAATTTAAAAGCTTCTCACTCATGGAAACTAAAGAAATTATTTAAGGCTCAAAGTCAAACAGTCAGATCATTCAACAGAGTGAATCATTTTATCTGAGTAAAAATAATTATATATAATTGCCTTGATATATATAAATTAAATACCATATATTATTGAATTTAATTAACTGATAAAGATTAAGGCTTAGGGCACTTCAGAATTAATGGTTAGCCTGAAAACTTGATGACCCAAGCAGAGTTTTAGCCCATTAACCCTCTCTAGTCATTAATTCCCAGGGAAAAGCTGCTAGGGACATTATGAGATCAAAAGCTTAAAAATAAACCAAGATCTTATTTTATTTTTATAAATGGTGCAATTTCTTATTGCTGCTGAAACTGCTATCAACCAAGCCTTTCTAGAAAATTAATGTCCTGTGTATTTATTAGGTGTGATGAAAAATATTTCTCAACATTCCATCCAGCTTGCAATTTTCAATAAAAACTGTTATCAATATTTAAACATAACACCCTCAAATATTTCTTATTTGCCTGAAACTATCCATTAATGACAAATGAAAGGCTCACTTTAACAGAAAATTGAAATTTGACTGTCTCAATCTGTCACTTCTTAAGCACTATCTATTAATATTGATCACGACATTCCAAGATTGCTAGAGTTGCATTCTTTATGAACCAGAAAGTGCGTCCGCCACATTACCAAAAAATATTCAGTGAAAATAAAAATGGAGCATATGCTGTAGAAAATGGAACAAGTATTTTGTGGAGATGTCAGGAGCCAACCAGCTGGAGGTTCAAAATCCTTAAGTAATCCAAGTTTACTCTATATGCATAAAGAAAAATGGAAAATTAAGCATCACAGGAAGAACACTCTACCCATCACGGAGGTGTTGCTAGGTAGACCAGATGGCCAGAGGAATCATATCAAGGAAGTTGCATGAAGAGTAGTTTCCGTTGCTACATACCTGCTGCATTGACATCTGAATCAGCTTTCGAGCATGTACTTCTTGTCCTTGCCCCATTGAGATAGTTCTGCATTCTGTAATACAGAAGGATCACTAAGATAAAATGTAAATTTTATAACAGGATTGGGATGAAAAATTAATTTCTGAATTGTCATAGCCTCCCGCCATCTATGGCTTCTAAGGAAATTCTGTTATTCAAGAAAGTCTGGCTTTTGGTTGTGTTGATGAAAGGAGTGGAGCAGACTGGAGGTACTACATGGAAAGAGAAGGACAAGGAGAGAGAGACAAAAGGCACAAGGCAGAGATTTTAAAGAGTTCTGGGGTCTTTGGAGATAATGAGGAGACAGACTGATGGGGAGAGGCAGCTGCAATGCTATCAAAGGTATTTAGAAGGAAAGAGGATGTTTTAGCTTTGCTCTATGTTTTGATTAGAATAATTTTTGGTGTTTTAGCAGATGTTCCAGTAAAGATTGGATACCAATCTTTTTATTCTTTTACGATGTCAAGCTTGCAGTGTTTTGTGTCTCTCTGTTCGGGTTTTGTTTGCCTATTTGTCCATTTTCTGAGATGGAACTCATAGCAATTCATTCCCATGAGGACTGTATTCAGGGGTAACTGCTCCTCAGGTTCAAATCCTCTTGCAATTGAGAAAAAGAAGCCTGAAGAAAAGGTGGAAACCGCTCCAAGATTAGAGATGTGATTATAATTCAGCAGAATATACACTACTTAGGCTCATTAGTGAATTTGATGTCCCAGGTAGAGAACCACACTTGTGCCTGTCATATGAATTCACTAAACTCTAGAAGTCTCTGAATCATACTTGGGACACTGGAATTAGAAATTAACTCTGAAGTAAGCTTTTGTGGACCCAGGTCTTCTTTAATTTTAGAGACACGATCTCTAGACCTCTAGAGGCACAGGGAAAGAAAGTCAGTGGAGATGCTGTGAAGCAATGTGTGCTTTTGACTGACTCTACTGGATCAGCCTGAATCCTCAGAAAAGTGGGCTGCTGTGGTTGGGCAAGCTATGAGGCTGATTTGGAAACTGCTGGCAGAAGCTACAGAGAATGAGAGAAATTCATAGGCTGGAGACAGAAATGTGCCAGGAGCCAGGGAAGAAGCTGCCAGGACCCACCATTTAAAATACAGCACCATGGGGTTAATGGCCAGAGATTCCGTGAGTGCTAGTAGGGGGTAGCATTAGAATTATTTGTGGACTCAGGGTCACGGGGTGAAACTCAGCAGTGGTGCCTGAGAGAGGACTGGCAGGGCACTCCTTTAAGAACTAGGAACTGCAGTTGTCCACAAGTCACTGAACATAGCCGGATTCTCCCAACAAAGCCCTCATGACTCTCTCCTGCTCAAGGGGAACTAGGCACTGTTCCCAGGGCATCTGAAAAGAACCCACATACCCTATAAAAGAAAGGGAAGGTGGAACTGGAATGAGAGGAGCCTCTGAGTTGTACAAAGAGACACCGAGTCTCTCCTGTTTTGGAAGAACCCACAGTGTTAGGTAGGTCAATGGAGGAAGGCGTGATATGGACAATAAGTATTAACACATGAGCGTGAGCCATAATCTATCTCCTCTGCCCTTCCAACTCTTCTGAGATACACTGTTTAAAAGGAAGAACTGGTTTTTGTTCAGGGGTACCCTGAGTTTCCTATCTTGACCTGGGGAAGAAGTCAAGAAGATACTTAAAGTCATCCCTTCAAACAAACCCAGAATCTGACTATGACCCCTTCTGGATGTCTATGCTCTCATTCCCCTGGTCCATCACCTCATGCCTGTATTCCTGCAGGGGCCTACTCACTGGTGACCTCCCTCCCACTCTTTCCCCTACTAGCTATTCTTCCCACAGCAGACAGAGGGATTTGATTGAATCCTGAATCAGATTATGTCCAGATTATGTTTCTGCTCAGAAACCTCTGATGGCTTCTCATTTCATTCTGTGCAAAATCCAGAATCCAATTCAAATTCTGACCTCTATGACCCTACACAAATGGGTCCCATTGCTCCTGCAATCTACACACACACACACACACACACACACACACACACACACACACACACAACATTTTAGGATCCAACCACAATTCATTCACTCTTCTCCAGCTGCATGGGCCTCCTCCCTCATGTCATTGTCAAACTGAGGTGGTTTTACTTCGTTGCCAGTGTGAATGTCATTTATTTCTTCTTTTGGTCTGACTAAAACTTCCAATACAGTGCTGAGTAGAAGTGCAAGTAGACATTCTTCTCTTGTTCCTGATGTTTTCGGAAAAATATCCTATCTTTCAGCATTAAGTATGATGTTAGCTGTGGGTGTCTGTAGGCGCCCCTCATCAGGTTGAAGAAGTTCTCTTTTATTCCTAGTTTGTTGAGAGCTTTCATCATGAAAGAATGTTGGATTTTTTTCAATGCTTTTTCTGAAAGTATTGAGATAACCGTGTGATTTCTGTTCTTTATTCTATTAATATTGGGTATTGCATTGATTAATTTTCATATGTTGAACCAACCTTGCATTCTTGGGGTAAAACCACTTGGTTGTGGTGTATAATTCATTTTATGTGGCGCTGAATTCAACAGCATTTTGTTGAGAACTTTTTCTTTTATATTCAGCAGGATACTGGTTTCCTTCTACTGTCTTTGTCTAGATTTGGTATCAGAGTAATAAGGTCTCATAGAAGAAGTTGGGAAGTAATCTCTCCTCTTTTATTTTTTGGAAAGAACTGGTGTTATTCATTAAACATTTGGTAGAATGCGGAGGCATCTAGTCCTGGATTTCCTACAAATCAATCTTTTTACTTCTTAAAGCTCTATTCGGGTTTTCTGTTTCTTCCTTAGTCAGTTTCAGTAATTTTCTCTTTCTGATAATTTGCCCATTTCATCTAGGTTGTCCAATTTGTTGGCATAATTGTTCATAGTATTCTGTATGATCTTTTCTATTTTTTCAAGTTAATAGCAATGTCCCCTGATAAAAGAAATTTTCACATATTGAGATATGGGAAAGTTATCCTGACTTATACATAAGTTTACTTGAACTTTATGTTAGTTAAAAATGAATTTCTTTTATCAGGGGACAGGGAGCATGTGTAGATCCATGGCGGTTTCATATTACTGTATGGCAAAACCAACACAATAAAGTAAAGAAAATTTTTAAAAAATGTCTGTGCTAAAAATAAAAATTTTATAAATTCTTCCCTTCCTGAGATGCCGGCGCCAGTACTTCTTCAATGATGAGGCTCCCTTCCCAGGTGCCAAGGTATACTGACTTGCTACGTACTTGCTAACCTGTTTTTCTTGAAACCTTTGAAGGAATATGTCCTGACTTGTTTGATATTCTGTGTTCTGACAAGATATGAAACTATGCTGAAACCCATGCTTCTCTGGAGCAGCTCCTCTGACTTATCTGAGAGCTGCCAGTCCTCAGTTTGGCTCAAATAAAACTCTTTTATATTCCTATTATAGTTTGTTGATTGATGATTTTCACCGACATCCCTCTTTCATTCCTGATTTTAGTTATCTTAAGTTTTCTCTCCTTTATTCTTGGTCAGTTAGGACAAAAGTTTGTCAATTTTGTTGATCTTTTCAAAGAAGATACACTTGGTTGATTCTCTGTTGTTTTTTAATCCTTTCTTGCATTTTTTTCATTCAAATATTTATTATTTCCTTCCTTTTGATTGCTTTGGGTTTAGTTTGCTCTTCTTTCCTTGGTTTCTTAAAGTGGAAGCTTCAGTTATTGATCTGCAATCTTTTTTCATTTTTAAAATAGGTTGATAAATATTTGATAAACTTCTGAATAGTGTGGAAAAACTAGGTTGATCGACACTAGAATGGTGAGGAAGCTTTGCATTTGAGGAAGTTCAAAAGACAAAGGCCAGTGAGAAAAAAGGCAGTGCAGGCAGAATTTCCAGAGAGAGTGGGAAAAGCTGCCAGGACATCATGATGGGGACTGCCAAGAGGAGGAAGGATGCAGAGGATGTTGCAGAAATTGTTTTTGCAGGTATTGCAGCATATTTGTCCTTTGGTGGTATGGGATGTTTTGGTTTTCTGGTTTGCAGCCGTTTTTTTTTTTCCTTTTTTTGCTGCTTGGTTATATTTGAAAGACTTTTAGTATGATTTCAACTGCTTTTCTATCTCTTTCCAAACTGGACTTGAGTGTCTTTCACGTCTCCTTTTTCTTTTTAAAATTTTTAAAAAATCAAATTAAACAATATATTTTTATAGTGAAGCTTTGTAAAATACAGGAGACTACAAAGAAGAAAATAAAAATCACCAATATCCTTCCAGAGAGATCTACATTCTAATCTTCTCAGTGCACAATCTGCAATCACTTACCCTCAATTCAAAATTCAAAACACTCTGAAAACTGACAGCTTTGCCACAAAACCACTTTGGTGGTAAAAGCTGACCTGAATGGATATGAGCCTATTTATAGTCTTTATTTATTCCTATCTTTATAAATATTAATACTTTCATCTGCAGTGTACTATATAATACATGAAATATTACCTTTCTAAAAGCTGGACAATTCTAATTTCTGCAGTGTATCTGACCGCAAGGGCTTTGAATAAGAGATTACAGACCCATCCATATTAAGAATCATATATATATGTACAATAATACATACACATGTCATTTTATATATCTAGTTCTTAACAGTATGTTGTATTTTATTGTCATTAAACATTACTGATAAACAGTTTTTGATGACAGCACAATGCTCCATCATGTTAATGCATTCTTGCCAAGTTAGCCACTATCCTTTTGTATATTTGAGACATTTCTAATTTTTTAATGTTATAAATAGCACTAGATTTCACATCCTTGTAAATGAATCTCAATGTGCCTCTCAGTTTGTTTTTTATGATAAACTTGTATGTGTACAATAGTTGGGGAAAAGCACTCAAACATTCTAAAGATTCATGGTGTATATGAAAAAGGACTGCCAATATCTCCAGCTGAAATAGAATGTTGCAATTCCCAACCCGCATTTCCACCTTTTCTTTGGAAACTGGGCGCGGCCCTGTGGAGCCCTCCCAGGTACAAAAATCTCTCCTTGTCCCCCATTTCTTCTGTGTAAGAAAAAGGCTTCAGTCTTCCAGACCCTCCTTGAGTTCCAAAGGGCAAATTCAAACAGTTACTGATTAGGGAAGTGAGGAAATGCAGAAACAAAAGAAAAGCAGTCTGAAACACTTACTGCAGGACTTCCCTAGTGGTCCAGTGGCTAAGAATCTGCCTGCTAATGTTGGGGACATGGATTCGATCCCTGATCTGGGAAGATCCCACATGCTGCAGGGCAACTAAGCCTGCAGCGCCACAACTACTGAGCCTGCGTGCGGCAGCTACTGAAGTCTGCACACCCTAGAGCCCACACCCTGCAACAAGAGAAGCCACGACAATGAGAAGCCAGGGCATTGCCACTAGAGAGTAACCCCCACTCTCCACAACTAGAGAGAGCCCACGTGCAGCAACGAAGATCCAGAGCAGCCAAAAATAATTAGACTTTTAAAAAAGAAACCATGGCTCAGAGATAAAGAGTCGTATTTCCTCCTAAAGGGATATACGTAACAATAAATCTTGGAGCTTTTCTTACAGGAACTATTGCCCCCACCTAAGTAGAGGATGGAAACTTCAGGCTGAGCACATGGTTCCTGGAGCACCACGCTGTTACCTCACCACCAACCAATCAGGAGAAAGTCCTACACCCTGCAGCCCTCACGCCAAATTTTGCCTTTAAAAACTATTCCCTGAACACCATCAGGAAGTGTGGGTCTTTTGAGAATAAGCCACCCATACTCCTTGTTTGGTCCTTGAGATTAACCTTTCCCTGCTCCAGACTCTGACCTTTCAGTTTGTGTGGCCTCACTGTGCATCAGGCACATGAGCTTGGATTCAACAGCAATTTGTGCTTTAATTTTATTTCTGGTGCTTTTGACATACCAAAGTTTTAAAACTTCGTCCAAACTACTTTCCCTCTGGGTTTTGGATTCTGGTATTAATGATTAAGGAAACCTTAGCCACTCCAGTAGTATCAATATTTTATTTTATAGTTTAAACCTTTTAAAACCTTAATCAACCTAGAATGGTACTTTAGAGTTTAATCTGAGGTAACATTCTTGCTTTCTTCTAAAGTTAACCTGCTATGGCAACACTGTTTATTGACTAACCCATTTTTCTTCCACTGATTTGAAATGTGAATCTCATCACAGGCTAAGCTATTGTATATACTAGAGTCTAATTTGGGGCCTTTCATTTTGCTCTATTGATCTGTTTATCTACTCTGAGCCAGTTCCTCCCTGATTAAATTATTGCAATTTGATAAAGTTTAGAAATCTGATTGGGCTTGTTCTCCACATTATTCTTTTTCCTTTTCAAGCTGTCTTGGCTATTGTTGTCCATTTATTACTCTAGATGATCTAAGATCCCTCTACTCTCCAATTAGGGGAAAAATGATGTTGGAATTTCAATTAGACTTGCATTCAATTTATAGATTAATTTAGAGACTATTGACATCTTTACAATACTGAATCTTTATAATGGGAATGTGGCTTAACTCTCTATTTAATCTATCCTACTTTCATGTCTTTAAGAAAGTTTTATAGTTTTCTTCTAATAGATATTCTAAAGATTATTTCTCAGTTTTATTTTTATTGAAATACTGAATGGGATTTTTACATTTTATTTTAGAAGAATGCTTCATTGATTTTTTTTAAAAATATATTTATTTTTGTGACCAGCTACCTTACTAAAATACCCTGTTAAATCTAATAGCTTTTCAGTTGATTCATTTGTGTTCTTTAGTTAGACAATTACACTATCTGAGAATAATGATGGCTTTTGTCCCTCTTTTCCAGCAGTTATATCTCTTATTTATGATTCTTACAAAACATTAGCTATATCCTCCACAGTAATACTAAATGAGAGCGGTGATAGCAGGCATCTTCATCTTGTTCCTGCCTTTAATGGGCATTGTGTCTCTAGCTGTTCACCAGAAAGCACAAAGCTGTTTGAAGTTCATATTTACTATCATATTGATACAATATTCTTCTGTTCCCATTTTTAAAAGCCAAATACAAGTGCTGAAGTCTTATAAAATGCCTTTTAAGCAATTATCAGGGTAATAATATGACAGCCTAAGGAAAAAGTCTTTCACTTGTTGTGATGAGATTTCTTAATACTGTATCTTTCTGATTTGCCCATGCATCCTACTTGATCAAGGCATGTTGCTATTTTTTGCATTTTTTTATATTATGCTGAATTCTTCCTGCTTGCACTTAGATTAAGGTCCTTACATTTATAAGTAGGATCAATCTGTGGTTTTCTTTCTTTGATACAGTGACTATCTCGGTCTGTTTTTGATATCAAGTTAATGTTATTTCCTTAAAATACAGAGGAAAATGCATCCTATTTTCCTATGTTGTGAAACGGAATATAGCAAAGTTTTAAGACCTGCCAAAAAATCATTCAAGCTCAGTGTCTTTGCTGAGGTAATAATTGTAAAATTTCTAATTTTCCTCATCTTAATTATTGGTCCATTCAGGCTTTTCAGTTTTTTCCAAGAAACTTTTGTAAATTTATATTTTTCTACCAACATCTATTTTAATGAGATTTTTAAACTTTTTTGGGGGGCCATAACTATATATCTTTATCTTATTACTTTATCTGTATATACTTTATTTTACTCATTTTCTCATTCTTATTTTTGTTTGCTTGCCTGTTCAGTCACTTCAGTTGTATCTGACTCTTTGTGACCCCATGGACTACTGCCCACCAGGCTTCTCTGTCCATGGGATTCTCCCAGCAAGAAAACTGGAGTGGGCTGCCGTGCTCTCCTCCAGGGGATCTTTCAGATCCAGGCATTGAACTCTCATCTCCTGTGTCTCCTGCACTGCAGGCAGATTTTTCACTGCTGAGCCACCAGGGAAGCCCCATTTTTATTTGTAAGTTTATATTTTATTTGTCCTCTTTCATTCATGTTTGGATTCTATTTTCAAATCCATTCTTCCTCTCCTTCACCCAAGCTCCTAGTAGGATTTTTCTCATGCTAAACCCATCTGTTTTCTCTTTCCTTCCCAGGCACCCCAGTGCTTTTGTACAGAATTTATCTTCTCTGAACGTCTCAACACAGAGCCTGACAGGTTTCATAGAGAGAAGTTTTCCTTCTTTTTTTCCTATGAAACCCTATTTGATATGGTCCCATCCCTCAAGTTGCTGTCAAGTAACTTGCTAATTCATCCACTAAAGGGAGTGAGAGGGTATGAAAGAAAGACCACTGACAAGCGGGATTTGGGAGCCCTGAGATTAAGTCCTGAATTATCTGCCACCAACTAGTTCTTTGGCCTTACCTCCAGACCTTAGTTTCCTCAGCTATAAAACAAGGCACTTGAATTCCAGGATTTTTCAGAATTTTGTGAACCTTGAACATTTTATGATTATCTATCACCCAAATAAAACACCTTTAGTTGAGACTAGAGTAATATGTCATTCTGTCTACATAATAGTTTCATTTTACAGCTATTTGGGGAATTTTTAACCCAAATCAGTGAACTGAATGATGCTTCCTAACATTCCTAAAAAAAATGAGCGAAGAGTTTTTTATAAACATCACTGGATCCTTCAGTGTTAAAACTAAATCTAATGTGATTCCTAACAAAGCAAGGTTGAACAACTGCTGGGAAAACTAAAGAAGTACCAAGAAATGGAATCACCAAATTGCCAAGCAAAGCAGTATGATACTATGTAATAATACTAGGTGATAGCACTGTTCTGACCTTATGTATTTATCTAAAGTTATAATCGCTCCCCAGGGAGACCTTGAATTATTTTCTTATTTCTGTTCTTCCACCAATGTCCTAAACAACAGCACTGTTTAGAGGTAAATATGAAATGGTAACTCCAGTGGGAACTGTCCTTCTAGGAAGAATATCCCCTTCTAAGAAATGCCCCCAACTCTAGGCTCCATATATGTGGTTCTTGCTATGAACCCATTTACTACACAGCAACAGTTCATTGACTGGCCCAGAAAGGAGCACACGACCAAAGCAAAACCAATGAGGTTCTTCCTTGGGTATTTGGACCTGGGAACCAAGAGAGTAAGAGGCGTTTACCTGGGTGAAAAAGCCCAGGTACAAAAGCCCCTCTGTGCTCCCCATTGTAGAAAAATGCTTTAGTCTCTTAGGCCTTCCCCGGGTTCCAAAAAACAAACTCAAGCACTTACTAATTAGGGAAGTGAGGGAATACAGAAACAAAGGGAGAGTAGTTGAGAAAGAAAAGTAATGATAGCTTCAACAACAATCCTAACTTCTCAGGACTTCCCCAGCAGTCCAGTGGTTGAGTCTCCGTGCTTCCACTGTTGGGGGAGTGGGTTTGATCTCTGGTTGGGGAACTAAGATCCCACATGTATACGGTAAGGCCAAAAAACAAACAAACAAACAAAAACAGTCTTACTTCCTCCTCAAGGAATATATATATAAAACAGTCTGATGAATATCTTTGAGTTGTTATGAAGAAGCTAAGACCCTTGCCCGATGGAGGGTGTATGACTACATGTAGTCCACAAATATAGGGACCCTAGACTGGCTGGAACCAAATGGCTGATGATTAACCTTCCTGAAATGCTATCAACCAATCAGAAGAAAGTCATGCACCCTGCAATTTCACTCCAAACGCTGTCTTTAAAAATCCTTTCCTCAACGTCTTTCGAGCATGAACTGCCTGTTCTCCAGATTATTTGGCTCCTGCAATAAACACTGTGGGCTTCCCAGGTGCTGCTAGTGGTAAAGAACCCGACTGACAATGCAGAAGATGTAAGAGGTGCAGATTCAATCCTTGAGTTGGGAAGATCCTCTGGAGAAGGGCCTGGCACTCCAGTATTCTTGCCTGAAGAATTCCATGGACAGAAGAGCCTGGCAGGCTACAGACCATGGGGTTGCAAATAGTCGGACAGGGTCACAGAGAATTGGACACGACTGAAATGACTTAGCACACATGCATGCATGCGTAAACACTATACTTTCCTTCACTGCAACTCGGGTCAGTAACTTGACTTGATTACCTGGCAGGCAGGAGGACTCAGTTTAGTAACACTAATAGTGCTGAACTTACTGAACATTTGAGTATTGAAGCCCAAGAGCCACTGGAATCCGTGAGTTCTGTCACATGGAGAATGTTTTGTAGCAAGACAAAAAAAGGAATCTATATGCAGAGAGAAGTGGGACAGTGAAGCAACTGTACAAAAATCCATGGAGAAGTAGACCTCAGAGGGATTTTCAAAGTACAAAGCTTTGCAAGAAGCACCACTCTTAGGCTGATACAGATGACTGGCATGCTGCAGTGAATACTAGAACAAAACAGCCACCTTTAAAGGTGGTTATTGAGACTTTTCAGTAGTCATGTATGGATGTGAGAGTTTGACCATAAAGAAGGCTGAATGCTGAAGAAATGATGTTTTGAGCTGTGGTGTTGGAGAACTCTTGAGAGTCCCTTGGACCGCAAGGAAATCCAACCAGTCAATCCTAAAGGAAATCAATCCTGAGAATTCATTAGAAGGACTGATGCTGAAGTTGAAGCTTCAACACATTGGTCACCTGATGTGAAAAGCTGACTCACTGGAAAAGACCCAGATGCTAGGAAAGGCTGAAGGCAGGAGGAGAAGGGCATGACAGAGGATGAGATGGTTGGATGGCATCACTGACTCAATGGACATGACTTTGAGCAAGCTCCAGGAGATGGTGAGGGACAGGGAAGCATGGCGTGCTGTAGTGCATGGGGTCGCAAGGAGTTGGGACACAACGGAGCAACTGAACAACAACAACGAGACTTAACCATGAGTATGTGCCAAGGGAACCTGGAAGCTCTTTGCATTGGGTCTCAGTGTTCAGATAGAAGAAAGTAGCCATTGAGACAGGAATCCATGTAGCACACAGCATGGCGTGATGACAGTGATGAGGAGTGAACAAAGAGCATGCTACTATAAGCTACCAGTTTACAGTAACTTCAGCGCAGACATGTGGTAAATACTTGAAGGTCACTAAACAAATTTTACATTATGCTTATTCTAACTAGATAATAAATTCAAGGTTTTATTTTAGCGGGTAGATTTAGGGATTCACCATCAGTCACTTTCATAATCCTTATGGAGACATAAATGAATTGCTCCTACAAGATACAGGTATAGAGATCCGAACCTAGAAGATTCCAAAAGGCAATTCCATTAACATCCAGATTTTCAGAGTATTAAGAGAAGACTGCCCTCCTATAAACAGCCATCCTAGAAGAGAATGGCTCGATCGTGATGTCCTTGCCTCATGCAGGCACTTCTTCAGTCCTGTTGACTTACACTTAGACGTTTGTAACTCCTTACCCTACCTCCTTCCCCTAGAATAACTTTCCTTTTCTCCCACATGACCCCCTAATTTTTCTCTATTTTTAGATACTACTCAAAATATCCTCAGGCTTTCCTCTATACCCCATGCAGTCTGGGTAGCTCTGGGCCTTTTCGTGGGCATGTCTGTACCTCTGCTGCAGCAGTCTGTCACACTGTCTTCTATGACCTGTTTATCTGTCTTTCCCAGCTATGCTGTATTCACCTCTGTACTCTGTGAATCTAACACACTGCCTCCACTCAGGGGTTACTGAATGAAAGTATCAATGAACGAATCCTTAAATTACCATGCATTACAATACAATGGTTACAGTTTTTCAATTTGTACAAAATAGGCTTTGTTATAAGTTTATATAGACAGAGCAATAAAATTGGCTGTTGAATGTTCATCCTTGCCATTCTGCTATCCATGGCGTATGGACATCTGAACACAACTTAAAAAAAATCAGTACATGATGGATGAGTATGTTCCTCTCTGCACAAACATATCTACACCCTCCCTCTAGGAGATCAGAAAATGGGGGAAAGAAGGAGTTTAACATTTTTTCTAACTCAGTTTTATGAATATATTTATAAGAATCAGCTATAAAATTATGAAAGGAAAAAACTGGAGCAAAAACATGGAGGCTTTGCTAAATTTCATAGATTGCTGATCATACCCAGCTTCAGTTTCTTGGACAGTGCATCAATTTGAATTGTGGGATCGGATCCCATGGACAGAAAACAGATTAGAGGTGTTCTTGCATCACTTTCTTCCCAAGTTTTCTCCAGATTTAAGATAACTGGTTCCGTGTACTTTTCCTCCAAAGAATCTGCAATATACTTTCTGGCTTGAAAAACAGTACGGTCTGGGCACCAAGACCTAGAAATGCAAACAAGTTAGAGGAAATAAATTCAGATTTTTAAAATTCTATTTAGTTCTAAGCACTTTAAGAACACATAGTTAATTAGCAAAATGATAACAAGCTAATCCTCCTTTATGCAGTTATGTGTAAGACAGACGGTGAGAGTTCCCATCCTCGGATGAGTGCAAGTTTAATCATGTGGTTTTGATGCCAGGCATTGGCAAGGAGCAGGGCAGAGTCAATTATGTTGCCAATCTAGAAGGGAACTTAGAAATCAGTTGACTTTCAAGTGTCTCATTTTCAGGAGAAGCAGTGACTATTCTGAATTTTTTTTTAAAAGAAATTCCTGTTGGGTTTTTTGAAAAAAATCTATTTATTTGGCGGTGGTGGGTCTTATTTGCAGCACATGGGATCATTTTTTTAAAATTTATTTTTGGATGCACTGGGTCTTTGTTGCTACAGGCGGTCTTTCTCTAGTTGCGGCAGGCAGCAGGGGCTGCTCTGCGGGCGTCTCACTGCAGTGGCCTCTCTTGTTGTGGAGCGCAGGCTCTAGGCCCGTGAGCTTCAGTGGTTGCAGCACACGGACTCAGCAGCTGTGCTGCACAGGCTTAGTTACTCAATGGCGTGTGGGATCTTCCTGGACCAGGGATGGAAGCCGTGTCCCCTGCATTGGCAGGTAGATTCTTATCACATGGGATCTTTGCTCTTCATTGAGGCACACAGGATCATTTTAGTTGAGGCCTATGGGATCTAGTCCCCTGACCAAGGAATCAAACCCAGGCCCAGGCATGAAAGTGTGGAGTCTTAGCCACTGGACCATCAGGGAGGTTTTACTTAGCTACTTAAAACACACATACACACAAACACATACACACACACACACACACACACACACACACACACATCAGTGATTATCCCTAGTAACTAGGCTATCAGCTTCAGGTAAGCAATTACTCGTTCAAACAAATACACAGGAGCATATTCACTCTTTGATAGATATTTATGGAGGAAATACATCAGGGCCTGCTCCTGATGCCAGGGACACAGCAGGGATGCAAGAGGAGGTGTCCTCTGGCCGCTCCAGTACACGATGGGGCCTGGCCAGACGCACACTGGGAACTCCGCAGTCTTCAGAAGGAGATGATATGTCAAAGGTGACAGAAGCTGCTTGATTCGCAAGCATTTATTAATACTTAATACCATCCATGTAGCCTATACTATAGCAGGTTCAATACACTGTGACTCATTAAATAAATGTCATTTGCTATTTCTGGATCATAGTCAAGCGCTATGGTTTCTTACTGGTTAGTAGATTGTGTTATTCATTTGACATGGATTCAATTTTCAAAGGATAGATGAAAGATAAAGACACATGTAGTCTAGTAAAAACAAATAATTTTTCTGTCCTGAGGTCACCACTGCTGACAGCTCTGATCAGTCTCAAAGAGTGGAACATCTAGGAAACAACTTTTTCTAAGAAAACTCAGCAGTATGACCTTAGGTAAGACCAAAACTACTCCAAAATAATAATCCTACATTTTTTTTGTTATTTTTTTGGTGGTTTCATCCTCCCTAGCTCCACCCTCCATCACACATACACACACACACACACACACACACACCCTCCAATATAGAAGCCTTCTTTGAGCTACTGCATACTGAGAAAACATGAAAAGAGAGAAGAAAAAGAAAAGGAAAAAAAATCAACATCCATTTCAAACTTCTGCTTCCATTTCAATAGCTACAACACCATTTATACATTTTAATAGTGCAGTCTTCTTGGTTTTAGCTTAAAAATGCCTTGGAACTCTGTGAGATCTACTCTTTTACAGAAGTAACTTCAATAATAAATGATTTACTCGGTGGTACATGGTGACCAAAGTGAATAGTAAAAACATTTTCATATATGTTTTGCTAAAAGCACTGTCAATAATATACTGTCAACATATGCCCTTCACCATTTTTATCTGCCATCCAAAACTTCAGTTTGAAAGTGTAAACATCCATTACAGTAACAACTGGGACACAGTGAAGTAAACTCACTGAGGTGGGATCTGCAATGTGACACTGTGACGAGTGGTGCTTCTAGGTCTGATAATACCTGCTCTCACCTGATAAGTAAAAGTTTGCGGCAGGTATCCAGTGAGTCATTATATCCATCAGGGATGATTTCCTCCTCTGGAGCATCTTTATCAAACCAACTTTTCCACCCTTTCTCATTACGAGATATCTAAAATAAACAAGCTAATTAGCAACCTGCATGAATATATGCAATAAAAATTAAATACTGTAAAAAGGTCATTCTTTATAGGTAGATAATTTTTTAAACATAACCACACTATTTTACACTTTTTTTTCAGAACCAATGACTCAAATAGCTTGGACATTACTATTCCCTTTCAGTTTCCCCATTGCTTTTCTACATTAGTCACTAAAATGAGGACCATGTATCAGTCACACTCCACGATTAGACAGAAAAAACCACAGACCAGGGTTTCTCAACCTCGGCCCCATGAGCATTCAGGGCCAGGTTAATTTTATGTTGTGAGGGGCTGTCCTGTGTATTGCAGGATGTTTCGCAGCATCCCTGGCCTCTACCCACTAGTCACCTGAGCACCTCTGCCTCTAGGTCGTGGCAATCAAAAACGTCTCCAGAATCGTTACATGTACTCCGGGGTGTGTACCAGGTTGGCTTTGAACGAGAGCCACAGTTGTCTTACAGCTGCGTTACTGTGTCAGCTCCTCTGGGCCAAGGGCTTGTCACTGGGGGGGGCCCCAATTTTAAACGACGCAGGTGTGTTTGGGTTTACAGACCTATACTTTTTTTTTCTAGTCCTTTATTACCTGGTTCATAATTTCTGCAAACTGTGGAAGTTTACTCAGTTCCACAAGATTCAGCCAGGTCATATCGAGGATCCAGCGAAACGGCTTGGGAGGGCAGGCTTTCAGATCCAGAGCTGCTCCCCCTGGGGAAAGGCATTAGTGGGAATCAGGTCAGCTTGTGCTCCATATTCTAGACATTTAATTTCAAGTTAAGAAAAAAAGAAAATCCAGGTAACCATATCACACAAAAAATGGGAAAGTTGGAAAATAATCACATTACAGAAAATGTGGTTATCTTTTTTGGGTACATTTCCTTCAAGTCTAAGTGACTTATACCATCTTATACAGATAGCAACTCCCTGTCATTTTTCCCTGCAAAGAATTTTTCTCAGGTGGTTGCTGGTGTTTGCCTTTTTATTGTTTTTAACTATTTGATATCAGTGAATAGATTGATCTTTTCATAGGTGAGTTTAAAAATCACTTCTTAGTGAAATCACTCCTCCAGAAGCTTGATATTCAATACTCTTTTTAATCAGGTCACAAAGATAGATACAAGCACAGGGAGGGAAAAGGGAAGGAAGGAGTATAATACATCTGCGGGTTCTAAGGAGGTAATTAATGTTCAAATCATTTATTCATTCATTTGCTCAACAAATACTTACTGAGCCACTTCTCTGTTTCCAGAATATTCCAGGCACTAGGGATCCCAAACAAGACCCTTGCTCTCACCAAGTCTAATGGAGAACATAAGTGATAGCACTGGAACATATTTTGACGCAAAGTGAAAGTGGCTCAGTCTTATCTGACTCTTTGTGACTCCATGGACTGTAGCCTGTCAGGCTCCTCTGTCCATGGAATTCTCCAGGCCAGAATACTGGAGTGGACAGCCATTCCCTTCTCCAGGGGATCTTCCCAACCAGGGATTGAACCCAGGTCTCCAGCATTGCAGGTGGATTCTTCACCATCTGAGCCACCAGGGAAGCCCATTTTGAAAGCAAATCACCAGTTAAATGAGCACATTCAATGTGACAATCTCCACCAAAAGGTATGACTATATTTTCAGTTTCAAAAGTCCTCTATTGAATGTCTTTAGTAATGTTTTATCATAATATTTCACCTCTGTAGTTTAATTCAGTTGTATAGAAAACAGTGGTTCTTGAATTTTTAAATCCTATAATCCTCTTAAAGAACTCATCAAATCCCTCCATTTCACTCATTAACTTGGGGTCAGAAACAGGGGAGGTGGCAGGTGGAGGGAATTACAGGTTTCTGCTCTCCCCTCTAGCATCTTCCTAAGAAGGTGAACGACCTGGAGTACCTTCCTGTAAATCCTTTCCCTCCACCGTGGAGTCAGGGGCTCTGAGAGCCACAACAGCTCTAGAACCTGTAAACCTTCCGACGACCCCTCCATCCTCACAGTGACCAGGTGAAAGAGAAAGCCTCACTCTAGCACCATTTCTGCTAACACCAAGTTTACCATAGGAGAAGCAAGCCCTAGAGAAAGTCACCTGCAGATTTAAGGGATTTTCTCCTTTCACACTGCTTCCCAGGTGGCGCTAGTTGTAAAGAACCGGCTTGCTAATGCAGGAGACATAAGAGATGAGGGTTTGATCCCTGGGTTGGGCAGTTTCCCCTGGAGGAGGGCATGGCAACCCACTCCAGTGTCCTTGCCTGGAGAATCCCATGGACAGAGCAGCCTGGTAGGCTACAGTCCATGGGGTCACAAAGAGCTGGACACGACTGAGCGACTTAGCATGCATGCACGCAGCGCTCTCACACGGAGATGAGACACGTCCCTTTTCTTGTGCTTGTCTCCCCCCAGTACACACACACAAAATGATTTCATGTCATCACACACCTCAAAGACATTGAGAGAAGACATTTAAGTTACACAGGTGTTTTCAACATACGATGCGCCTAAACTAGTCCAGAACAATCACAGCCCGTCCTGTTCCCCCCGAGTATCCTGGCTCTGCCAATTACAGGCTACATAAACTTGGACAAAGAACTCAATTTCTCCCAGTACCCTCTTCTGTCAAATGAGTATAATAATAGAATCCATCAGATTGATTGCTGTGAAGATTAAATAATGTATGTAGAAAGCTAACAATCCTTGTGGCCCAAAATAAAAGCTATATAATCATGAGCTGTTATTTTGACATTAACTCTCTCTCTGTTTTGGAAGACTTGGGTCCAATCCAACCTGGAAGGCAAGACCCCCTAAGGTGTCTTTTTGTCTGTGGTTTATGACAAAAGAAAGATGATGTCTTTCTAAAATAACCAGGCAGGGGGACCAGGTGTATCAATTACTCTATAGTGCAGGATTGCCCCTGGTAGCTGTTCCATTTTTCAAAGTATTCTGACATTCTCAGTTGAAGAAGAAAGTCAAAGGCACCTTCCAGATATTGCAGAAAACAAGTAGGATTAATACAAAAGGATGGTCACTCTTGGGAAATCAAACATTTCTGCTCTGATAAATAAGTCTTTTCTTTCTCCCTTAAGTACTGAGTTCAAAATGGTAAAAGATATCACTGATCTAAGGGTCCTATTTGTTAACTTTGTAAAAAAAAAAAAAGGCATTAAAAACAAAGTTCTACCATCTTTTAAAAAATAATTTGGTCAAACTGTAAGCCAGTTTGAAATTACTACAAACTGTAGATTAAACCAATTTTGATTGTTTTAAAACTCACTGCGTGCTGTGCTGACTGTACATCTGACAATCCACCTACCATAAAATCTCAAATTAATCTTCTGCAGCACGGTTTTGTTCACGCTACTTCCCTGCTCATAAAACATTCCATGACTCCCTATCGTCAAGTAAATTAAATTCAAATTCCTCTCACTGACTCTCCTGACCCTACAGTCTGGTTCTCTCTGACTCTCCAGCTCTATGAACTGGGGTCACAGATGGGCTCTAACCACAGCTCAGAGGTGCAGCCTGCTCTGTCTTTTCTGTGACAAATCAAATCCTCCTCACAAATTCCCTCCCCACGTGTTGCTGTGTTTCTCAGTCTCCTTTGATTTAAAGACTTTGTCTCAAAGAATCTAGTCTCTTTCGGTGAATGGCCGTGGCTTGGCTGGTTGTGCTGGGCAGGGAGAGGTAGGGTGGGGTGGGTTTGTGTCTTGATGGGGAGATGCTTCAGATCTACAACCCCTCTCCCATTGCCCCCCCTCCTCCTCTCCCCCCGCCTTCATCTGTCTCATTCACAGCCTGGGATCCTCTGAGCCATGACAAATCCTATCTGGGGCATCAGGGTGCTGTCCACAGAGGTTGGCACTTTGTCACTAGCTACAAAGTTTCCCTGCCCTGCAGCCTCTTGATTGGACCCCAGCCCCCACAGCTGTGTACCAGCCAGCCCTCTCTGCATTTCCACGTCCACACTCCTGCTGCCAAACCTCGGGCTTAGCCATCTATCCACTGCCTTCCACCATGGACGCTGTGATGCAGCTTCCATGTTGGATATAGCTCAGGGCAGAATGCACTTCTCTGCTCTCTCTGAATTTAGATGAGGTCATGCGTCTTGCTATAGCTAATGAAATATGAGCACACGTGCCTTGTGTGACCTTTAAGAGCCAGCACACTGTTTGACATATCATGTCCCTTTTCCATAGTGATTGTGGAAAGCAATTTGGGATCCTGGGTGGCTGCTTGTCATAAGCAGGTTAGACATGGAGAGTAAAGGAGAAGTACACTTCTGCTGTGTTGAAATTCGGGAATTATTTTTATGACCACAAAACCTGGCCTATCCTGACTAAAAGTAGGTCCCCACTCCGACACTTCTCAAACTAGCTCTCTTTCAACCATCGTGACCAGAAATCTTTGCACAGAGCAGAACTCTTAGACTCATTTCTGACCCTCTCTTGGCTCTTACACCCAGTCCTTTGCCATTTTACTTTCATGATCTCTCATATCTGCCTTTCTTTATATTCCCATTGCCTTCACCCTAGGATAGGGATGCATTTCTTGTGGTTGGGAAGATTTTAACAGACTCCCTTGAACCTCATTAATCCTACATTTCTCTGCCAGAGTCACCTTCCCAAAGAACAATAAAAGGATCACATCATCACCTTACACAACCCCTTAATGTCTTCCCAGATTAAGAAATCCTTCCCCTGGGAGTCAAGGCTCACCAATTTACATACTCCATTCATTTCTCTTCTCAGGCTGCTCTACTCAGCATGGAAGTTTTCTTCATTTCTGCCTATCATTCAATGTCCATTTCAATCCCACTTTCTTCTTTTGGGGGAGAAGGACGGCCAGAAAATGATTTACTAAACAACTTACCAAAGAGCAAAAAAAGAAAAGAAAAGATTGGAGCATTTTCCCATGTATCAAACAACCTGGAAAACTTCACGGCTTAACCTGCAAAGGCAAATTTTCCAAGCTTTTTATGGTCTCACCAACCACATGCAATCACTCCCTCCTTTTAGACATAACACTTATAACTGAATTGAATGAAAATACTGCTCTTTTTTCTCCTTAATTATACTTTTAATATAGAGATAAGCAATGTATAGGATTCACTTTAAATATGAAATACAACTGTGCTTTCTTTTAAAATTTACACTCTTATAACATTATTATAATCCTCTGCTTAAGGAATTGCTCTCTTGCAGTAGAAAGCTCATCCCCTGAATCACTATATCCCCTTCTGGCATTTGAATGTCCTAATCCTTAGCAACAGAGCTTAAACTTAACTTAATGACATAACTAAAAATTGCAGAGTTAACACAGACCTGAAGTAAGTCATCTTGAGTAACCAGAGCAAAATGAATAGAAATCGGGGGGGGGGGGAATGAACTTCACTTCCAATAGAACTTAATTCCCCTGTGTATTATAAGAATGGGTCTACAGGACATCAAAAAGCATATCAAAAGCAATCTCCTTTACAGAGTACATCCATATCCCAAGCCCTTCACCTTTAATGAGAGCCTGAAACTCTCTGTGCTTCACAGTTCCTCTCTGAAGATCGATCTTTAAGGTCATGAGGAGTACAAAAAGGAACTTGTGGTTCTCGTACAAGCCTCTGACAGAATATGTAAAAACTTCATAGGTCAGATATTCAATAATATTTGTAATTCTCTTTTGAGGTAGTGGAGACTTCTCAGACCTGCAATATGTTTTAAAAATCAAAGAAGTAAAAATCTATTTCTAAGAGAGTAGGAATACACACAAAATTTGCCGGGGGAGGTCATTAGGTAGTGAGCCCCAACCTGGCCATGGACTGGTCAAATAATTTCAAGAACTGGGCCAGCGAGGTCTGGTACATGATGTTGACCATGCTCATCTCTGTGATGAGGAAGTAGAGGATGCTGCCGCGGGTGGCCGCAGGCCGGAACTCCTCCTGGGCAGTGTTAATCTTGACCTCCGTTTCTGCAGCCACGTGTAGTTTCTCACTGACTTCAGCAGCTGTCAGTTTGGTGGTGCGGAGGACGCCAATGAGGGATTCATCATCTACCAAGGAACCTGAAAACCAAAGAGGAAAGCTGGGGAATGCAAGATTGGAAATTTGCAAAGCGGGACGCATCACTTCTCTAATCATCCTGTTAGTTTTCAACTTGACTTCTTCAAAGCCCACAGGGTGGAAGGGTGAAGGCTTCTAGTCCAGCTCTCTATCCGAGGCCTCAGTCTATTCCAAACATTCTGGCCTAGGGGTTTTCCAACTCTGCCTGAAAATGTGCAAAAGGCAGTTCTCAAGATAGCCCACATGTCTGTTCTTCAAACGCCTAAAGAAAACTCATGTCTCCCTCCAGTCCCAGTGGTTTCAGCTGTTCCTTATGTGACGGCGCTTTTGTCTCCTTTATCATCTTGATGGGTCCCCTCATGGCATCATGGGCTTTTCTGTACCATTTGTCTCACAGCACAGGCTGACCCAAACATTACCCACCAGCTTGCAGGTGAACTGTACACTTTCTACTCCTGCTTTAGTCCAACAGTCCTTGACACTGAGAACTCTGGTCCTTCTATGTCTCTAATAAGTTAGGAGATAGTGGAAGTGTCTGACCAGGAAGGAAAATCCTGATTTTTAGTTTTTAGTTTTACCCTTCTTAATAGACACACACATGTCTATGACAATAAACTCACTTTTAAGATACAGAAAGATGATCTGGATGTGCTGAGCTAACAGTCAGGATACCTGCAGAGAGTGAAGCTCTGGCCCACCTGGGAGCAGGTGGGTGCTACTGGAAGGTGCTGAGATGCTCTGATAGGCATGTTAGGTCTGCGACAGAAATCCAAATTGTGACTAATCTCACAGGAAAGAGGTCTTGATTCAGTACACTTTTGGCTGGATCAGGGGAGGAACCTTCACTTAGTCCTTGTTGGTAATATTTACAATGCCCAGAGGTACCCATCCAAATGGCTGGGAGAAGTCCCAGACCAAGAGACAGGCAACTTCATCAGCACAAGCCATGCAATGAAGGCAGATAAAAGACCTTTGCCATGAAGCCACCTTAAAGTGCTAGAAGCTGTTGTGAGAGTAACACTTAATGTACTTCTGGGAGGTTAAGTTTTCCTTTTTTTTTTTTTTAAGTATATATTCAAGAGTTAAAGTGCTTCTGGAAAGCATTGATTTGTTTTTGTTGTTCATTTGCTAAGTCTCGTCTGACTCTTTGTGACTCCATGAACTGCATCACACCAAGCTTCTCTGACCTTCACTATCTCCCAGAGTTTGCTCAAACTCATGTCCATTGAGTCGAAGTTTTTTAGTTTGCTAGTGAACAACAGAGTTTAGGTTGCGGTATTTTGCCTTCTACAAAACAGTATATCCCCAAATCAGGGGTTGGCACGATGACCTGACTGCCAAGAGGTGACCCTGTCCCAACTTCTAAGTGGGAGGTCCAGTCAAGTCGAGAGTGACTGAGCCCCAGCTGCTCAAGTGTCTCTGACAAGACGACACACATCAAAACCCGTTGTGGCAACAGCATTTCAACACCAAATGAAAGAACTGATCTAAAAACACACAAAATAGACTGAGCACATTAGTTTCCTTCAGGCAAGCAAATTAGCCTATTATGAGTTACCTAGCTGTATTGGGAGCCCTTATTTTTCTCAGGAGAGAGCAATCATATCAAGAAAACTGTGTTATTATCAAACGCTCAGATGCCGGTTGCTAATTTAAACATCAGATTCCCCTCAGTCTCCCTGTAATATCTGGATGGAAATTGCCTCGCTTGTTTTTGCATTGATAACTCAACTGTTTCCTGACATCTATAATCATGAGGGCATTGAAAAGAGGGTACAAGAAATCTATCCACAATCCATTATGTGATTATTTCTTAATAACACGGTACCTTTGGTAGCACTTAATTTGTAGAGGAGGTTATCTTCAAGTTCTTTCATCTTCCGCTTATTAAAAGTCACATCCTCCAAAAGTTTAACCCTCTCAGACTCTAACTCCTGTTATTAAAAAAAAAATCAGAAGTGTAATTACCAGTTACAATTATGGCAAATCCAACTTACTTATTATTCATTTAAAAAAGTTTCAACCGAAGTGCCACTCAAATGACGCTATCGTTTGTCAAATCTGTATTTTTGTTTCTCTCAACCATTAAAAAAAAATCATGCCCACTAGCATTAAGTTTCTGTAGCATGTACGCGGGCATGCATGGGATAACTGCTAAAATAATTCTGCCCAGCCTTTTTCCATCTCTACATTTATTTAAATTAGAGTGTCCCATTCTCTTGGGTCTGTTCCCACATACCGCCTCAGTGAGAAATGCTAACTTTATTTGCAGCCAGAGGGGCAAAAACAAAGAGGCATTAAAACCAGAAATACTCAAGTCAATCAGAGCTTCTGAGTTGAGACCTGACTACAGGAACACCAGGTACTTGACCTGACATAGTCAGTTGCCAATATAAATCCATTTTCCAATGTTTTGCATCTCCTTCTATCAGAAGGGCTAAATTCGATGTTTGGATGGTATGTTTTTTTTCCTACATAAATGATGCATTCTTAGAATTATACTTTGAAAAAAAAATTTCACACTTTCAGAAAAGTTACAAGACTGGTACCATGAACTCTCATATACCCGTCACCTAGATTCATCAAATAACATTTTGCTTTACCATTATTTCTCCTATATAACACTTATTATTACGGCTGAACTGTGTGCATGTGTCATGATCGTTTACCTGTAAAAACTTAAACATATCTCCTAGGAAACAGGACACTCTCTTATACAACCATAGTGCAATTTTCAAATTCAGAAAATGTAACATGGCTATAATACTCATGTTAAATATAGAGTAAATTGTCTCAAAAAAATTCTTCACAGCTTCCTTTTTCATCTTACATGGAATCACACTACACTTAGAACTGCATTTAAAATGTGTTTTTAAACTACTTATTTAAGAAAGTTTCTCAAAAAACTTTCAGAAATTCTTCCTAAATCAATTTGTCAATGAAAACCCACAGCATGGCATTCATCTGCACATCTGCTATGGCTTGCATCACAGCTTATATGTAGGCTATATCCCTCTAACTAGATTCTGAGCATCTAGAGGGCAGGAACGTGTCCCTATAAATTCATTTTTTCTTCTTTTTTTAAGTTAGTTTTTATTGGCGTATAGTTGCTTTACAATGTTGTGTTGCATTCTGATCTGCAGCAAAGTGAATCAGTTTTGCATATACATATATCCACTCTGGTTTTTTTATTATTTATTTTTATTTTTGGTTAGGCTGGGTCTTTGTTGCTATGTGTGAGCCTTTTTTTTTTTTTTTAAGATTTATTTATTTTTGGTTGCCCTGGGTTTTTGTTGCTGTGCGTGGGCTTTCTCTAGTTGTGGAAAGCAGAGGCTCCTCTTTGTTGCGTGTTCTCATTTCGGCAGCTTCTCCTGCTGTGGTGCATGGGCTTTTGTGGTACATGGGCTTAGCTGTCACTTGGCATGTGGGAATCTTCCCAGATTAGTGATCAAACCCATGCCCTCTGCATTGGCAGGTGGATTCTTAACCACTAGACCACAAGGGATACTCCCTCCTACCCATTCATTTTTTAAAATGCAGCCAAGAGCCAGACACGACTAAGTGACTGAGCCTAGCTAGTAGCAGAGACAGGCCGAACGCCGATGCTAGTGCGCACTGCCACTGTGCTAGTGGTCTGGGGGTGTTTAATGGTCAGCGATACGATCACGGCTGTATGGGCAATGAGCGATCACTCAGCTGTGTCTGACTCTTTGTGACCCCATGCACTAGAGCCCGCCAGGCTCCTCACCCATGGGATTTTTCAGGCAAGAATACTGGAGTGGGTTGCCATTCCCTTCCCTAGGGGATCTTCCCAATCCAGGGACCAAACTCAGGTCTCCCATATTACAGGTGCATTCTTTATCATCTGAGCCACAAGGGAAGATCAAGGGGAATAACGAATTGTCTGCATTAAAACAGTCACCCCCTGGGTGGCAGTATAGGAATATGTGCACAAGATGAAATGCTGTTAGCATCCTTTCAGCGTGATATGGAAAAACAAGCGTTGTGGTACAGTGGACACTTCTGAGTTTTGCAGCATGACCTGCAGAGCTTATCTACAAGGCTTGGCAGGGTGGAAAGTCCATGTACTCTTACGGGTTAAGACCTTATTCTCCCTGGTCTCCTTTTGTTCATCTGTAAAGACGGGGTATACGAGCAGGATTGTTAGGAAGGTTAAACATCACAGTCATGAGAGTTCCAGGACCAGTTTTGTAACTTTTCTGAAAGTTTGAAAAAAAAATTTCAAAGTATAATTTTAAGAATGCATTATTTATGTAGGAAAAAACATTTACCCTCCAAACATGGCAGACTAAGTGTTTTTCCCAGCAAGGTTGGTATAAGTACCTTAGCACCTCTCTTCAAGAGGAAGCTAAGGCCCAAAGGAGTGGGTGTAGGGTGCTCTGGGGATGAGGAGTGTACCCTTGACAGCGGTATGGCCTGCCTTAAGAAGTTTGTGAAGCTTGCAATGGGGATCTGAACCAAGGAGGCAACATCTCAGGACAGATCAACAGTACCAGGTAGACCAAGAAGAAAGGACTGATTTTTCAATAGTTGATACCATGTACAGGCCTATGCTCTCTGTCAGACTCTAGAAGTGAGAGAGTTCCGTTTCTGGATGGCATAAGCCCTGGGCTGTTTTTCTGGAAACTAAGATCACATAGCTAATGACAGTGGAAGCTGGGACTGGGCCCCTTTCACCCCACTACGCTGGCCATCTTTCAGGGGCTTGCCCCAAGCCAGCCATTTCTTATTAACCAGGTGGGATTTTACTTCTCATTTTACTGAGCCCTCTATTTTTTTGGTGTCAGTATCTTTTCGTTTTTGAATCTTTCCTTTGTGTTTGTTGCCATCTGTTCACATCTCTTCTTTCCTCCTTTCTTCTGCCATTCTTTTTCCCACCCTCCTATTACTATTTCTAGCCTGGCCTTCTCCTTGAACCCTTAATACTAAAATTAGTTGTACTATGCTATGTGCTAAGTCGGTTTCAGTCATGTCCAATTCTTTGCAACCCCATGGACCATAGCCCACCAGGGTCCTCTGCCCCATGGGATTCTCCAGACAAGAATACTGAAGTGGGTTGCCATTTCCTCCTCCAGGGGATCTTCCTGATCCAGGGATCAAACCCACATCTGTTATGTCTCCTGCATTGACACGCTGGTTCTTTAGCACTAGCCCCACCTAGGAAGCCCTTAAAATTAGTTGTATTTAAGCAAATATAAACTTTCTCAGATTTTATGAAAATAGATTTTATACAATAAAAATGTATAAAATTATATTTTATATATAACATTTAATGTTTCCTGAGCTTTATCTTAAAACTTAATCTATCAGTCCCTTAAAATCTTCCAGCTTTAAGTTGTTCTTTGTTTTATTAGAACTCTCAATTATACTTAATTTCTCTGTTTCAGTATAAATTTCATTTAATTAAAATAAAAGTAAGGCTCCCTACACACCATTAGATTATTAGAGTGTGGTATGATCAATTATAGCCAAGTACTATCAATTACTATTGCAGGGTAGTAGTTAAAACTACTAATAATATTCATCCAGAGCAATTTTTCTTCAGGATCAGCATTTCATTGAATTTTTCAGGTGAAACTCAAGATTATTCATCTATAGGCCTGTAGATATGAAAGTCAATATACCCAAAGCTTTAAAGTCAGAAGCAGAGAGTGGTGTGTGTGCGCACATGTGCTTTCAGAAAAGAGGTGATTCATTCTATTTGGGATTCTCTGTGTTTCTTGGACCTGAGTGGCTATTTGCTTCCCCAATTTAGGGAAGTTTTCTACAATTATCTCTTCAAGAATTTTCTGATGGTCTTTCTTTTTGTCTTCTTCTTCTGGGACTCCTATGATTCGAATATTGGTGCGTTTAATATTGTCCCAGAGGTCTCTAAGGTTGTCTTCATTTCTTTTAATTCTTTTTTCATTTTTCCTTTCTGTTTCATTTATTTCTGTCATTCTGTCTTCTACCTCACTTATTCCGAGGAAACCAGAATTGAAAGAGCCACGTGCACACCAATGTTCATCGCTGCATTGTTTACAATAGCCAGGACATGGAAGCAACCTAGATGCCCATCAACTGACGAATGGATAAGAAAGCTGTGGTATATATACACAATGGAATATTACTCAGCATTAAAAAAAAATTCATTTGAAGCAATTCTACTCAGATGGACGAAACTGGAGCCCATTATCCAGAGTGAAGTAAGCCAGAAGCAAAAACAACAATACAGTATATTAACACATATATATGGAATTTAGAAAGACAGTAATGAGAACCTAACATGGAAGACAACAAAAGGAACGCAGATGTATAGAATAGACTTGGGGACTTTGTGGATGAGGGTAAGGGTGGGATGAGATGGGAGAAGGGCATTGAAGCATGTTAATTGTCATGTGTCTAATCAATCGCCAGCCCAGGATTGATGCTCGGGACTGGTGCAGCGAGATTTCCCGGGGGGGAGGGAGGAGGGAGGGGGGACCCGGAGGGGAAGCATATGTAAACCCATGGTGATATCATGACAATGTATGGCAAAAACAATAATAAAAAATAAAATAAAAAAAAAAAAAGAAAAGAGGTGAGTTGCATGATTTCTCAACAGGACTTGAGACTACAAAACAAATACTTATGCTAACAAAGGTAAATATGGTTTGCTTCATGTTTTCCTTTCCATATATTCAACAATTTCCTAATACATTAAAACATTATTGTAATTTATAATAAGTAGAAGTTCTTTACCTTGAGAAATTATTACCTGTTTCTCTGTTAGAATTACCCTCCTTAATAACTGGTTCTCAAGCCCTTTCATGGTAACAGTAAAATCAATGACTGACGTTTTAGCATTGATCTCAGGGGTAAAGGCAGGGTTTGGTAACTTTGTCGTAATATAAAGTTTAAAGGTATCCATGACATCACATTCCTTATCGCCGACTTTCACCTACATCAATTCAAATATTAAATTACACACAGCTTAAAGGGCAGACAAGGAATTTGGGTTCAATTTAAGAGAGAATTTACCAAAGGTCAATGCAGTGAAACTTAAATGAATTACAAAAACCAGGTGTAAAATTTTAATCACTGAACCAATCACTGAATAAATCATATGATTTATATGATAAGTCATATTCTCTTAGAATAATTTAAACTTGTGGTTTAAATTCTCTTCCTGCCTGAAGATGATTTTAGCCATGACGCCAAGAAAATTAACTGAAAAATTTATCCAAAACAAATGTTGAGTAAAGCAGTGGTCTCCAACCTTTTTTGGTACCAGGAACTGGTTTCATGGAAGACAATTTCTCCATGTATGGGGGGAGGGGGAGTGGTTTCAGAATTACTGAAGCACATTACATTTATTGCACACTTTATTTCCATTATTATCACACTGGTACCACCTCAGATCATCAGGCATTAGATCTCAGAGGTTGGGAGCCCCTGGAATAAAGGAAAACTCAGACATGTCTAAGATTTGACTGTTTTTCTCTACCTGAGGAAATTTCTTACTACAGAAATTTGTTGTGTTTATAAGAAGTGCAATTTCTTTTTGCATTTTACAGTCATATCTGAAGCACATTTGACAAGAGAAAGAGTTAATGAAACTTTTAGAGGAAAAAAATGCCAACTTTTTTCCTCAGAAAGATAACACTTATTTTAAACTTATCTTTGATAATTTTTAGTGTATCAAAAAACAACTGGATTTGCTCTCTAAAACTCAGGTGGAAATTCTAAAATTTTAAATGACTTAAAATTTTATTTAATATTAACCTTGCATGTGAGTGAAAACCACATCACTAAGGCACTAATTCTCAGGTACCAGGGCCTTCACATTGCAGGTAAGAATCTGGGTCTTTTAAAAGCCCTTTCAGGAATGGATGTACTAAAACCTCCTTTGACATATTAAATATGGCATATGAAAGAATTCACATCATGAAGAACATTTCTCTAAATAAATCTATCTTTATTTAACAAGAAAACTGGCAATATTATTTACTGATATCCATGAAATTAAGTTATTCAGAGCAAATAATTCTCGATCAGAAACACTGTCATTCAGTAAAACCAAAGAAAACTAAAAGAATGAAACCAATTAAAAAAGAAACACTTGTATTGAAAACAATTCATGTTATCACCAATCATCAGAAACCATATTCCACTGCTTCCAGCAAAGTTCATGAGTTTGAATTGAAAGTTAATAAAGAAATAAAATCAATGTCCCTAGACTTCACTAAAAACGCCATTTTATTCAGTGAGGAAACACAGGTTTTACGGTGTAGAATATACATGGTTTGGAAACCACCTTTCTCAGAGCTGCTAAAATATACATATTTTGTGTGTAACAATAATATATCATTATCACCAGATGCCTTTCCTTTATAACTTGTTTAGTTTCAGATAAACGCCTATTGCTAGTAAGATATTGTTCTCCCCCCTGTATGTGTGTGTGTATATATATATATATATGTATATATATATATATATATTTTAAAGGAAACACTGAATATGAGTTTGGAAATAATTCTTTCAGCATGTCAAATACTACCACCTGAAGAAAACTGTCTGCTGCTGTGCTCAAAAAGATACATAGATGTCACCATTGCTCTTTTCTTTTCTCCAAGCTCACCTTGAAAGTAGTGCCTGATTTAATGAAATTCTTTTCTAATACATTATCCAGGGCTGGATCCAGCTCTTCACGGATGTCCTCAATAAGAAGGGGTCGGCCCAAGGAAAGACTGTCCTCCAAGTGCGTGCGGAAATATTTATGGTTCAGAGAGGTTACCTAAAAATAAAGAGTTCATTGCTGCTGAAGTGTTACAAAGAATGTGCCTGTTTCTCAGTGGAAACCAGAGATATTTGGGCAAAGGACTAAGAATTCTAAAGACTGTACAGGAAGCCTTAATTATAAATATAAAAGTAACAAACAAAACATAATTTTCAAAACTTGGGGGGTCATGACTTTGTGGAAACCCCCCTGGGTGTGTAATGGGGGTCTCTCCGATTGAAAGAGAGGCAAGTGTCATTCCTTAGTTGGAAGTCAGAGCTTTGCTCTGGCAGGTGGAAGAGAGGTAATCAAGGATTAACCCTTCAAACTTACATAGCTACAATCATTCAAAGAAAGCAAACTAACTTGCATTTTTGTGATACTCACTTATCTTCTCAGGACACCCATGAGATGAATAAGTGATTTTTTAAAAAGCACAGGGATGTCAGGAATGATATACTAAATCAACCTAAGGTTCATCCGTGTATTCTAACAGTGGCATAACATAAGAATATGGTACTTTGCATAAAGTCAACCTAAAAGACTATACATTTTTAAAACAGTCTCACATTAAAAAAATTAGGATTCTGAATGTCTGATGGGGTTCTCCATTTTTAGATCAATGTTTGTTATTAGTTAAAACACACCAACTTGGGTAGTTGATCTTTGGAACTCTACTTCTCCAGTGATCTCTCCCTCTGCCTAAGTGTGAGGATTCCCAAAGGTTCCATCCTCAACCCTCCACCTTCTTATACTCTGTTCTCTGAAGTCAACTCTTGCCTTTATGCTACTGTGAGTGCTGATCTTAGGTTACAAGAGAGGACTTCCCTGGTGGTCCAGTGGTTAAGACACTGGGCTTCCACAGCAGGGGCACGGATGCTATCCATGCACTAAGAACCAGGAATTTAGAAAGACAGTAATGACAACGCTATATGCACGACAGCAAAAGAGACATAGATGTAAAGAACAGACTTTTGGACTATGTGGGACGATATGAAAGAATAGCATGAAACATGTATATTACCATATGTAAAATATATGACCAGTGTAGGTTCAATGCATGAAGCAGAGAGCATCAAAGCTGGTGCTCTGGGACAACCTAGATAGATGGGGCGGGGAGGGAGGAGGGAGGGGGTTTCAGGATGGTGGGACACATCTACACCCATGGCTGATTCATATCAATGCATGGCAAAAACCACCACAATATTGTAAAGTAATTAGCTTCCCTTTAAAATAAATTTTTTAAAAAAGACCCCTCATACCAGGGCAGCCAAATAAACAGAAGAAAAAAAATTAAAACTAAAAAAAATTTAAAAAGGAAGATCGACTGAGATATCAGGTGATTAAATGCAGTCGCTCAGTCGTGTCTGACTCTTTGCAACCCCATGAATCACAGCACGCCAGGCCTCCCTGTCCATCACCAACTCCTGGAGTCTACCCAAACCCATATCCATCAAGTCGGTGATGCCATCCAACCATCTTATCCTCTGTTGTCCCCTTCTCCTCCTGCCCCCAATCCTTCCCAGCATCAGGGTCTTTTCCAATGAGTCAAGTCTTCACGTGAGGTGGGCAAAGTATTGGAGTTTCAGCTTCAACATCAGTCCTTCCAATGAATACCCAAGACTGATCTCCTTTAGGATGGACAGGTTGGATCTCCTTGCAGTCCAAGGGACTCTCAAGAGTCTTCTCCAACATCACAGTTCAAAAGCATCAATGCTCGGCTTTCTTTATAGTCCAACTCTCACATCCATACATGACTACTGGAAAAACCATAGCCTTGACTAGGCGGACCTTTGTTGGCAAAGTAATGTCTCTGCTTTTTAATATGCTGTCTAGGTTGATCATAACTTTCCTTCCAAGGAGTAAGCATCTTTTGATTTCATGGCTGCAATCACCGTCTACAGTGATTTTGGAGTCCCAAAAAATAAAGTTTGATACTATTTCCACTGTTTCCCCATCTATTTGCCATGAAGCGATGGGACCAGATGCCATGATCTTAGTTTTCTGAATGTTGAGCTTTAAGCCAACTTTTTCACTCTCCTCTTTCACTTTCATCAAGAGACTTTTTAGTTCCTCTTCACTTTCTGCCATAAGGGTGGTGTCATCTGCATATCTGAGGCTACTGATATTTCTCCTGGCAATCTTGATTCCAGTTTGTGCTTTTTCCAGCCCAGCATTTCTCATGATGTACTCTGCATATAAGTTAAATAAGCAGGTTGACAATATCCAGCCTTGACGTACTCCTTTTCCTATTTGGAACCAGTCTGTTCCATGTCCAGTTCTAATTGTTGCTTCCTGACCTGCATACAGGTTTCTCAAGCGACAGGTCAGGTGGTCTGGTATTCCCATTTCTTTCAGAATTTTCTACAGTTTATTGTGATCCACACAGTCAAAGGCCTTGGCATAGTCAAGAAAGCAGAAATAGACACTTTTCCGGAACCCTCTTGCTTTTTTGATGATCCAGCGGATGTTGGCAATTTGATTGCTGGTTCCTCTGCCTTTTCTAAAACCAGCCAATTAGGAGTATGGGATTAACAGACACAAATGCCCATAAATTAAATAGATAACCAATAAAGATTTACTATATAGTACAGGGAACTGTATTTAATATCTTGTAGTAACCTATAATGGAAAATAATCTGAAAAATATATAGCTGAATCATTCTGTTGAACACCTGAAACTAATACAATATTGTAAATCAACCATACTTCAATAAAAAGAATGAATACAGCCTTCATCTTTCAACTGGCAAAAAAAAAAAAAAACAGCTTGAACATCTGGAAGTTTACGGTTCACATATTGCTGAAGCCTGGCTTGGAGAATTGTGAGCATTACTTTGCTATTGTGTGAAATGAGTGCAATTGCGCAGTAGTTTAAGCATTCTTTGGCATTGCCTTTCTTTGGGACTAGAATGAAAACTGACCTTTTCCAATCCTGTGGCCACTAGTGAGTTTTCCAAATTTGCTGGCATATTGAGTGCACCACTTTCACAGCATCATCTTTCAAGACTTGAAATAGCTCAACTGGAATCCCATCACCTCCACTAGCTTTGCTCGTAGTGATGCTTTCTAAGGCCCACTTGACTTCACATTCCAGGATGTCTGGCTCTAGGTGAGTGATCACACCATCATGATTAGCTGGGTCCTGAAGATCATTTTTGTACAGTTCTTCTATGTATTCTTGACACTTCTTAATATATTCTGCTTCTGTAAGGTCCATACCATTTCTGTCATTTATTGAGCCCATCTTTGCATGAAATGTTCCCTTGGTATCTCTAATTTTCTTGAAGAGATCTCTAGTCTTTCCCGTTCTGTTGCTTTCCTCTATTTCTTTGCACTGATCACTGAGGAAGGCTTTCTGATCCCTCCTTGCTATGCTTTGGAACTCTGCATTCAAATGGGACTATCTTTCCTTTTCTCCTTTGCTTGTCTCTTCTCTTCTCTTCACAGCTATTTATCAGGTGATTAGGAGGGTGAAATTTAAAAATATTATGTCTCACTTGCAATAAAAAAGGCATGGAATTGAAAAATAAGTCTATCTTTGTCCTGTTTTGATGAAAACAGAAATAACTAAAAACAGAAAATCTTGCACACGATGAAACTTTTTCCCCTAGATGGATAGCTTTATTTATATAAATGATGTGCTGTGCAAGCCCTTACTATGAGTTGATAAGGTAAATGAATCCAAACAAAGAGACTTAACTAGCTTATTTAAATAAGATGAAATAAGGTCCCAAGAAGACTGAATGTAATTGTTCTGCTCTATTCTCCGAGAAGCAAACGCTGTTTTTGTGATGTCCTTCCCAAGTGTGATGGTTAATTTTAGGTGTCAACTTGACTGGGCGAAAGAATGCCCAGATAGATGGCAAGCATTATTTCAAGGTGTGTTTGTGAGGTTGTTTCTGGAAGAGATTAGCATTTGAGTCATCAACCTGAATAAAGATTATGGCCCTTGCCCATGTGGGTGGGCACTGTCCAATCCATTAAGGACCTGAACAGACCAGAAAGCTGGAGTAAGTGCCAATTTGTCCCCGGCACAGGTTAGGACATCCATCTTCTCCTGCCCTTGGACGTCAGCTCCTGACTCTGGGGACTTCAGACCGGGACTGGGACTGACCCCACTGGCTCCCATGGTTCTCAGGCCTTCAGGGTTTGGACTGGAATGACACCACCAGCTTTCCTGGGGCTCCAGCCTGTAGACAGCAGATCGGGGACTTCTCAGCCTCCATAATCCCGTGAGCCATACCCTCATAATAAATCTCTTTGTATGTATCTGTACCTGGATATCCTTTCAGTTCTGTTTCTCTGAAAAACCCTGACTAATACACCAATTAAAGAAATAATTTTCAAATTGTTGATTTATTAAATTACCTATTAACCATCTTTAATATTTTTGTAAATATTTTGTAACTATGACCTTAGAGTCATAGTTTTGGGTTGGATTCACTTGACTTTTCTCACGGAGGAATACTGTGTGCAGCCACCATGAGAGCCCATGTCACCCGCACAGATACTCTGGAACTGGGTCTTTACAAGGTGCTCAGTGAAGTTTTCACAGGGGAACTAAGCAAATACTTCTCTATTCAGAAGTTAGAGCTATAGGTGCTGGAGATGGCTTTGAAGATGACCTTGGCAAAGCTGCCAAGGTGAAATGCAGCCCTGGACATGCCAAATATGTTTTGTTTTTCATTTATAAAGTGTTTCAGTTTTTCATTTTGCCTTCCTTACCGAGCACAGAAATGATAGTTTTGTTTCATTTTCTTTTCATTTATGTGTGTTTGTGCATGTGCTTATCCACGTATTCAGAAAAATACCATGCCGTCTGAGTAAAAAAGATGCAGTTCAATTTATGTATATCCCAGCAGTTGATGGTCTTTAAAATAAGGAAGTGTCTCTGATATATTTCTCTTACTATCTCAGGAAGCTTCTTGGGGTGAAGCTGCATCAGGAAGGACATGACTGAAGACTATCAGTGAATTAAATGGAGAAATAAAGCCATGATCAGAAAAAAGTAAGACTAAGATGAGCAGGGAGATCAACAGCCAGGGGAGGCAAGAGGAGTGAGGAGCGGAGCAAGGAACAAGTTACAGCTGAGCTGGATCCAGGCAGCTGAGTTCAGGAGGAGGAAGACGGTACACACCACTCGCACACTTGTGGGTATACAGGTCCTCAGAAGCTACATTCCCATCAACTCCACTCTCCTTAACTCGTCCCCTCCACTTATACTCTCTGATCTTTGCCAGGATTTTTCTGAGTTTTCTAAGTCAACATAGATTGGAGTCTTAATAACGTGAGAGAATCTTGGGGGTGCTCCAGAGCAATAGGCAATATCCCCATGACTGCAAAGTCTTGATCTCAGAAGGAAATCTTTCACTATTTAACCACTAAATGTGATGTTTCTTGTAGGCTTTTCGTAAATACTCTTTATCTGATTAAGGAAGGGCCCTCTTAATCTTGGGCTTCCTTGGGGGCTCAGATGGTAAAGAATCTGCCTTCAGTGCAGTAGACCCAGGTTTGATCCCTGGATCTGGAAAATCCCCTGGAGAAGGGAATGGCTAACCCACTCCAGTATTCTGGCCTGGAGAATTCCATGAACAGAGGAGCCTGGCAGGCTACTGTCCAGGGGGTCACAAAAAGCTGGACACGACTAAGCGACTAACTCTTTTCTCCTAATTCAGTTTGCTGGACGTTTTGATTTTACCAACTGCTTTTTCTGCATTTATCAAGATCACCACATGATTTTTTTCTGGGTTGGCTTTGTTTTCATGTAATGATTACACACTTTAATTCAATAAATGCAGAAAATATAAAGATGGCATAAATCCATAAATCTACCAAAAAGTTTATGGTGGTGTTGTTTTTGTTCAATTGCTCAGTCATATCCAACTCTTCGTGACCCCATGGACTGTAGCACACCAGGCCTCCCTGCCCCTCACCATCTCTGGGAGTTTGCCCAAGTTTATAGTATAAGTGAAAGTCACTCAGTCATGTTCGACTCTTTGCAGCCCCATGGACTATAGTCCATAGAATTCTCCAAGCCAGAATACTGGAGGGGGTAGTTGTTCCCTTCTCCAGGGGATCTTCTCAACCCAGGGATCTATCCTAGGACTCTCACACTGCAGGTGGATTCTTTACCAGCTGAGCCACAAGGAAAATCCAAGAATACTGGAGTGGGTAGCCTTATCCCTTCTCCAGTGGATCTTGCTGACCCAGGAATCAAACTGGGATCTTCTGCATTGCAGGCAGATTCTTTACCAGTTGAGTTACCAGGAAAGCCCAGTTTATAATATAGTAGAGATAAAAGACAAATGTACAAAGAATAGTAATTTAAGGCATACTTCCAGTCCACAAGAGAAATACAAGGTGTGTGAGGAATCAGGACAGGCTATATGAAGCTGTGGATTCAGGCAACTCTGGCAAAAAGTAGTACTGGATGTGGACTCTGAATAAGGTTCAAGACTTTTATCTTGGATATAAGTAAAGTGGGCAATTCGGTGGAGGAAACATTCTGGTTAGTATAATAGACATACTACAAGCAAAACTTTGGATCTATAAGTCTTGGAACTGGGAACAGTGTCAAGGAAACAAGTGAATAGTCCACATTGTAATATGGAATTGAAATATCAATGTCACAGGATCCTCAAAGGAGCCAGGAATGTTGGAATCCTGCCTGTGTCTACCTCTGCCTTAAGATTAACACGTGGGTAGACTCTAACTCCAGTGCTGACCTCCAGAGTACGAGTAAGTGCCTGAGTGAGGCTGGAGCAAGTGGCTTTAAACCGAGGAATCACAAGTCCTGTGCGTGTCATTTTCCTGTAAGCACGATCTCAGGGCCCAGAATAAAAGCCTCATCCAACATGAACAAAAGCAATACAGCCAGGGAAATGGACAGAGAGAAGGAAAGTGAGATCAAGAGAGAAAATAATCAGGGCCAGGACTTCCCTGGTGGTCCAGTGACCAAGACCTCCTGCTCCCAGTGCAGAGGGCCTGGATTCAATTCCTGCTCAGGGAATCTCACATGCTGCAACCAAGAGTTCACATACTGCAACTAAAAAGATCTCTCGTGTCACAACTAATACCCAGGGCAATTAAATGAATAAATAAATATTTTTTAAAAGCAAATAATCAGAGCCTTTGCCCCAAATCACTATCACAAAACTCAAAGGTGTGCGTTAGCCTATAACAACTATCATAGAGATGACAATTTAATGACCGACAGATTCAGCTGAAATTGTGGGCAAACTTCATGATTTCCAGATTACCTTCCCACCCACCAAACGGCACATACCTGCAAGTCGTTTTCTTTTTCCTTTGATTTAATCCACGTTTTGCCTTGAGTTTGTGGGTCTATGAGGAGTGGGTATCTGGTGGCCTTTGTCACAATGATGCCATTCTGAATTGAGAGGTCATCTCCTGGTAAGCCCTGCAGCCCCCACTCACCAATCTGCATAACAGGAAATGGATGTGGCCATGCAAAGGAAGACAAGAAGTTTTCTGTTAGTAATTAACAATGCCACAAATAATTTAAAATTTGGACTTTTTTTTAGATTAGGACTAGGCAACATTCAAATAAAAAAACTCAAACTTAAAAATGTGAACCAAATAACACTAAGTTAAACAAATTTATCATCTAATAATTCCTTTCCCTAGTAACCCGAGATTGGGTGGGATCGAGATGGGCTGCAGTTAGCAGAGACAATGAATATTCTGAGAAGTCAGAATAGGCAAGCTCTAAGGGTTCAGCCTCTGAAATTTCCCCTTCCTGCCCTCTGGTTTTGCTTACATGGGGGAAGGGGCACTGCACAGCTGGAGGCAGAGAAATTAGAGGACAAGAAATATTACATTGACAGGAACTCATCAATGACATTTTTCTAAACATTCCTTTCAAAATCAAGAAGGCTCTGTGCTCAGTCACTCCGTCATGTCCGACTCTTTGTGACCCCATGAACTATGTGGCCTGCCAGGTTCCTCTCTCCATGGAATTTTCCATGCAAAAATACTGGAGTTGGTTGCCACTTCCTACTCCAGGGGATATTCCTGACCCAGGGACAGAACCTGAAACTTCTGCATTGGCAGGTGGACTCTTTACCACTGTGCCACCTGGGAAGCCTGACTCCACATGGTCAATAAAATCACCCAAGATGCACTGAAGCCTCCACCTTCATTAACTTATCTCAGCTCCTCCAAAGGCCATATCAGTGTGTTTCCAATACATTATCTAGTCCTTGTAGGGACCAGCTGAACACTGTTTGAATTGGAAAAGATAACTTTTTGACTTTTAAATAGAGATAACTTGAAATTAATAGCTTGGCTTCCCTAAGGTAACTGCAACTGGGGAACATATTTACAAATCAGAAATCAGCTCGTGAATATAAATTGCCTGGAAAGCATTTAATACCGCAAGAGCTCTGTAAGATATACTGAAAATTGACAATGGCATCAAATTCTTAGCAAGAAAGGTTAGTGTAGCAGTGCACGTTATCAATCAGTGATGCTAGAATGTGCTATTGTATCCCACTGTTAGACATTATAAAAAGATGGTAATAATAAAAAGAAAGTTAATAATACCAATACTTACAGCCTAGCTAATGCCTACATCTTCCTAGAATGTTTGTAAAAGAATGAGATTCAATAAGAGTGGTGTAAATAATGGAGGGTTATAAGAAGAGCTCAATATTAGCAAGCCTGTAGCTCAAAAATTATCTTTTCACTCAAAGCAGTGCAACTGAAGACATGGGTTTGACACCTGGGTTGGGAAGATCCCCTGGAGAAGGACATGGCAACCCCCTCCAGTACTCTTGTCTGGAGAATCCCATGGACAGAGGAACCTGATGGGCCACAGTCTATGGGGTCACAAAGAGTCGGACCTGACTGAGAGACCAATTTGAAAGCAAGATTTCTTAAAATGTAAAAGAACTTTTGTACCACAAAGGAAAACATTTTTGTCATGCTTCAGCATTTTGAAAATGATCTTTCCAATTAAATGCAAAAAGAATAAGTCAGGTATACCTTGATTTCTTGTGAATAAAATGAAATTCAACTCATGATATAAGGAAAGTAACACTTACTGTTGGAGGATCCACCAACATTGAAATAAGATTCAGATTTTCAGTGAAAGGAATCTTCCGTGCTTTCAACTCTATCTCCCATTGCTCTTTCAACAAATAGTTCCTAAATATCTGATTGAAAGGACCAAGGTAGGATAGGAATCCAGTGCACAGCAGAATATCACCTACAAGCCTGTTAAGAAACAATAAAGTGAATCACCAACACATCTTAAGCTTTCCCAGTAGGGAATCTGAAAGGCCATCAGGCAGTTTTGTTACTAGGTGAAGCTCTGCTCTGCTCCCTGCTTAACACTTGGCAACAAGACATAGAGAGGGTAAAGGAGCCAGCCTAAAGGCCCCAAACGGGGTAGGAGTGGCATCATTTTGGGTAAGTCCAGGAGCAAAAAAGAGGCTCCTTACTGGAGCCTACAGGTCCTGAAGCTTGTCTTCCAGATGAGGAAGAAACGTGTCCTGGTCCTGTCCATACTCACTACTTCTTTGTCATCCTCTTTCTTTTTTCTTTTGCCATTCTCCTACTCCCCTCTCATTCCCTCTCCTTCAGTTTTCAGAAGATGCCAGCCCAAGATGCCCTTCCATTTGGAACAAATTGTCAGTCTACACTTTCAAAATCCTTGAGGTGAAAGGTGCAGAACTGGAACCAGTATCTAGATTGTTCTGGCAAATCCAGATGATATCAGAAGCACCCCCATACAAAAAGTGAGCTGAAAAATGTTTCACCAAGTTTTTTTCTCTCCGTTTTAGAGTGTGGGACTCAGGCTCTAACTAAGCACTTTCTCAGATGGTGGGATCCCGGCATGCGGACATGGAAACAGAGGAGAAAAGCACTTCAAGGAATCCAAAGTTATGCTCCCCCATGTCACAAGAGGTGGCCTTTTGGGTGATGACTAAGAAGGAGAGCAATTATAACAAAGACCAAAGTTGATACCTATTAATCTGAGCTCTAAACTCTTTGCTTTGCTGAGTCCATCGGACTTTTTCTCCACTCAGTCCATCAATGAGGGTGGAAGCTGCCTGCATCTTTTTCCGGCACATGTCAGCATCATTAAGCAAATCCTACATTCATAAAAGGAGAATGTCTCAGAAAACTTTTTAAAATGCTTAATCAAACATCCATTATATTGACATGTAAAAATACCTGGAGGGATTTCTCAATGTGCAAAATAATCTAAAAATACACCGTCAGTAAAATTTTATGTATTAAATTCTTATAATTCATTCATAATACAGTTATTTCACCTTACAAAATTTCAAAAGGATACATTTTGAACGGGAGAATCCAAATTACATAGCTTAAATAGGATTTCTATTAGATATTTTCAAAACAATAAGTATACCTTTTAAAGTCCTGGATTTAATAATGACTCTGAGTTCTTTGCAGTTTGAAAAGGATTTTTTTTCTCCAGAAAAAAATCTACACAATAGTATTATGCTGCAGCTAGCTCGTATCAGCTCAAAGGAGTCAACTGTTAACATTTTTCAGAAAATTTGTGAGCTGGCATTAAACACAGCCACTATTAAAAACTAAATTATATAAACTTACAATTAAGCCCATTATATTAAAGGTAATGAATAATCAAAATTCCTCAATTCCTAATTGTTGACTAGCTTTTTGTATTATCTATACTCCTGGGTTAAGTCCATCGTATCTGCATGGTGGCAAAAGTATATAGTGGCATGTCCATCTTCTCTCTCAGCTGCCTCATCCTGTCACATTGATAGCTTAGAACTGAGAGTGGAGGAGGTACCTAGACCACAGAAATAAGCAAACATCGCAAATCAAGGCTTTCTTCTCCCCTTGGCCCCCACCCCCACAGGCTGATCCTTTCCTGCAGGTGCTGTCGGAGGGGATGGGGTGACATCCTCAATCCACCCACTTTTGATCCCTGAGCAGGTGACGGCTCTGAGCGCTGACTGGGCCCTGGTCCAGGAGTCTTGGTCCTAGTTCCTCCTGTGGCTCAGAGTCTGATGTGGAAGGCAATGATGCCCAGCTCCTTGCATCTCTGGGCTACATCCTGGGCAGCCAACATGGCAGCATATGGAGAGGACTCATCTCGCTCAGCCTTCACCTTCATCCCACCAATTACATGGCAGATGGTTTCCTTGCCAGGAAGATCAGTGTCATGGACAAAAGCCTTGTTGAAGGATGCAAAGATGTGGCACACACCTAATACATTTTCTCCTTCAGCCACCTGAGGGCCAGAACTGATGATCTGGTCTTCTTTCTTTTCTTTCCCTTTGTGAAGTGCCATTTCTGCTCATCTTTTCCAGACTCCACCACCAGACAGAGAGCCAAGCTGATTGTTGAACATTTACCAGATCACCACTGCTACAACCTCTACCATGAGGTCTTATTAGGATCCCCATTTGACAGTAAAGTTGGTAAGTTAGTCACTTCCAACTGCACAATTCCTAAGTGTCTGATATGGATCTCAAACCCAGTGTTCTGACTCCAAAGTCAGTACTCCTGTGTATCACATCACAATAGACGATGTAAAAACAATTATTCTTCTTCTTATAGAAAACAATTATTAAAAACAGAAGAAAGAATGTAGAGTGTTGAAGGTCCAAAAACCGTAGACATGGCCAATGTGAAAGGGCATTCAGGTCACTATTGTTTCATTGTAAACATATGCCTGCTCCCTAGATACAACACATACTTGGGGAGCATTTCAGTATGTCATATTAGTAATTTCTGTATATTTAATCTCACCATTTTTTCATTCATTGCTGCATCAAATTTGGCTTGCACTTTATCCAGCTCAGCTTGTTTCTCATCCAGCAGTGCCTGGGCCTTGCCCAGTTCAGCGTTGGCAACTGCTAAGCGGCCCTCCTGCTTGGCCAGGTTAGCCTTAAAAGGAAGAAGATGTGATCGGTGTAGAGGTGTACCAGTGCTATGAAACTTTCAAGCTTGTAATTGGTAAATAATAACATAAGTTACTACATAATTTTTGGCCTATTTGGAAGTTGTTTATTTCATTGTCTTTAGCTAGGGAAGCAGAGAAATGTCATTGAAGTTCCTTTTTTTCCTTTTAATTATTAATGTTCAATACAGAAAACACAGAAATGTATGGGAAGGAGAAAAATAATCACTCATGATTTTACACAGAAAAATATTGTGTTAACAAATGGATAACTACCATTTTGACTTTTTTTTTCACTTAGGAGTAGTACAATCATTTCCTTACATCATTAAACACTTTCTTTATGAACATTAGTTACATGGCTACATGATACCCCACAATTTGGATATATCATAATTTCCTTAACTTCTGTGTACTTATACACATTTCTTCCCCCTCCTCCTGTTTTAAACTGTTATAAATACTATTAAGTATGCAAACATTTAGGGTTGTTTTGGGGATAAGAATTTTTGAAGTGAAATGGCTGTAATGAAAAACAGTAGCTTTTCATCTTTCTCTCATTCCTACAGCATTGTAATTACTTGTTTCTTATAAATTTCAAGTAATTAATCAATAAAATAATATAGCTCTAGAGCTCTGGGGTAGAAGTTCCTTGATAACTTTCTCATTTTCTTCCTCAATATTTGTGATTTTGAAATTAACTCTTTGTCTCAGGAAATTTTCATTTCACTTAGATTTTCTAATGAATTTACAAATAACTATAAATTTTGCCTCAATTATTTAAATCTACAATCTGTAACTATATGGGTTTACGTATTATAGGCATTTATTTTTGTGTATTTTCTTGTTGATTAGTTTTCACATTTATTTATTTACTTATTTATTTATTTGGTAGCACTGGGTCTTAGTTGCAGCACGCAGGCCAAGTTGCTGCACAGCAAGCTGGATCTTAGTTGCCTGACGAGGCATGGAATCCACATCCCCTGTATTGGAAGGCAGATTCTTAACTACTGGACCGCCAGAGAAGCCCTTGATTAGTTTTTCATACATATCATATATATAGTTGTTGTTCAGTCACTAAGTCATGTCTGACTCTTTGCGACCCCGAGGACTGCAGCATCCCAGGTTTCCCTGTCCTTCACTATCTCCCAGAGCTTGCGCAAACTCACGTCCATTGAGTCAGTAATGCCATCCAACCATTTCATCCTCAGTCATCCCCTTCTCCTCCAGCCCTGAATCCTTCCCAGCATTGGCATCTTTTCCATTGAGTTGGCTCTTATATGTATGTGTATACTGCAAAGCACCAATTCTTTAATTTTGCTACTTTTTTCTGATTTTTAACCTTATTTGTATTATCTCTTTCTACTTTTATTAACCTCTGTGTGTGTGTGTATATGTGTGTACGCGCACACACATATACACACACACACACACACACATATATCCTACTGATTAGCTCTTTGGTTTACTTAAATGGTAAGAAGGCAGCATTTTGGCCACCTCACAAAGTTTGACAGAAAACAACAAAATTCTGCAAAGCAATTATCCTTCAATAATAAATAAATAAATTTTAAAAGCTTTCATAACTAGATTTTTGTCATCCTTTCTAAACAGAATTGACTGGCTTTTTTTTTTTAAGTGTTCTAATTTTATTGCTTATAGTCAGAGAATGCGGTTTCAGCAATTTCTGCTTTTGGGGACTGAATCAAAGTCTTCTTTTGGGACTGAATATCATCAATTTTTATAAATATTTCTTGGACACTAGAAATAATTTCATATACCTCATTCATATTGAAGAATGGCCAATGTAGGTATTCAAGCTTAAAAATAACATATTATAAAATCTCTATATAATTACTAATTTATGCCTACTCAGGACTGGCTACATTAAAGCACAATATGAAACTGTAGAGCTCCTTGTTTAAAAATTATTAAGGACTTTAAAAGGGTGATAGCAGAGCATTAAGCCAAGCATGGTCCTTTCTAAAGTTGGCCCTCTGCCTACCAGACCTGTCGGAGATTGATAGTATATGCCATAATCTCAAATTATAGGAATTAAAAAAAAATTCCACATAAAACATTAATGGATTCTGCCTTATGTAATTTGATATTATTTTATTTATTTCATAAAGCATTATTACAATTAATTCTCACTGTGGATCATAATTTTTACCCATAAAAATAACTGCTCTTATAAGTGCTTTCTTTTTTCTTTAATTCTACATTTATAGTAATATTTCTTTCTTGGTATCCATTAGTTTGAGTATATTTGCTATATTTGCTCATTATTTCCCTTTGTTAAAACTTTCTTATTTTTAATTTATTTTCTATTTTTCCTCAAGTTACTTCTGTGCACAATTTAAAGAGTCAGCCATTTCTATAAGGCTTATTATGAACACAGTAACCCCCTGCCCACTTGCTCACCACTTTCAATTCCACAGAACAACCACTTCCAACTCTTCTAGCTTTATGGGATGCTGGGAGTAGGGGATAGTATGTGTCTGAATGGTATATCTTGTTAATCTTTCGCACTTCTGAAAATGTATTTCTGTTCTCTCAGACATAAAGGATAATCTGGCCCAGTATAGATGGTATGTGTGCAAGAGAGAGGGTGAGATAGAATGTGTTTATCCCTTAATACCTAAATTGCATCCTTAAGAATATCTTTTGGGGACTTCCCTGAGTGCCCAGTAATTAAGACTGACTTCCAGCTCAGGGGGTGTGGGTTTGATTCCAGGTCAGGGAGCAAGGATTCCACATGCCTTGGGACTGAAAAACCAAGACAGAAAACAGAAACAATTCTGTAATAAATTCAATAAAGACTATAAAAATGGTCTATATATATATATAAAAAAAGAATGTCTTTTTGTTCCCTCATACATTGAGGATAAGGAAAAGGCAACCCACTCCAGTATTCTTGCCTGGAGAATTCCATGGACAGAGGAGCCTGGCGGGCTACAGTACACGGGGGGTCACACAGAGTCAAGACATGACTGAGTGACTAGCACTTACTTGCTCACATTGAGGGCACTTAGGTGAGTCACTGAATTCTTAGAGGGCAGTAGTTTGCTCTGCATATGTTTTTCTGTTACTTTATAGTATTTAGGGTTGTGGCAAGACTCTGACATCCTGATTTCTCTTCTTTTATAAGTCAGCTTTTAAATTTTGTTTCTTAGATGCCTATAAGTTTCTCTTCCTGTCTTTGAAATTTAAAACATTTCTAGGTGTTGATCTTAATTTCCATAAATTTTGTTTGGAATATAGTAATCAAATTCAATCTCCAAAGCTAATCACCAAACTTAAAGATATGGCCAATTTTCTTTCATGATAGCTCAGTTGCATCCAACTCTTTGCAACCCCATGGGCTGGGTGGCCTTTCCCTTCTCAGCAGATCTTCCTGACCCAGGAATCGAACTGGGGTCTCCTGTATTGCAGGTGGATTCCTTACCAGCTGATTTACCAGGGAAGCCCCAATTATTATTCCCAATAAACTCATGCCTTGTTTAAGTTAACAAGTTGGTTTTGGTTTCTTGTCTGTGATGCCAAGAAGCACACAACAATTATAAAAAGAATGAGAAACTGTGACAGGGCATACAGACAAAAAGAAAGCTATGGTAATGGAGAAACCTACCTTTATTAGCCTAAATTATGTTTTGTTTTTTAATGGCAATGATATTGATGAACGATTTCATTAAACACTGATTTACTGTGAGAAGGAGGGAAATTTTTACCTTCAGAGGCAATACTTCTCTGTTGACACCATAAAATGTTGCCATAGCAAGTGTCCAAGACAGCAGACCAGCCACATTCCCACAGACTTTTTTGGCACTTTCAAAAGTGTAATCATCCATGTTAAAATATGGCTGTAGTAACTCAACAGTCTCTTCATTTATTGTGTCCTTGGGGAACTGCTGGAGACTCCACAGGAATCCTGTTGCACTCATCAACTGAAAAATAGTATTATAGCCTGTAAGCTCTGGAAGAAAATACGTACTTTCTTTCTGAGTTAGTATGTACTTCTAAATTGAATTTTTTTCAAAGAAGTAATAATTGATTTGCTCTAAACATACAAATCAAGACTATGGCAGTAGTCCCCCTAAAGCTGTAAATTGCAAGTTGTCTTCCCGTTTCCATGGAGAAGCGCAAAGAAGAAAAACAATGTAAGTTTCCCATCTAGTGAGTGCGTCTCAATGCCACTAACCACACAAGCCCCTTTTTAGAGACTGAGCTGGGTTGACATCAAGATTTTGCCAATACTTCCTTCACTGAGTAATATGCATTTCAGTACATATTATGTTTTTTTTTAATTGGACTATAGTTGCTTTACAATGTTGTGTTAATTTCTGCTGTAAGCAAAGTGAATCAGCCACACATATACATACATCCCCTCTTCCTTGGATTTCTTCCCATGTAGGTTATCACAGATCATTGGGTAGAGTTCCCTGTGCCATACAGTAGGTTCTCACTAGTTATCTATTTTATACATATATTATGTTTTATTTTGTGTGTGAGACAATAATATTCTATGGTCTGGATATACCATTGTTTATTTAACCACTCGCACACTGAAGGGCATCTTGGTTGCTTCCAAGTTTTGGAAATGATGAATAAAGCTGCTATAAAAACACCTGTGAGCAGGCTTTTGTGTGGATACAACTTTTCAGCTCATCTGGGTAAATACTGAGGAGTATGATTGCTGAATTGAATGGTAAGAGTATATTTACTTTTGTACCATGGCTTCTTTTTCAACATCTTTATTTAGATATAATTTACAATAAAATTTCCCCATTTAAAAAAAAAAGACTGTGCCAATACTAGGTATGGGTTCTGGACAGATTTTTATAAAAAGAGGGCATTCAGCTTTAAAATCTTACATTTTAAAGAGGCATTACATTTTGAGAGATGCAATTTAAGATAAATTCTTCAGTATACAATGATCAGTTGTTTGTCTGCCACTGTGTCTGGTCTATATTGAGTGTCCTGGGATGCAGACACCTGGTACTCCTCAAAGGACTCATAGAGATAGATTTTACTTACTTTTAATGACTCGCCCCATGATGGCTTGCAGCAAGGTTTTTCTGGATCCATAGTGACAGGGTCAATTTTCTTTTGAAATAGTAACAGAACACAGTCCATGATTCTCATAATAAGATGAGGGGGCTTTGCAAGTTTCCTGACTGTGGCAATATCATTTGGCTTGATAGTCTGTATTTGGGGTTAGGGATGAGAATATTTTTTGTTGAGTAGTATTCCTCATCATATGGAAATCTCATACTTTTAAAAAATTAAAATGGAAAATTTTAAAACATATTTTCTTCCCAATTCCTGACACTTACATTGAGGGTTTGCATTCCAAGATTCTTACGTAATGGATATTTCATTTTTAAGTTAGGATTTTGTTTTCTTTGTTTGCATTTCCCCCAAAAGTTATCAATGAATTGGTTTAGAATATCACTACCATTCATTGGCCATCACCCCAGACCTCCATTAGCAACAACTGTCATTAATATTTACCATTTAGATAAGTTCATCTTCAAAGCATAGAATCTATATTACATATGAGTATTGAAAGAGGGGCAAGGCCCTGAATATCAGAAACCTCACCTTCGGTTTTCATTTTGAAGGTTGCCCTGTCCATGGAAGGGAGAGAATTCGAAGGAGACAAGAAAAGTTATTGTAACATGACTCATAAAAATATTTTTGAAAGTTCCTATCTGTGAGCTGAGTCAGAAATAGGACATCTCCTGGCATTCAAGTCAAGAAGGACTGGGACATCATATGAGCCATACAAAGTCCTAAGACTCACTTGGCTCAGTGATCATGCTCTCAGGTGTTATCACAGGACCCACAAAAGAAGTGAAGGTGGAGGGTGTGTCCAGGTCATTGTCACAATTTAGTTAAATGATGATCCTAAATCTATTAATGCACTTAACAATCACAGGCATTCTTCCATATAAAAAGAACAAAACCAAAACAGCCCTTTCTGCAGAATCTTTCAAAGAGAGAGAAGCACAATTACCCTAAACTATGATTATCTGCCATGACAGAAGTCTAGGAGTGACAGGAAAACAAAGGAGGTTCAGGACTTCCTGGAAGGAGTGAAATCTGAGCTTGCAGATTGACTCTTACTAGTTAGGAAAAGTAGAAAGTGTTTCTGGCAGAAAGAGAGACCCATTTCAAAGTAACAGATCATAATTATTGCAGAAGCATTTAGGTGTTTCTATACGGCTGGATCACGTCATGTGTGGGGACAAAATAAGATAAAGTTGAAGGGGCAGACAGGAGCCAGGTATCACAGCAGTGGCACTAACATGTATTGAGTACCTCCTATGAGCCCAGTGAACTATTCATTACTTTTTTAATGCATACATTGATTCTTCAAAGATCAAGGAAGAACCAGAATCTTGATTGAGACCCAAGAGAGTTAAGTAAATTTTACTTGAGACTATCTATCATATGGTCATGAGAGGCAAATGGAGATCTGCTTGCCCCTGAAGCTGTCCCTTCTTGCTTCACAGCTCTGGATACCTATCTTGGGAGAAATGGGAACCGTAAGAAGATTTTTTTTTTTTAATGTTAAAGAGTGCATGACATAATCTAGTCAGGACGCTAAAGGAACTGAGAAGGCTGTCTGTATAGTCTGAATCCCTTTAGGCTACAGTTTAAGCTGATAATCACTAGCATTATTCCTCAGTTCTCATGGAAAGCTGCTTTGTGGAATGAAGGTAAGTTATGGGAAGTAAAGACTGAAAAAATTAAGCTTAGGAAATGTAATCAGCAGAAATGTTTGCTTCAAGACTCACAGATTACAAATGACATTAAGAATTCAATTCAGTTTTCTGATTACAAAAATCCCGTAGCTGAATTTTATGTAACAGAACAGGGTGCCAGCTAGGACTTGTGTCGGGAGGGCTAACAATGCACTGCTCACGTTCAGGGCTGCTTCTGCTTCTTCTAGCGCAGGTCTAGCTGCCTCAAGCTTGGTCTCAGCTACTACTTTTTCACTATCAATTTCATCCACTATTTTTTGGGCTTTGTCTTTTACTTCCTGCACTTCATTTTTCACTTTGGCTGAAGCCTGAGCACTTACTGTGACTTCTGCTAATACCTGTTAAAGAAAGGAAACATGAGGGTCAACAGAAATCTTTTCAGCATAGTTTATAGATTTGAGTACATAATATAAAACAAGAATGAGAGAAAATTCATTCCTCATCTAAGCTGCCGATATGTTAAGATGTATTAAAGTAACTCCTCTGAGCAGTTTTGCAGCCTTTGTTTCCTAAGCTTCTCTCAGTCATGAACTGTGTTAATAAACATTTTAAATTTTCAGAAAAATGATATTTATACTCTATTTCTAGAAAATTAAAACTATTCAATGTCAGTGCCACAGAATAAAGTCAGAAACCATATGAAGCCTCATGTAATAACAAAAAAATAGCTAATGTTTGTTGCTTGCCTACCATGTATCAGGATGCTAAGGGTCTACCTTATGTCATATGCTAAGTGCCTCTCCTATGCTCTAATATTTCAATAACTGGCTAAAGGTTGAGACTTAAGTATCTATTCTTCACTGACTCTGTGAGTGGAAGGTGAAAGCAGCCTGAGACTAGGGGAGAAGCAGTACGTATAGAAGTAACACAAATATATCCCTATCACCTTGGGAGGAACATCGCTTTTAAAAAAAAAAAAACTCAATTAACTCTTCTTTTTATTCTTTTCCTTCCTTAAAACAAATTTCAGATCAAACTTGGGCTACCCCAGAAACCTAGAATCTGCAGAGACCTTAAAGAGAAGATCTAATATAATTTATTGTCAAGCAGAAATTTCCTCTACAGAAGACAGAAAATGAGAGAGAACCAGAGAAGGAAAAAACAGTCTTAAACCAAGTAGAGGATATAATAGTTTAGGTATGTTTTGGTATAAATTAAACAAAAATATCTAATGGTCTTTGTAAATATTGCTATTGTTGTTTAGTCACTAAGTCATATCCAACTCTTTTGGGACCCCATGTGGGCTGTATCTTACTGGAAATAATCTACAGCTTTATATTCTACTTACTTTTTTTAAATTAATTAATTTATTTTCTTTACATTATTGTGTTGGTTTCGCCATACATTGACATGAATCTGCCATGGGTATACATGCGTTCCCCTTCCAGAACCCCCCTCCCACCTCCCTCCCGATTCCCTCTCCCTGGGTCATCCCGGTGCACCAGCCCTGAGCACCCTGTATCATGCATTGTACCTAGACTGGCAATTCGTTTCACATATGATAATATACATGTTTCAATGCCATTCTCCCATATCATCCCACCCTCACCCTCTCCCACAGAGGTCAAAAGACTGTTCTATACATCTGCGTCTCTTTTGATGTCTCGCATACAGGGTTCTCGTTACCATCTTTCTGAATTCCATATATATGCGTTAGTATACTGTATTGTTGTTTTTCCTTCTGGCTTACTTCACTCTGTATAACTTTTTAATAACATTTTTAAACAATGCTTTCTTTAAAATGTGGGAAGATATCCTTCACAGTGTAAATGCCAACTCACTTCATCTGCTTTTACAGAAGCCACTGCCAACTCCTTCTCCTTTACAGCAAGATCCTGAGAGAGCTTTGCAACAGATTCACTTGCCTCCATCAGCTTATCGAGACCTTTACAAACACACACATAGACACTTTCCCTGAGTATATGATTATCCCCTCATCAAATGCTTATTCAATATTTACTGCTTATAAAGAACCATGTTCTGCGTGCTTGCTGTCTCTTCAGTCATGTCCAGCTCTTTGCAATCCCATGGACTGTAGCCTACCAGGTTTCTCTGTTCATGGGATTTTCCAGGCAAGAATATGGAGTGGGTTGCCATGCCTTCCTCCAGGGGATTTTCCTGACCCAGGGATCGAACCCATATCTCTTACGTCTCTTGCACTGGCAGGCAGGTCCTTTACCACTAGGGAAGCCACCCGTTCCACTTGGGCCACCTGGGAAGCCCTAAGGCACTAGAGTGTACTATAACAAACACAAAATAATTATGGACAAGATGTCTTACAATACACATATTTTAGAAGCAATAATACTGACCATATTTCTAACAGTTTCGGTTCAGCAGGAAATAAAGAAAATAGGTCTGATAGAAGAATATCATCTAGTTACATTTAAGGGAAAGTCATATTGCTATAACAAGGAAAGTGAATTTAGCCAGAAAACTTATTTGACAAATGTATGCTCTCCTTGCAAACATTTTGTAACTATCGCTTTTTGCCTTTGAATCATATTGCAACTGAGACGGCAAATGAGACATAATATATTAACATTTTTTGTGGTTCTCTGCTATAAAAATGAAAATAACTGCTAAAACTTCTGCAACTGTTTCTGAGACTCTTGGTGCTGTAGACAAAAATAACTGGTTAACTGAAAATCTCACTAGGCACTAGATAGAGGTGTGTTGGTAAACATTTAGAGTCTGGGTCTTGAGTGAGGACATTCATTTGGAAGGTTCCAGTTTCCATGGTGTAAATAATCCCACCTTGTCTGATTTCAAGCTACCAAGAGGTTCTCAGTAACACATCACTATATAATATTTCTACCACAAAGATAGAATAGAAATAATAATGTTCCCCAAGAACATTAATAATAATAAAGTAAAAATAACTAAGAAGTAATGAGTTTTGAGTATTGATTGCCCTCATTAACATAATTAATTTAATTCTAAGTTTATTACTTTTTAATAAAGGCTGTGGTTATCAACCAGATCATAACATTCCTAATTTAACCATCAGTCCTCATGAGCCAGTAAAGGGAGCTTCAGCACACCACTGATTCTAGAGCACCACATAAAAAAGCTGCAGAAAAGCCATGAGAAAACCAACAGAAGGAAGTTTCTCTTATAGGGCACCTATCATCACCGTAACTTCACAGACCTTTCTGCTTTGTGACCATGTTCTGTGTAGAAGTGAAAATACAGCATTAAGGCATTTCAGGATTATTTGGGCCACATGCCTTCTGGACATAAAATCTGTTCCCACTTACACTTTCCCTACTTATACTACATATACTGGACACTTCTTTTGTTTTCATTTGTTCGCTTTTGTTTCTGTTTTGTCTCTTCCTTTGTTAGAAATTTGAGAAGCAGTAACATGGCAAAGTTTACACAAATTGAGGGAAATGGCAATGAAACCATAAATTGAAATTGTGGTCAGTCCCCAAGAGCTGGCTTTTCCCCATCTGCAAGCAGCAGCTCAACAACCATGGTGACCCAAGACCCAACAGGATGGACCCAAAGCTGAAAGAGCTGGAAGAAATGGTTCTGGAAGAAAAACAGGCACCTCTGTTTACATTTTTTTTGCCCAAACTTTCTTGACAGGTCAAAAGATCCATAAAGGGATCCTTGAAAATAATCTACTACCAGCAATATTTCAATATTGATTATAAATCAATATTTCAATATGAAAAATAAATATTTCATTTTCAAACAATATCCACCAAAAAAAAATTATTGGTATCTCTTTCAGACAAGCCCTAAAAGATCAGATTCTGTTCCACTTACCAATATTCATACGTTCAGCTTGTTCATTAATATATTTCACCTTTTCAGTGTAAATGTTTTTATAACCATTTATAAATGAGAGGTAAGATTTAGGAGTCACATGTGCTCTTCGGCGGTATCTGAAAGTAGAACAGAAAAAACACTTTCAGGTGAGGCAGCAAGAATGTTTTTACTTGACCCTTATCCCCATTCTGGACTTCTGTTTCCTATTCTGGAAAACTGAGAAAAGAATCATTGTCCTACACCTCGTAGGATTTTGTGAAGATCAAAAAATAAAACAGCATATGTAAACACGCTTTGTAAACTTTAATGTTCTATACAGATATTAGGGATAAGATGTTGAAATGAATTTGTGCCGAGATCTGTTTTCATTCGCCAGATATTTGCTACACACACCTCTTCCCCACTAGAAACCCAGGTGGGTGGGCTTACAAAGGTGAAAGCCAATCTCTCCCCTGAATTGCTGGATTATCCTTGAAATCAAGGCACACTTGATTCAAACACTACGGTTTCAGTATAATAATTATATTTAACAATAGAAATAAGTAAAAGGAAAACTTTTTATATAGAAGAAACTCAAGTTAAAGAAGAGATCTTCACATACTATAAATTTATATTTTTATATTACATTAAGTTTATTTTATATTAAAGTTTTGCTTTCAGAGTTCTGAACATTAAAAAGCATTTTTAAGGACTCTGGCATATATGTGACTGTTAGTAAAACATTATCTAAATAATTTTTAAAGATTTTTTTTATGCAGGCTATTTTTAAAGCCTTTTATTGAATTTGTTACAACTCTGCTTCTGTTTTTGGCCGCGAGGAAACGTGGGATCTTTATTAGCTACCTGATCAGAGATCGAACCAGCATCTCCTATGTTGGAAGGCAAAATCTTAACCATTGGACTTCCAGGGAAGTCCCATATTATATATACATATTGCATTGCATTTAGAATAAACTTCTACAATAAGTGGATATGAAAACTTTGAAAAATATACCAAATTTTCAAAAATAAAGACAAAGGTTTTTATAGCTGCACAAAGGTAAAAACTTCTCTTCACAAGTTGACAGCAGTAGAGGTAGAATTCAAGTTAAGCAGAAAGAAAGTCTTCCCAACAAAGAGAATTAATATACACAAATTTACCAAGAGAATCTGGGAGATTATCTACAACTATTTAAGAGGATGGTCCATGTACAGTTTTAAGTAAAGAAAACGACACAGGATAAACAAATTTTTGTGAGATAGGATCCTGTGCCCCTTGGAAAATCAATTAAGTGTTACCCAGACTCTCCATCTGGTCCCATTACTTTATGGCAAATAGATGGAGAAACAATGGAAACAGTGACAGGCTTTATTTTCTTGGGCTCCAAAATCACTGCAGATGGTGACTGCAGCCATGAAATTAAAAGACGCTTGCTCCTTGGAAGAAAAGCTATGACAATCCTAGACAGCATATTAAAAAGCAGAGACATTACTTTGCCAACAAAGGTCCATCTACTCAAAGCTATGTTTTTTCCAGTAGTCCAATGAGAATTGGACTATAAAGAAAGCTAAAGGCTAAAGAACTGATACTTTCGAACTGTGATGTTGAAGAAAACTCTTGAGAGTCCCTTGGACTGCAGAGATCCAACCAGTCAATCCTTTTTTTTTTTTTAGCTTTTGTTTATTTTTTTTCCTCCCTTTTATTGTTTTTGTCATACAATGCCATGATATCACCATGGGTTTACATATGCTCCCCCTCCAGAAACCCCTCCCTCCTCCCTCCCCGCTGGGAAATCTCTATGCACCAGCCTCGAGAATCAATCCTGGGCTGGCGATTGATTAGACATATGATAATTAACATGTTTCAATGCCATTCTCCCATATCATCCCACCCTTTCCCTCATTCACAGAGTCCAAGACCAACCAGCAGTCAATCTTAAAGGAAATCAGTCCTGAGTACTCATTGGAAGGACTGATGCTGAAGTTGAAGCTCCAATACTTTGGCCACCTGATGCAAAGAACTGACTCCTTAGAAAAGACCCTGATGATGGGAAAAATTGAAGGCAGGAGCAGGGGACGACAGAGGATGAAATGGTTGGATGGCATCTCCAACTCAATGGACATGAGTTTGAGTAAGCTCCGGGAGTTGGTGATGGACAGGGAGGCCTGGTGTGCGTCCATGTGGTCGCAGAGTTGGACACAACTGAGCGACTGAACTGAAGACTCTCCATGCAGAAAATTAGGCCTAGTCTTTCTGGGAGGTACTGCAACCCCTGAAGCTCATCTATGAACCCTAAGAAGTCCTCTGTTATAGAAACCACGTTGCCCCACCTTGATTTATAGCAAACATACACAGTGACTATCATGCTTTGGAAAAATACTGCTGTATTCTCGAACTGTCAACATCAGCTTTCACATCATGAACACCATTTCTGCTTTTAGGGACTGGACTCTTCTACTGTCAATTAAACTTTAGTTTCATAATTATTTGTCATGAAAACATGGACAAGATTAAGTGGTGCATATACATGATCCCTTAGCATAATGCAATGACGAAACTTTAGGACAGTGAACTTCTTTAACCAAATAAATAATGAACTTGAATAAGAAACAAATCTTACAGAGTTTATAATGAATTATTTTAAGTCATTTCCAAAAAATAAATAAAGCAAGTGAAATAAAATAATTCATTAAGCATCTGTTACTTTGAAGCCTGAAGGGCAAGGGGTACTTAAAAGTATGGACACTAGTTAATTTTTAAATCTCAATTATTTGTCATCATTTCAATACATAATCAATAGAAAATCAAAGCAAGGGAAAATCTAAGTGCAGCTGGGGTTTCGAGCTCAATTACTATGATGAGTGTCTTACTGGATGTCACATTTTATTCTTCTTTGGAGTGAATCTTGTGTTTCTGTAGCTATCATGCTTATGTCTCATCACTTACCTTTGGAAATAACTTTCACAGCTCTCTGAAACCATGTCATGAAAGAGGCCCATTGTTTCTACAACTTGTCTTTTGGTGTCACTAGAGCACACAATACTATAGCTTGAGACGAAATAGGAGGCCACAGCAACCAGCGCCTCCTTAGGCCAGCGACTGAACCAGTCCATGGTGCAGCCCGATATTAAGCCAGGAAATTTCAAAGAGCGGGCACGGAACTTCTCACCAACCTAGTGACAGAAATGTCAAAAAGCATTATAAATTAAAAAAAAAAAAAACCTTATATATAACAACACAGAGGGATTATAAGTCAGGCACAGAGACCTTTTAAAATTCTGAGCCAATAGCCTGATACAACAAATTTTTTTTAGAAATCTTCTTGGACTAAATGAACATGTAAATTGAGTGTCCAGGTGCAAGGAGATAATAGTTCCATACTCTTTCCTGTCCTAAGACTCCATCTGCTCAATTCTAGGAGCTACCATGTAAGAAGAAATCGACATCTTCTTTATTCATGTGCTACAAATATACAACGCAATATTACTCTGTCATAAAAAGGAATGAATTTGAGTCAGTTGTAGTGAGGTGGATGAATCTATAGCCTGTTATGCAGAAGTCAGTCAGAAAGAGAAAAACAAATATTGTATAGTAACGCATATATAAGGAACCTAGAAAAATTGTACTGCTGAACCTATTTACAAGGAAGAAACAGAGATGCAGACATAGAGAACGGACTTGTGGACACGGTGAGAGAAGGCGAGAGTAGGAGGAACTGAGAAAGTAGCAGTGACATGTATACAGTATCATGTAAAACAGAGGTTGCCAGTGGGAAGCTGCTATATAACACAGGGAGCCCAGCCTGGCACTCTGCGACATCCTAGACGGGTGGGATGGGAGGTGGGTGGGAGGCTCAAGAGGGATACTTAAGCAAAAAAAAAAAAAAACAAAACTAAATTTGATACTGAAAATTTTAAACAATCTAACATTAGAGATCTGTTCCAATAAAGGAAAAACGGATGGGAAAAAAAAAAAAAGGAAACTGACAAACCACATTTCTATAGAGAGATGACCAGGAGAGTGGAACCAGGGCAAGTGAGATCTGCAGAAGGAATGCAAGGTGTTTGGTCTAAAAAAGAAATGACTTGGGGAGTCTGCAGAAACTTTCCCCAAATATTTGAAGAGCTGAATGCAGGAGAGGGATTGGGTTCACTTTACAGGACAAACAAAATCACAGGTGAAGAGTCAGAGACAAAATTCCACCGTTTGTAAAGAAGACCTTTCTGGCTATTAGACTACCTAGAAATTAAGCAAGATGCCCTGTAAGTTAGTGAGACACATCCCCTACCCCAAGAGCAGAACTGCCCAAAAGAATTTTCTATGATGATGGAAAGGATCTACCTGTGTGCTTGCCATCAGTAATCCCTAGCCACATGCAGCTATTGCGTATTTGAAATGAAGCTAGTGGGACTGAGAAACTGGATTTTCATTTTTCCTTAATTTTAACTGATCAAAAATCAAATGGCCACACATGGCTAATGGTTGTAATACTGGATAGCACACTGAGTGAGAGACATTCAAACCTACATCAGGGATATTCTAGATGGTATGACTATACTGGAGGTAGACCTAGACAAGACTACATCACCAAATCCCTTAAAATCAAATACTTTCTGTCTCTGGGTAATCAAAGTGGTAGGCTATGCAATAATTGCTAATGAGTATACTCAATTTTTACTCTTTAGTATGATTTTGATCAGTGGAGATTGGTGGTAGTAAAGCAGTAACAAGTGTTCATTTCTGAGCAAATCATCTCATCAGAGAAGGTGAACTAAGTACATTCAAGGAAGTAACTCCTCCTATGTAGAAATAACTAAAGTTAAAAACTCACTGGAGAAAAGCAGAGAACAACGTGCAAGTTCTTCCTTGACCTTGAAATGAAGTACTCATAGAGGTTATCGAAGGTGGGAGGATGGCGAGGGAGCTCCCTTTTCATGACTGATATCAGCCCTTGGGTGATTTCATCCATCTCGTCCCGTGCAAACAAATTGGAAATCTTTGAGGAATAGGCAAGAAAGGGTTCAGTATTCTGAGAATTCTTCACGGCCAGTGCACTGTCAAAGTCTGGTCCTTCCCCGTTCCGCCCCCTCAACCACCACATGTCATTTCTTTTCATATTTTTTTCTGCATCTCTACAGTCAAATCCCTAGTTTGCCAGAAATTACAAGAGTCCAACTTTTTACTTAGCAGCTTAATCAGGAGCAAACTACGTTTCCTTTTGCTCAAATAGCTGTTACCAAAAAGCTATCTTGTTTACCATTCCAGTCACCACTTTAAATGTCCAGTGGTGCCTTCTGTTCTGATTCACAGTCAGTCTCAACTGTGGTTCCAAAATAGTTAACTAGAGCATGCATCAGTAAGCATCCATACACATCGCTGTGGAGGGAAGAGTTCATACACAAGGTACGTCTGCAGGGCTGGCCCTCTCCTGGCATCTGAGAACCAGGCTTTTGGAAGGAATCCTCCATTACTAATAGATAAGGCTGTTCCACATGTTCCCAATGTTTCAACATTGGGATATATGGTGAACATCTGCTTTCTTTCTGGGAGTCTGGGATTTTGGCAGCTGTGGCTATGCAGAGAACAACTACATGACTAGCCCCTAAGAACATCTTGAATTCTGAGCCTCAAATGAGCTTCCTTGAACAGAAAGAGCACGTGTTTCTGCACTTCATTTTGTGCTTCTTCAATTTCACTTCACACCAAAAACACATTCTGTATGGACCCTTTAGTGAGCACATATTAATAGGAAGCATGTATATGGACTGCCCCAGACTCCCCCGGTGTGTCTTTTACTTTACTGATCCAGCTGAAAATCCTTACTGTGCTGCTGCAATAAATCTTAGTCATAAGCTCAACTATATCCTGAGGAGAAGGCAATGGCACCCCACTCCAGTACTTTTGCCTGGAATATTCCATGGATGGAGGAGCCTGGTAGGCTGCAGTCCACGGGGTCACGAAGAGTCCGACACGACTGAGCGACTTCACTTTCACTTGTCACTTTCATGCAGTGGAGAAGGAAATGGCACCCCACTCCAGTGTTCTTGCCTGGAGAATCCCAGGGACGGGGGAGCCTGGTGGGCTGCCGTCTATGGGGTCGCAGAGTCGGACACGACTGAAGCGACAGCAGCAGCAGCAGCAGCAGCAACTATATACTGAGTCCGGTACAACCTTCTAATAAACTACCAAGCATGTGGGGGGTCAAAGAAGTGATGATAAAGATGGTGTCAGCAGTGGTGACATTCAGGTCAGTTCAGTCGTTCAATCTTGTCCAACTCTTTCTGACCCCGTGGACTGCAGCACGCCGGGCCTCCCTGTCCATCACCAACTCCCAGAGTTTACTCAAACTCATGTCCATCAAGTCGGTGATGCCATCCAACCATCTCATCTTCTGTTGTCCTCTTCTCCTCCCAATCTTTCCCACCATCAAGGTCTTTTCCAATGAGTCAGTTCTTCGCATCAGGTGGCCAAAGTATTGGGAGTTTCAGCTTCAGCATCAGTCCTTCCAGTGAACACCCAGGACTGATCTCCTTTAGGCTGTACTGGTTGGATCTCCTTGCAGTCCAAGGGACCCTCAAGAGTCTTCTCCAACACCACAGTTCAGAAGCATCAATTCTTCAGCGCTCAGTGGTGACATCCACATCTATTTACAGTTAGTGGAACTTTTTCAACCATTCTATGCTCCTGATATTTAGATCAATAAATGATACACAGATAAGATAAATTTTGCTTCTCCTAAAATAAATTACAGGATCAAGCTAAAGATTTAAGAGACAAATAAGGAACCATATTTAAAATGGCATTAAACATATAAAGTATCTGGAAGTGAGCAGCATTAATTTCACAGAAACTTCAAAAAAATCTATTGAACCTCATATGTTAACCATTTCTAAAATGAAAAACGTGTGCCAAATGGCTTCACTTCTTTTTCTTTTTAAAATAATTATTATTTACTTATTTGGCTGTGCCAGGTCTTGGTTGTGGCCATCCAGGATCATTGCTGCAGCATGCAAACTCTAGTCGCAGGATGGGGTATCTACTTCCCTGACTAGGGATTGATCCTGGGCACCCTGCATTGGGAGCTCAGAGTTAGCCACTGGGCCACCAGAGAAGTCCCTAAATGACCTCACTTCTGAAAGATGGCTGCTTTCTCTATTCAGATTTACATTTTTAAAAAATATAACTTCTTTCTCTACTTTGGAGACATACCTCCCCTGAAGAGAGCAGGTTGTTGAGATATTCTAGAAATGCTTCATCTTTTATTTCGTTGTCAGTAAAGATAAAAGTGATGCCTTTGCCATCAGCACCAGCAACTTTGTACAAACCTTTTAAATCATCAGTGAGATTACTCACATTATAAGACCTAAGAAGATAAGGAGTAGAAAGCTTTAAATGAAAATATAGTCATCATTTATCTCAAAACACAACATAATTCATGATAATTAGAGCATAATCTGCACCTGCTCCAATAGATTCTAATAGTACCTGCTAGAAAACACAGAGCTAAACAGCTGTACATTACCACTCTAAGTAGGTTTTATTTAGCTTGAGAAGTTAGTGGGGAATTTACCAGAAGTGACTCAGAAAGAATAACTGGGAACAAGGAAAAGAACTTTTATTCCCTACAATCCAACAGTCCTCAGCCAACAGATGTTTTTTGCCCAAGTGAATATATGTTTAATATTTAAAACTAATCAGATATTTGGATGAGCTTATATTGATAAGAAGATATAGATAAATTATAAGTAAAATTAGTGATAAATTACATATAATGGTAATTTGCACATCTCACTAAGCAGCTGGATTCCGAGATGCATTATGCGATGTGATTATAAATAATAGAAATGTTATAATTATGTGGTCACAGATTCTAAAGAGAGATGAGCTTGTCTCTGTTTTTCTTGTTTACCCTGTTTCCTACTAAACACATGTGCTACCAGAAGTGATATGATGTGTAAAAACAAAGCAGACATTTTCTTAAGTGCGGCATGTAAATCCTCAAGGGTAGGGGCCAGTGAAAGGGATTATAAAGAAATCCTTATTTGAAGGAGGTTTCACAGTGCAAGTAATAGGGAGTTCTGTGTAATCCATAGGGTCTAATCGAAAGACTACTGGTGTTAAAACCAGGAAGACCAAAGTTCAAATCCCTACCCTCTAGTTTTATAAAAGTTCCTTCATGTTTTACAGCTTGTTTCCACATCTGCAAAATGAAGATAATTACCAATCTGTAAAGGTTGTTATGGGCATTCAAGACGATGTAGCTTCAGTTCAGTTCAGTTCAATCGCTCAGTCGTGTCCAACTCTTTGCGACCCCATGGACTGAAGCACGCTAGGCCTCCCTGTCCATCACCAACTCCAGAGTTTACTCAAATTCATGTCCATTGAGTTGGTAATGCCATCCAACATCTCATCCTCTGTCGTCCCCTTCTCCTCCCACCTTCAATCTTTCCCAGCATCAGAGTCTTTTCAAATGAGTCAGCCCTTTGCATCAGGTGGCCAAAGTACTAGAGCTTCAATATCAGTCCTTCAATTTCAGCTTCAATATCAGTCCTTCCAATGAATATTCAGAACTGATTTCCTTTTGGATGGACTGGCTGGATCTCATTACAGTCCAAGGGACTCTCAAGAGTCTTCTCCAACATCACAGTTCAAAAGCATCAATTCTTCGGTGCTCAGCTTTCTTTATAGTCCAACTCTCACATCTACATAGGACTACTGGAAAAACCATAGCCTTGACTAGATGGACCTTTGTTGGCAAGTAATGTCTCTGCTTTTTAATATGCTGTCTAGTTTGGTCATTAACTTTTCTTCCAAGGAGCAAGCTTAACTACACTTAGAAGTATAAATAGCTTATTTTTATTTTTTTAACCTTTTTATTTTGTGTTGGAGTATAGCCAATTAACAACACTGTGACAGTTTCCGGTGGACAGCAAAGGGACTCAGCCATACATATACATGTATCCATTCTTCCCCAAACTCCCCTCTCTTCCAGGCTGCCACATAACATTGAGCAGAGTTACCTATGCTATACAGTAGGTCCTTGTTTGTTATCCATTTTAAATATAGCAATGCGTACATATTCATCTGAAACTCCCTAACTATCCCTTCCTCCCATTCTTCCCCTGGCAACCATAAGTTCATTCTCTAAGTCTGTGAGTCTGTTTTTGTTTTGTAAATAAGTTCATCTGTATCATATCTTTTTAGATTCTGCATATAAGAGATGTCATAGCTTATTTTTAAATTAGGAGAGGAAGTGAAGACTTTCTGGGTGGCACTATAATTAAAAGTCTTATAGACCTCAGCAAAAGGAATACTATCAAAAAGAAATGATCTAGCCCCTCAGAATAATTCCCAAGGGGGAGAACTCATTAAAAAGGGAAATAGGTAAGTTGGTTTGCTGAGAAGTAGCTGCACCTGTGAGAGTAACATAGTCCACATTCTTATTCAGAAGTAGGTGCCCAGTGTTGATAAAGCAACCCTCTCACTGAGCCCTCAATGAAGTCACAAAGCCATTTTGCTCATTTTTAAAAATTAAGCAGGCTGTTAGGCATTGCTTATACAATATATAGACATGGCCACAGCACACCCTCTCTAGGTCCAGACCCCGCTTGCTGCTTTCTTTCATAGCTAAGCCTCTTGAGGAGTTTTTAAATGTGTTATATCTGCTTCTTCACTTCCTTAATGCAATGTGGCTTCTGCCCCCATCTGATCCACTCAAAGGTTAGTCACCACTCCTCATGTTTTACTCTTGTTTTTAGGCTAATTCTCTGCCTCCCAGGTTTCTGGAAATTACTCCAGATTTCCTCCTCTGCCTGGCCTCCTTTCCTCACTCCCCCTTCATTGTTATACCCAGCACTTCTATCTCTAGGAGTATACTCAGACATGTGCAAGAATATTCATAACAGTTGTATTTGCAAAACAAAACCCTGCAAATGTTTATCAACAGTAGAATGGATAAACAAATTGTGGTGATATGTGATAAAATGGAAGGCTCCACAGCAATAAAAATGAATAAACTACTGCTGCATGTACCATCACGGATGAATCTCACAAACACCGTGCAACCAACGAAAACTGGACACTAAAAAGTAAAACCCATATGATTTGACTGACATAAAGCTTAAAAATAGGCAAAATAAATCAATGGGCTTAGAAGTTATAATATTGTTCCCCTTAGGAGAGTAGTGACTGGGACAAGACCCAAGGTGTACTTCTGGGTGCTAGTGATGTTTTATTTCTTTATCTGTGAACTAACTACATAGGTGTACTTACTTTTTGACACCCATGATTTGTGTACATTTTTAAATGTATATTACACTCAAATAAAAAAGTTTACTTGAAAAACAAATACAATAAATTGCTGGAATCTTTTTTATTTTTGTTTATTTGGCTATGCCCAGCACCATGCAGAATTTCAGTTTCCTGACCAGGGATCAAACCATTGCCAGCCACAGTAGAAACATGGAGTCTTAACCACTAAACTTCCAGGCAAATCCTACTGTAATTTTTTAAAATTTTATTTCATTTCTTAGTTGGAGGATAATTGCTTTATAATATTGTGTTGCTTTCTGCCATATAACCATGCAAGTCAGTTATAATTATATATGTAATTTTTTAAGCAAACATTTCACTCCAGTGAAATCAACAACAGAGAAAAAAACATACTGGTGTTGTTTCACTTTATCTTACCTGGTTAATGTTATCTGGAATATTTGATACCCAGCTATAAAAGAGGCCAATCTTGAAAGACTTTGTTTTCCTGAACCACCGACACCCACAAGCAACGCATTTCCACATGATGTTCGGATTATTCGTGAAATCTGTTTTGAAATGAAACATTATATATTTGAAGATAGAATTCAGCTGTTTACATCTGCTTGCAATAAATGGGTCCAATGTTTGACCACATGCCTCAAGACTACATTAGACTTTTTCATTTAATGTTAAAGGTTTCATACTGATTGATTCAATTCCAGTTCTTTCATTGTCCATCTATAATTACATCACGAAAAAGAGTGCAAATTGGCTTTCCTATCTCCTGTTTTAAAATGATTTTCTGTGTGTGTGTATGTGTATAATTTTATTATTTTCAGACTCAACGGGTAATGGAACTGCTCTTCCCAATCTGCAGATGGCAGTTTAGAACTGTTTGCTTATTATCACCAGTCTAACACACTGACTTAAGCAGAAAACAAATGCTACCTAGCTCTACAACAAATGCTACCTCTACCACATCTCTGCCAGTGAAAATTTTTTAAAAGTACCAAAATTCTACTTACAATGGGGGCATGGAAACATCTGTAGAAAAGAACAGGGAAACAGCCTTTAGCCTTGTGTTGCTTTTCTAAGGAGATTCCCTCACAGAGAGGATAAGGCCCTAATTGTGGTTTGAATCTGATGCAGGTCAATTGGAGACATTGCTAAAAAGTTAATATCACTGATTAGAAGAAAATCTAGACAGATCATTAAATTCATTTATCACTACAACAAAGAATTTTTTTTAAATTCAAGTTTTACAGGGGAAAGATATCTTGATATGTGTCACTTCTACTACTCTATTTTAAATATGTTAATCACTTATGTGGTTTTGTACCTAAAACAGGGTGCCAGGCCCCTAAGACCCAGCCACAGTGGGTACTCAACAATTATTTGTTGGGACTTCCCTGGTGGTCTAGTGGTTAGGAATCTGCCTTGCAATGCAAAGAACTCAGGTTCAATCCCTGGTCTGGAAACTAAGGTCCCACATGCCTCTGAACAACTAAGCCCACGTGCCACAACTACTGAGCCCATATGCACCACAACTAGGGAGTCTGTGCGCCATGACGAAAGACCCCGCGTGCCGCCACTAAGATCCAACATGGCCTGAATAAATAAATGCATATTTTTTAAAAGAGTAATTATTAATTGTTGAATAGATGAACGTAAATTCACCAATTTTGCAGAAGGCAATTCTATAATAAATAGAGTTAAACTATCTCCTCTTTATGAAACCTATTTCAATTTGTTGGAGAAACTCCTTTCTTATCTTCAAATTATACAGTCAAACAATTCCTTCCTGCAGCCTTTCACACCTGGATCCAAGCCATGCTCCTTTTAGGTGATGCCTCTAGTTGGTTCCTGTTTTTATCAGTCCTGTATACTCACCTTTCCCTTTTCCCCATAATCTGTAAGTCAATCATGAAATCGACATTTTTAAACACATCAACTTTTCCTCCATGGGCAACAGGATTTCCATTACATCAAACCATAGTTTGAGGGAATATTTTTTTCACAGGGTTCTCCAGCTTACTGTCTAAAAAGGCAAAACTCTTTGACTCAGCAAGTCAAACATAAAACCCATCAGTTTGTCCTTGAAAAACATTTGCTGTCGTATAGGTGGATTCAAATAAGGGGTTTTTGATTAAGCCTTTGTGAGAGAGTGAACTGACTTAAATCTATAGATTCTCTTTTATCAACTATCAGATACTATATATATTTTCTAAAAAAGTTTATCTGTGAAACTCACTAAGCTTTTTACATTATCTATTTATATCAGTACACAATCAGTAGTGAGAACCTTGATAAGATGAGTCATTGCATCTTTAAAAAACACCAGATCCAGAGATGTTCCTCTAATGATTTCGTTGAACTGTCTCTGGTAAAACTGGAGTTTTTCAGCCAGAAATTCAAAGGACGGTACCTAAGAGTGAGGAGAGAGAAAAATAATATTTAAGATCCAAAATTCAGGAATGTTATAATTGTAAAGATATTCACAAGTAATTCTTTAAAAAAAGTTAAACCTAATGGATTTCCAAAAATTTGTCATGGATTAGTTGACTTTTAGTTATTTCCATTTTCAGATCCTGAAACCTAATGGGTTGGTTTCCAATATGAAATTATTCTTGACGTTTTCCTTTAAGAACCCCAGCACAAACTACTATCCATGTTAATATAGGCTGTAATATAACAAATGTATTTCTCAGTCTTTATTTGCTTCTTAACAGTACTTATGGAGCTTTAAAAATATATAGAACTTTTACATTGTTTATGTAGTCAAATTATTCTGAAATCAATATTCACTTATTTCTTTTGCAAATGGTTACTCCCCATTTAATTCTTTGACCAACATACATTTCAAAATTACTCTATGTGACCCTGTTTAAAAAAAAAAATCTCTCTGTAGCCTTGTTTCAAGCATCATTAAATCTATACATTAACTTATGGAAAACAATGTTTTGCCATTTAACTAAGTAAAGTTTCATCATATTCATTCCTAGATATTTTACATATTTGTTGCTAATGAAATAATTTTATGTTGTATTTCCTATCTTGGGATTACTGGCAAGAGATGGCAATCCTTTTTCTATAAAGGGCAAGATAATAAATATTTCAGACTTTGTGGCCCATATGGTCATTCAACTCCACCTTTGTAGGACAAAAGCAGTCATAGACAATATATAAACAAATGGGCTTGCTTGTGTTCCAATACAACTTTACTTGTGAACATTGAAACTTGAGTTCCATGTAATTTTCATGTATCACACAATATTACTATTCTTTGATTTTTTTCTACCCATTTAGAAATGCAAAACCCTTCTTAGCTCACAAATCTGACAAAAACAGGCAGTTGGCTGGATTTGGCCCATTGCCTAATATAGAGGATATTTATTAAGTTTTATATCACACTTGGTCATATAACTGAACTCTTGGCAGTTGACACTGATTTTTTAAAATATTTTGGATTATACTGAGATAATCATATCTGTCGGTAATAACACTGTTGTTTTTTTCCATCTGATAATCACATCTATTTTCTTCTTGTAATTTTGTTGCACTGCCTAGAACTTTCAAAATGATATTAAGTAATCGAGATAACTGCACACATACTTGTCTTATACCTGACTTTAATGGGGCTGCTGCTAAACTTCATTGAAGTAAATATTTCATTTGGTGTATGATGACATGAAACATAACACATAACTATTGTAGAAGTTATGGTAACTCCAAAGTGGGAGTCTGGGGCAGGGAGAAATATCTAGCTAGATGAATGATCGAAAAAGCCTGAAAATAAATACCAATTCATAGACTTTGGGCATTTCAAGCGTGGTGTCTTCAGGTTCATCTCCAGTTGGTTCAGGCATCTCACAGAGAAAATCTACAAAGTATGGTTCAGGAAGAATATATGATCCCACATCTGGGCTAACATTTTCTTCAACTGAACGAACAAGTTGTGCATTAAACCACTGCTCATCGTCAGGCGTTATAAATCTGAAAGAAAAATACAGGAGTAAGAAATGCAAACTAGGAAGGCATCTGTTCTAACTGAACATGGTTTTGACCTCTCTCCACATCTTCTCAGCCCTCACCGTACATCCATTACCTCAAAACACAGAAACAGTATGTTCAGCCTTCTGACCAGAGGCAGACAGAACTCCATCCAAGAGTTATAACACTGACAGTGTCACTTACAGAAAATACTGACTCTCTCTCTCTTTGGCCAGACTTAAGCACCTCTGAATCCTCTTCCCAACTAGGCCCCAAATTTTGGACTTCCATGTCCTTCTTTGCATTACCCATTTTTAGCAAGAATCCTGTTAGATTCGTTTAGGCAGAATCCTCCCATAACCCCCTTATTCCCTCTTAGTAATTTCCCATCCAAACTCCATCTTGTTCCCCAGTTACAAATTCCCACTTTTCCCTGGCTGTATTCAGAGTTGAGCCCAATTTCTTACTCCTACTGCAAAACCTCATTGTATAGTCCCTATATCTATCACAATAGTCTTGAATAAAGGGTGAGTGTCTTATTGTTTTAACAAGTGTGACTGATTTTTTTTTCTTTAACAAAACAGATAAGTCCCTTGGGAGAGGCCCAAGATCTCTGAAATTTGCAACAGAAGAGGAGAATTTGACAGCCAATAGTGGGTGAGCATCCTTTTTCTGGGTCTGGGCGCAGCCAGTGTATGAAGGTTCTTTTCACACTTTTAATGTCAGAGTGGGAAGGGAGGAAGGAGTGGGACTAATATTTGACAGAGGCCACTTAATGTGAGACATTGTAGTAAGTCCTTTACAGCTTTGCAAGAACAGCACTGGGTTTTTCTGGTGGCTCAGCGGTGAAGAATCCGCCTGCCAATGCAGGAGACACAGGTTCAATTCCTTGACTCAGAAAGATCCCCTGGAGAAGGAAATGGCAACCCACTCTAGTATTCTTGCCTGGGAAATCCCCTGGACAGAGGAACTGGATGGGCTACAGTCCATGGGGTTGCAAAAGAGTCAGCTGTGACCTAGTGACTAAACAACAACAAGACAAGCATTACGGTCATATTTTATAGAGGAGTGAACAGAAGCTCAGAAAGATGACTTAGTTTATGTACCAGATGTCACCATGCAACAGAGCTCTCGCTACACACATTTCAAGTTTTTTTAGAAACTATACATAACTAAAATTTGCCTCTGAATGTTGTCAACGCGCCAATAATGTGGGCATATTTTTAAAATATCTCACTGAAATAATACTCAAGGAAATTAGTGGAGTGTTTTTTCAAGGCGATCAGCAGGTGGGAAATGACATCCATGCATCACAAGCCTCAGAGAAATTTAAGAAAATATTCTACTTATTTGAGTAGATAATGCAGGAGTTAACCTAGTAGTATAAACTGCTTATATATTACATTTAAACTCAAGCATTGCAATATACACCTGTCGGCAATTACTCTGTTGCACTCATGTTTGAAAAGTGACAGAAGAACATGAACTGAATCACACTCCTCGGCTCTTATGGTTAACATTCCTTGCCAAATTCTGGAAAGATCTCGCAGATTGAAAATGTAATGAAACTTAGAAGGAGTAGGCAGCATCTTCACCTAGAGTTGGGAGAAAAAGTAACACTCTTTAATTTCGATTCGAGATAAAACTAAAAGTCTTTTAGAATGATTTTATTTCACAGTTCCAGTTTTATATAAAATAGACAGGGCAAATAAATTAAGTTTGTATTTTTGTGACAGCCTTTATGGAATAAACACATCATAAATAAACCAGAATAGAATTTAAAAGACCATAACACTTTGAATAGGACGGACTCAAGATAATGCACTAGATGCAAATTCCAACTCTTGTTCTCAAACTCAAATTCAACCCATGACTTGTCTTTGATCAAGCCATTGTTTCCTGAGTTTTTTTTAAAAACTATGTGAATTGTAAGAATAAGCATTCCTAATCATTATTAACCTTATTAATGTGTCTATAGAAATTGTTGTTATTGTTGTTCAGTCAGTCGTGTTCGACTCTTTGTGACCACATGAACTGCAGCATGCCAGGCTTTCCTGTCCTTCACTATCTCCTGGAGTTTGCTCAGACTCATGTCCATTGAGTCAATGATGCCATCCAACCATCTCATCCTCTGTCACCTCCTTTTCCTCTTGCCCTCAGTCTTTTCCAGCATCAGGGTCTTTTCCAGTGAGTCAGCTCTTCACATCAGGTGGCCAAAGCACTGGAGCTTCAGCTTCAGTGTCAGTCCTTCCAATGAATATTTTGGATTGATTTCCTTTAGGATTGACTGGTTTGATTTCCTTGCTGTTCAAGGGACTCTCAGGAGTCTTCTCCAGCACTACAGTTAGAAGACATCAATTCTTTGGCGCTCAGCCTTCTTCATGGTTCAATTCTCACACCCATACATGACCACTGGAAAAACCATAGCTTTGACTATAAGGATCTTTGTTGGCAAAGTGATGTCTCTGCTTTTTAATATGCTGACTAGGTTTGTCATAGCTTTTCTTCCAAGGAGCAAGCATTTTTTAATTTCATGGCTGCAGTGACCATCTGCAGTGATTTTGGAGCCCAAGAAAATAAAGTCTGCCACTGTTTCCACTGTTTTCCCATCTATTTGTCATGAAGTGATGGGACTGGATGCCATGATCTTAGTTTTTTCATGGTGAGTTTTAAATGAGCTTTTTCATTTTCCTCTTTTACCTTCATCAAGAGGCTCTTCAGTTCCTCTTTGCTTTTTGCCATAAGGATGGCATCATCTGCATATCTGAGGTTATTGATATTTCTCCCAGCAATCTTGATTCCAGCTTATGCTTCATCCAGCCCGGCATTTCACATGATGTACTTTGCATATAAGTTAAATAAGCAGGGTGACAATACACAGCCTTGATGTATTCCTTTCCAAATTTTGAACCAGTCTGTTATTCCATGTCCAATTCTAACTGTTGCTTCTTGACCTGCACACAGGTTTCGCAGGAGGAAGATAAGGTGGTCTGGTATTCCCATCTCTTTAAGAATTTTCCATAGTTTGTTGTGATCCACACAGTCAAAATGGAAATATATCATAACAAAAAAACTGATTGTGAGCTGGTGGTCATGTGATTAAGAATAATGAAAGTTCATGTCTAAAGTCAATAAAAACAAACTTTTATAGGTTGCTTTGATTAAGGTCCCGAGTGCATTGGGATTTCCACAAATATATTTGTTTATCACAATCTATATTTCACTTATGGATCCAAACTAAGTCAATATGCTTTCATATATCTCTATATCCACAATAGAATTGGCAGGCAAGTCTGATATGCAGCTATAATTACTTAGTGGTTTTTGTGGGTTTTGCTTGTTTGAACACTAAGTTACTTATTATTTCTACCCACTTCTAAATCCAAATAGGCAAAGCTATAACATGACACCTTCTACATTCTTATACAAAGAGGTACCAGTTAAGGGATAAACTTGAGGCATTAGGTGTGGGAAGTATTGCTGCCCAAGTGTAAAGATCGTAATTATACCATCAGCATCATTTTGAAAGTGAAACAATGAGAACTCTGGAACTATAAAGCAAACTTTTCATATGAGTAATTCAGGAAATAAATGCTTTTCCTTTAGCACTTATTCATGGAATATGCCCTTTCTATATTGAAAAAGTACCCTATTGAGTTTAAAGAGTAATTTCTACAGGCCAATTCACAGTGCAAGTTAAAAACAGCAGGTAGCAAGCAAAGATAGAATAAAGAGAAATGATATGTTAGCAATCACCTTTCACTTTCCCTCTTTGCTTTCAGTTCCATTCAAGCTAAAATGTTCATACTACTCACCAAAATGGAAAGCAAGCACTTATAATACAAATATGCAAAAATAAAGGGATAAGGCTATGTGAACATTACTTTTTTTCTTTCCTGTAAAAGACTGCAGCCATGATGGCAGCTGCTGGCAACTTATGCAACCATTAGGGAGAATTAAATGAAGTCCTTTCTTATCCTATTCTTTCTTATTTATTAATCTGCTTCTTACCTCATCTTTCAATATTTTCTTTTAATTTTTGTCAACTTCTTTCTTTTCTCACCTGCTTCTTCTGCTTTAAAGCTATGTAAAGTAATATAAAAGTAAAGAGATATACTAGGCATGAATGGATTAAAAGAGTGCTTTGTGAAAATACAAAGAAGGCTGCTTATTTGAGGCTGGGGAGAGGAGGAAGATTCATTCATTTTTTTATGACTATTTTTGAGCATCTCCCAGTACCCTTATCAAGATATCATGGTCAATCTGCTGCCATCCGGGGCCTATTCAAGTGGGAGAGCCTGATAATAAACAGGAAACAAATATAAATTAACAGATAGACAAATAATCATGATAAAAGTCATAGTAAGAACAAATGAAGGATCAGGAGACAGATAAGGCCTGTAATGGGATCATCGATAGTTATTTTAGAGAAAATCATCTAAGAAAGCCCCTCTGATGGTAAGATGATGAGACGAGTCAAACAAAGTACAAAGGTCCAGAAGCATGAAAAACTTGGGGGTGTTCAAGAAACAGTGAGAAGGGCGGTGTGGCTGGAAAAGAACAATGGGAGGGAAGAAGGGTGTTTATGTAAGTTCAGTGGCTCAGTTGTGTCCAACTCTTTGTGACTCTATGGACGGTAGCCTGCCAGGCTCCTTTGTCTATGGGATTTTCCCAGCAAGAATACTGGAGTGGGTTACTGTTTCCTACTCCAGAGGATCTTCCCAACCAGGGATCAAACCTGTGTCTCCTGCATTGCAAGTGGATTCTTTACCACTGAGCCACTGAGTGGTGAGCAAGGGACCAACTCAGGTTGACAGATCAGAGGGTAGGTGATATGTTTTACTGCAGTGTATCTGGGAATCTACTGGCGATTTTAAGATTGAGTAAGGAGCAACTTCCCTGGTGGTCCAGTGCTTACGACTCCAGGCTTTCACTGTAGGGGTCACGGGTTCAATCCCTGGTCAGGGAACTGAGATCCCATATGCCTGCACTATGGGGCCAAAAATAAATAAATAAAATGGAGAAGTAGCATCATCTATTTTTAAAGAAGAGTATCTTTTAAAACAAAAGGAATAATGGTTTCTGATGTACTTTTAAAAAAGCATTTTTAGGACCATGTAAAGAACAGATTCTAGGAGGACAAGGCGACTGATTAGGAAGCTGCTGCCTGGTCTAGAGGGCAGGTAATGGACGTGTATCAGGGTGGTTACAGTCAGGTGGCAGTAAGCACTCAACCTTTGGCTATACTATTTTGAAAGCCTGTTTACTAAGACTTGCTGATGGACTGGATGTAGGGAATGAGAGACAGAATCAAGGATGGAGTCCTGTGTTTTAGCTTGAGAAGCAGGATAATTCAGATACGAAAGTCTGAGAGAGGATCGTATTTACAGACACATTAGCTTTGAGATCGTTACTAGACATCAAAGTGGTAGTGTCTACTTGTTTCCATTAGAAACAAGTCTGGAGCTGGGGAGAGGCGCCTGGGATGGAGGTATTGATTTTGAAGTTATCAGCCCAGAGATGGCATTTAAAGCTGTGAAGCTGGATGACACTACCTGGGTAATAATGGAGGCAGAGATGAGGTTCCAGCATGGAGATCAGGTGCACCCCAGTACCTAGAGGAGGGGGGGGGAGTGGGGACTTAAAGAAGAAAACCAGTGAGGTAAGAAGCATGAGGCCTCTCTGAAGCCAAGAGAAGAATGTGTTTAGAGGGATCATCAAATGCCACTAAAGGGTCAAGTCACAGGAAGATGAAATCAGCCTCTGGATTTGGTAAGATTGTGGTCTTTGACGACCTTGATGAGAGCAATGGAAATGAGAACTCATGCAAAACGTGTTAAAGAGTTAAAGAAAGGTGAGGAAGTGGAACTGATTAACACTCATAAAAGCACCTTTGATGGAAAGATACCAGGAAGGCCAAAGCTTTCCAGAAAAATATGCACAAGGGCATGTTAAATTGAACAGTCCCATTGGAAAAAGATGGATCTTATGACAGAATTATCTCATACGTTCAGACCTTCTGAAACTCCAGTCTGGGGCAGGCCCCATGCAAACAACTGGTCACTGCAGTGGGGCTGCACGGAAGAAGTCTCCCAGTCCACCCAGGGATCTGAGAGGCTGCCACACTCCAGGTTTCCCCAGGACATCAGCTTCTGTCCAGATGTGCATAAATGGCCCAATGAATGTATGAACTATGACAATTAATCTTCATCTCCTTCATCATTTTTTTTAGCACATATATCAACGCTGTATTTTTTGTGTGCTTTTTTAAATCTCTGACCTATCTTTAATTACTTTTTCGTAAGTCTACCTTCAGACATCTGGTAACAGCTACACGCTCCCGAGCTTTACTTAGGGCATTGATCTCTGCAGTAAAATCTAGACTACTTTATTAAGTACATTGCATTCATTTACTAATTCCTGCTCCACCTCAGAGGAACCCATAAGTTGAACTTTAAGTCCTGACTAGCTAAGAATATCTGGAAATCCATGTATCCACTCAGTGAACATCTCAGTGTCCGACACAGTTTGGTTCTTGGGGGTGGGGAGGGGAAGACAGACATATAAAGAGTTACAAATCAGAGAAACAAGTAGAAAAGCAGTGTTCTAGTTTCAGCAAAATTCTACTTTATCTTGAATGCAATGTCTGGTTTACAGTAATATCTCATACATATGGAAAGCATCATTCAGTCAGAATATCTGCTCCCTGGAAGGAAAAGGTGTCATAAATCTATCTGAGTCCCTAATTTGTCTTTTCCCGGAAAAACACTACTACCCAATATGTGATGAGAACTTCCTGAGCCAAAGGTGAGAACTAGACTGAAAAATTAGTGACTTTTTTTTTTTCTGATTACTGATAACGGACGATTTTGTACCTTAGTCCACTGCCACAGCACTCGGCTCGCTGAAACCAAATTCAAAATCATCTCACATATTTCAGGTTTGAACCTTCTGCAAGAATCAAAATACCCACAGCCAATAACTCCTGAAAAATAAACAAGATTGAAAGTACACGCTTACTTCAAGATCACAAAGTACATGCTTATCCCAGTGAATAAATCATTACAAGGTGTGAAGAATTTCTCTCAAAGAATCGACTAAGACTGGGAGTCAGCAGGGGAACCAGCAGAGCTTAGTACGCACTGGTAAGTATCTTTTATGTATTAACCCTCTTAATTTTCCCAACATCCTATGAGAAAGAATCTGAGGTAGGTGTTATTATTATTCCAATTCTACTCATTTACTTTTTATTGAGGTATAGTCAACATACACATTCTGGTATTTTCAGGTGTACAACATAGTGACTCAACATTTAAAACATCATACTGGTTATGAAAAAGTCCACAAACAATAAACACTGTAGAGGGTGTGGAGGAAAAGGCACCCTTCTACACTTGCTATGGATGTGAACTGGTACAGCCATATGGAGAACAGTATGGAGGTTTCTTCAAAAACGAAAAACAGAGCTACCATATGATCTAGCCACCCAACTCCTGAGCATACATCTGGAGAAAACCATAATTTGAAAACATACATGCACCCAGTGTTCACTGTAGCACTGTTGACAATAGCCAAGACATGGAAGCAATCTAAATGTCCACTGACAGATGAATAAAGATGTGGTACATATGTACAATGGAATATTGCTCAGCCACCAAAAAGAATGAAATAACGCCATTTGCAGCAACATGGATGGACCTAGAGATTATCATACTAAAACAAAGACAAACATGATACCTCTTATATGTGGAATCTAAAAAAAAATAATAATAATACAGATGAACTTACAGACCCACACACATAGAAAATAAAGTTAAGGTTTCCCAAGGGAAAAGAGGGGGACAAATTAGGAGTCTGGGCTTACCATATACACATTACTATTATATATAAAATAGATAATGAACAAGGACCCACTGTGTGGCACAGGGAACTAGACTCAACATTTTGTAATAACCTATAAGGGAAAAGAATCTGAAAAAAAAGGATATATATGTATGTACAACTGAATCACTTTGCTGTACACCTGGAACTAACACAACACTGTAAATCAACTATACCTCAGGTAAAGAAATGATCACCACAGTAAGCCTAATAACCATCTGTCACTATGCAAAAACTATTACTATATTATTGACTATATTTCTGTGTATTATATCCCTATGACTAATTTATTTGATAACTGAAAGTTTATACCTCTGAATCTCCTTCACCTATCTCACTAATCCTTCCATTCTTATCTCTTCTGGCAACCACCAAGTTGTTCTCTGTACCCAAGAGTCCATTTCTATTTTGTTTTGTTTGCTAATTTGTTTTATTTTCCAGAGTCCACATATAAGTGAGACCATAGGTATTTGTCTTTTCTCTGTCTGACATGACTTGCCATTTGCAACAACATGGATGGACATAGACGGTACTATTATTCCCATTTTAATATGAGTTTAGTAACTTGCCCAAGATCACCCAGCTTGTATGTGGCTGAACCTAAGGTTTGGACCTAGCAAGCCTGGCTCTGGAACCCATAAAGCAGCCTTCACTCTGAAGAGTAGAAGAGCTGGAAAAGAACTATTTTGTCATCTTACAGATGAGGAGAGCAGGTCCAGATAAGTAAAGCAAAATGTTTCAGGTCACATGAATTGGTTGTTGATGTTAGTAGAATGTCAGGACCCCCATCTCCTGACCTGCAGTCACCCTGGCCTGAGCGGTGACATAACGGTTCCTGGGAAACACCCAGCCCAGTGGCAATCTGACATGATCACCCTCGGGAATGACTGTGCTGCATGTCTACAGACTGTTTCTAAAGTCTCGAAGTGTGTTTGGTGTTAGACGGCAAAACCAGACTTAACCCTACTTCGTGCCAGTGACACTCAGTGTTGAGCTTTCTCTTCAGTACTGAGCGTGATGTTTTCAGAGGAAAATAAGTATGAATATCTGCTCAGAGACACGTAGCAGGTTTGCAAAGGGCAGGGCAGCCCAAGAAACTGGGCTTTGTTCACATAGACCAAAGAAGGCAGCCTTGAGGGAATATGAAATGGTCCAAAATCATGGCTGGTTGTGCTAGACACCTAGAAGGCCTCTTTGCTTTCTGAAGTCCTCTGACTCTAGATTTTCAGCTTCCTGTGGTACAAATGTGTTATATAAGATGCATGGGGTCAGGAATCAGAAAACAGGATCATGTGTGTGTGCTAAGTCACTTCAGTTGTGTCCGACTCTTTGCAGCTCACCGGGCTCCTCTGTCCATGGGATTCTCCAGGCAATAATACTGGAGTGGGTTGCCATGCCCTCCTCCAGAGGATCTTCCTAACCCAGGGATCGAACCTGGGTATCCTGCATTGGCAGGCGGGTTCTTTACTACTAATGCCACTCAGGAAGCCCCAGAGAACAGGAGCAGCACCACATAACCGGGCAGTTATTTCACTTCTCTGAGCCTGTTTCTAGTGTGTTTCTGTATCTCATTTTCAATATTAACCATATCAAAGACTGTACAAAATAGTTTAACAAGTAAGCAAAAACTCATATACAGACCGCTAGACTGGCGGGGGGGGGGGGTACCACAATGCCACAGCACGGCAGAAGTCTCTTGTCCAATCCCTCCTCCCTGCAGAGGTAGCCCACTGCTTTGACCTCGTGAGAACCAGCAACTCGCTTTTCCCAAGAACAGCTCTTCCACTTATTTTCTTGAACTTTAGCCCCTTTCTTTTAACTTTAATTTTTGAAATTCAACTTAATGGAATTATGTTATAGGTTCGTCTGTGACTTGCTTTTCCCCCTTAATGTTGGAATTCCTGGCTTCATCTGTTTTGAAGCATGTAGCGGAGTTTGTTCGCATTCACAGCTGCAGAGCACACCATGTATGCTCACACCACAGTGTATTTATCTGACTCCACTGCTGATACACATGTGGGTTACTACACGGTTTTGGCCGTCACGAATGCTATTCCATGAACCTTCTTGTGTACATCTTCCGGCGCACAAGTGCAAAATCAACTACAGATGGATTAAGGACTCAAACATGGAAGACAAAACTATGCAACATTTGGAAGGAAACATAGGCAAATATCTATACGACCTCTAGGTAGGAAAGGACTTCTTACGTGAGATTTTGAAAGCATCACCATAAAGGAAGAAAATGATGAACTGGCATATACTTGGAAGTGGAACAGCGGTGGGTGGGTGCACATTCTACAACCAGTAATAACGTCCAGTCATCATCAAGAGCTTGTGGCAATTTATACTCCCACCAGCAGGGGAGAGTCTCACTTGCTTCACATTTTCACCAATGCCTGATATTTTGGTCAAGATTTTTCATTTCTACAAGTCTAGTGATCATAAATGGCTTTTCCCTGGTGTTTTAAATGTTCATATTTCTGATGTTTAACATTTGTTTGTCAGTCATCTTGTTTTCTCTCCTTAAAGTGCCTGACTTTTGGTCCATATTTACATTAGAATGTTTGCTTTTTACGTGACTGATTCACAGGAGTTTTCAAAATATTCAGATTACTAAGCCTTTTGCTTTGTTACATGCTGAAATTCTTTTCTTCCATTTTTGGACTTGTCTTTATTTTATCAATACTCTTTTAATGTTGCTTTTTGAATGAACAAAAACTCTTCATTTTAGTCAAATTTACCACTTTCTTCCTTTATGGTCTATGTTTTCTGAGTCTCATTTGAGAAGTTCTTTCCTACCCAGAGATCATTCAGATATTTTCCAATATTTTTTCCAAATGTTTTACAGCTGTGCCTTCTATACTTAAATCTTCAAAACTTCTGTATTGACAGTAATGCTTGGTGTGAGGTAGGGGTCCGATTTCCATTATTTTCACATAAGAATTACTAAATATTCCAGCATCATTTACTGAAAATTTTCTTTTCTCATCTGTAGTACTTGCTATGTCAAACAACTAATGACCACATATACATGGGTCAGTCTCTCTTATATGTCTTCATGTATATAATTGTTATGGAATGGTTTGTGTAAGCCTAAATTTAGTGTAAAAATACACTTTCAAATTTTAAAAAAGTATGAGTTAGATTAATAACTCTGACATGAAAGGATATTCATTATATATTATTAAAGAAAATTTCAAGTTGAATAGGAAATGTATATAAAATGATTTTGTTTTGGCAAAAACAATGACAAAACTCTGGTGTGTGTATGTCTTGTGTGTTTGTAAACGTTTAAAAGAATTATAATTATGTTTGAAAGAATTATAATGTTTAAAAGAATCAGGATCCTCTATGACCCACCTCCCAGAATATTAGAAATAAAAGCAAAAATAAACAAATGGGACCTAATTAAAATTAAAAGCTTCTGCACAACAAAGGAAACTAGAAGCAAGGTGAAAAGACAGATTTCAGAATGGGAGAAAATAATAGCAAACGAAGCAACAGACAAAGAATTAATCTCAAAAATATACAAGCAACTCCTGCAGCTCAATTCCAAAAAAATAAATGACCCAATCAAAAAGTGGGCCAAAGAACTAAACAGATATTTCTCTAAAGATGACATATAGATGGCTAACAAACACATGAAAAGATGCTCAACATCACTCATTATCAGAGAAATGCAAATCAAAACCACAATGAGGTACCATTTCACGCCAGTCAGAATCGCTGCTATCCAAAAGTCTACAAGCAATAAATGCTGGAGAGGATGTGCAGAAAAGGGAACCCTCTTACACTGTTGGTGGGGATGCAAACTAGTACAGCCACTATGGGGAACAGTGTGGAGATTCCTTAAAAAGCTGGAAACAGCACTGCCATATGATCCAGCAATCCTACTTCTGGGCATATACACCAAGGAAACCAGAATTGAAAGAGACGTATGTACCCCAATGTTCATCACAGCACTGTTTAATAGCCAGGACATGGAAGCAACCTAGATGTCTATCAGCAGACGAATGGATAAGAAAGCTGTGGTACATATACACAGTGGAATATTACTTAGCCATTAAAAAGAATACATTCGAATCAGTTCTAATGAGGTGGACAAAACTGGAGCCTATTATACAGAGTGAAGTAAGCCAGAAAGAAATACACCAATACAGTATACTAATGCATATATATGGAAGTTAGACAGATGGTATGTGAGACAGCAAAAGAGACACAGATGTATAGAACAGTCTTTTGGACTCTGTGGGAGAGGATGAGGGCGGGATGATGTGGGAGAATGGCATTGAAACATGTATACTATCATATGTGAAATGAATCGTCAGTCTAGGTTTGATACATGATACAGGGTGCTCAGGGCTGGTGCACTGGGATGATCCAGAGGGATGGGATAGGGAGGGAGGTGGGAGGGGGGCTCTGGATGGGGAACACATGTATACCCATGGTGGATTCATGTCAATGTATGGCAAAACTAATACAATACTGTAAAGTAAAAAAATAAAAATAATCATATTCTTTAATAAAGAATGTAAGGTTATACTCCCCAAAATATATCATTTTCACTAACATAGCAAAGTGCTACATTTGACTTGGTGTATTATATTGTTAATCCATGATTAATGTCCTATCATTCATTATCTCAAATTTCTCTGATTAATCATGTCAAGAAAACCAGAACACAAAGGTCTGCTTTATCTCTAAAGCTAACCTTCAACAAGGCTATTTCTAAACATGATTACAGGCCATAATCACGATTATGGCCTTAAACAACAGGCCATAAACATGATTTTTCTTAGTGTTTAGTTCCTGGTATTTACTTGTCCATTTCAGATACTTAATCCTACCACACACTGAGCTTTTTTATCTTTTAAATAAGTTTTTGCATGGTTTATGTCCATTACATAATGCATTAAAAAAAATTAAACACCAAAAACTTGCATACCGAAAATTTTGTCTATTGAAGCGTTTGAAGGCAATGTGCAATTAAACACAGTAAATTGTCTTTTTAAACGTTGCGGTATATCATTTCGACCACCTCCAGGATGGATCATTGCTGCTATGAGCTGTACATCAACAATAGTGGTGAAATCTCCAGGCTTATCCAAGCTGTACATTCCTTCCATTTCCATCATCTGTCGCACAATCTCATTAGTTATCTGGAATTTTGAACAGTAATATTTTAGTAACACATCACTACCATTTTCCTCCAAATTTCCTATAAAATAGTACAAATGAAATCAGAAAAAAATGCTCAGCTCTTATCAATGAAGTGTTTGTGAATGCTGCCTTCAAGACAATTTGACTTAAATTGTACCACCCACGAACTCTAAACCATATGCCTGGTGAGAATCCAATGCACTCTTTACCACAATGATAAATTTAGATAAAGGAGTTACAGAATAGTTGGTACAATTACAAGAGTTCTCAAAGTTACAAGTTTTACTACAGATATCTTCCATACTTCACATTCAACTTTTCAAAATACCTTAAATCAGATTATGGGATACTTTTACTCCTACCTGTTTTGGTATTGGATTTTATATCCCCAGCTCTCTTCTCTGTAGCCTATGCCACTGCTAACATTCCCTCTGTATTGAATTTTTTTCTTCTCTTATTTCTAGAGGTTTGGTGCTTCCCAGGCTCATCTTGAGATCCTGGATCACTTTCCAAGACATTCTTTTCCACTCATCCCTCAAGTGTAATCTTTATACAAGTTCCCATCCTTGGCTCTTCTCTATTTCTTTTCTATCACAACTCTATATCCTAAAGAACCTCAACTCTGTAACTCTAGCTTCAGATTCTCTTCCAAACTCCACACTTGCACATCCAAATTCCTACTGGGCATCTCTGAACAGATGACATACAAGCCCTTCAAATACGACACTCTTTCATTCAACATTTAATGAATGGCTACTCTGTGTCTGGCTCTGTTAAAACACAGACAAAAAACCCTGTCTTCATGAAGCAGACCTTCTTATGGCGGAGACAAAACATACATGCACACACCTGTATGTATGTGTGTGTGTGTGTGTGTATATATATGTATATATGTGTGTGTGTGTATATATATGTATATATGTGTGTGTGTGTGTGTGTGTGTGTGTGTATATATATATATATATATATATATATATATACACACACACACATATATATAAGTCCTTTAGAGAAAATGAGCAGAGAAAGGAAACAGGCGTGCTCATGGATGCAACTGAATATGGAAGCAGGAGTTCATCTCACAAGACATATAACCAAAAACTTGAAGGAAGTGAGAAAGCTAACCATTCAGGTATCTAGGGGAAAGGCATTCCAGGCAAAGGAAACAGCAGATGAAGAGGCTCTGAGTAAATGTTACATTCTGTGTGTATTACAATCAGTAAATGTGGCTGGAGGAGATTCATGGGAAGATGAGATCAGTGTAGGGTCTTTGGATTACAGGGAGGATTTTGGCATTTATATGCATCTCATGGAAGAATTTTGAGCAGAGGAGTATGTCGTAATCTGACACATGTTTTAATCGGTTACTGATATGCAGATAGCTTGAGAGGTGCAAGGGAAACGGGGCGACAATGAGGAGATGTGTGTAATAATCAAGAAGAGAGGTGGCAGCTTGCACCAGGCTTTAGCGATGGAGTGGTGGTCAAGACTTCCGTATAGTTTGAAGACAGGCTGAATGCGGAGTTTCTATTTCTTGAGATGGAGAAGACTGCTGTAGAAGCAGGTCTGGGGAGTAACGGGAATTTCATTTTGGACGTGTTAAGTTGGACATCCACCTAGGCATTCCTAATTGGAGTTTTTGAAAATCTGAATTCAGGAGTTCTTCATCTTCTAGATAACTAAATACACTTCCCTCCCTCCTCACCTTATAGGAACTGCTGAAAGGTTTATCCGACCAGGATCCCTGCTGAATGGGAGAGGACAAGGGAAAGAGAAAGAAAAACAAAGTCTCCCTGGGAGGTTGTGGCCTCAGAGTGACAGGAGCACAGACTTGCACCAGGAGGACGCGGAGCCTGAGTGCATACTCACGCTTATTCAGCCGGATCACCTTTCTTCGAGGTGATCCTGGCTGAATAAGCATCTAAGAATCTGACAGAAGGAAACTCAAAACCTATCCAGTTAAGGCACAAAAACTAAATTAATTAATTTAAAAAAAAAAGAAACAGCCACAGGCAATTTTTCAAGGGCAGTGACTTTGGAAGCAGTCATAGATGCAGAAAACAAAACACTTTGAACATGAACAAGAACTGCTGACACAAAGGAGAACAGAAACATATTCTATAGCCTTCAGATGACGATATTAACAGACACAGACTTTAAAGCAACTATGCTTAACATGTTGAAAGAAACAGGCAGTGATTTGAAAATATATGCAAGGAATAAAAACTGTAAAATGTGATAACTTATTTCAAAGAAAAAAGAACCAAACAGCAACGGAAATTAAAACTCAGTGGATGAATCTGACAGCAGAGTGGACAAAGCAGAGAAGAAAATTAGTGAGATGGAGGACAGAAGAGGAGAAATTATCTAGACTATAAGTATAAGACACAGAAAAGGTTAAGATGTACAGAAACATAGAGGGCAAAGAAGAACGTCTAATACACATTAGGAGTGTGACAAGAGGGGAAAGAAAGGGAGGTAGAGGCAATATTTGTAGAGACAAGAATAGACATTTTCTAGAAGTGACAAAAGAGACCAAATCACAAATTGGTGAGTTCCAATAAATCCCAAGCAAATAAATACAAATAAATCTACACCAAGGAACATAATTCAAAAAAGAAAAAAAGTTGCAGGAAAGTAAGGTGGCAAGAAAAAAAAAAAGGCAGATTTACCGCAGAGGTACAATGATTAAGTGTTAGTTGACCTCTCAACAGCAACAAGGAAAACAGAAGACAGAAATCATATATTGAAAATGATGAAAGAAAATAACTGCCAATCTTGAAAATAAAGACTTTTGTAGGCCAAACAAACAAAAAAAAAACCTCCAAAAACAAAAAACCAAAAGTCTGTCTTTAAAAGATTTTCTCCTAAGGAAGTTCTCAAAGTAGAAGAAACATGATATCAGATGGGAGGCCCAGGAATAAGAATGAATAAAGTGTGACAAAAGTGGTAAACAAGTGAGTAAGGCAAACAAAGAGTGAGCATAAAAATCAGTAGGGCTTCCCTGGTGGCTCAGCAGTAAAGAATCTGCCGATGCAGGAGACACGGGTTTGATCCCTAGTCCAGGAAGACGACACACGCTGTGGAAAAACTGAGCCCGTGAACCACAGCTATTGAGCCCGTGTCCTAGAATCCAGGAGCTGCGACTACTGAGCTGACGTGGTGCGAGGGCGGAAGCCTGCACACCCGATGCCCGTGCCCCGCAGCGAGAGAAGCCACTGCACCGTAACTAGAGAGTGGCCCTGCTCATCACCACTAGAGCAAAGCTCTTGCGGCAATGAAGCCCCAGCACAGCCAAAAATAAATAACAATAGGCATTTTCTAAAATCTTAAAAAAAAAGAAACAGTAAAAATAATGTCTCGTGGGAGCTTGCTTTAAAAATAGAGATACAGAGAGCCAAAAAAACAAATGATAAGATGCTCAACATCACCAACTATTAGAGAAATGCAAATCAAAACTACAATGAGGTATCATCTCACCCAGGTCAGAATGGCCATCATCAAAAAATCTACAAACAACAAATGGTGGAGAGGGTGTGGAGAAAAGGGAACACTCTCACACGGTTGGTGGGGATGTAAAGAGGTACAGCCACTATGGAGAACAGCACAGAAGTTCCTTAAAAAACCAAAAATAGAACTACCACATGATCCAACGATCCCACTCCTGGGCATCTATCTGGAGAAGCCCGTAGTTCAAAAAGATACATGTACCCCAGTGTTCACTGCAGCACTATTTACAATAGCCAGGACTTGGAAGTGACCTAAATGTTCACTGACGGAGGAACGGATAAAGATGTGGAACATATATACAATGGGATATTACTCAGCCACAAAAAGGAACAAAATAATGCCATTTGCAGCAAGATGGATGGACCTAGAGATTGCCATACTAAGTAAGCCAGACGAAAAAAGACAAATGTGATGATATCGCTTATGTGTGGAATCTAAAAAAAAACTATATAAATGAACTTATTTACAAAACAGCAAGAGTCATAGATGTAGAAACCAAACTTATGGTTACCAGAAGGGAAATATGGGGAGGGGAGGGATAAATTGGGAGACTGGGATTGACACATACATACTAACATATATGTAATAGATAATAGGGACTTACTGTACAGCACAGGGAACCCTACACAATACTCTGTAATGACCTACGTGGGGTAAGAATCTAAAAAAGAGTAGATTTACGTATAACTGATTCACTTTTCTGAACACCTGGAACTAACACATCCTTGTAAATCAACTACACTCCTATAAAAATAAAACTGGCATTACACAATATAACAGTGAACAATATAATTTATGGTAATAAAAATGGAGATAGAGACTTAAAATACAAGTCAACAATAAAAGGATAAATCAGAAGAAAGATAAAGGAAGTTAAAGTGTTCAAAGGTCACTGGATATACAAAACGGGAAAGAAGGGCTAGATTTTCTTTATTTCAGATTATGTATGTAGGATGTACTGTCAAGGGTAACCACTAAAACACAGAAATTGACTGCAGTAAATGGATAGTCAAGAAAACAAAAGGGAACAAAAATCAATGTGTTCTCAGTGGGATAGGAAGAACACTGCAGGACTTCTATGATCAGCTGAGGGCAAGGAAACGAAGGTGTCCAAGGTCTGAGAAAAAGACAGTGTGAAAGGAGCCTCAAAGTAAATGCCAGGACAGGAATAGACAGGATAAAGATACGTAACATGAAACATGCAGCACAACTGCTGGGCAGAACCAAGAGCTTAGCGGAGGCCCACAGTTATGATTTTAAAGTGAAACCAGCGTTGTGTGCTTTTCTCCGGCTAGGTATAACTGCATAGGTGCAGGGAGGTGGTGAGCAAAGAGGTTTAACAAGGATTCAACATGGTTAAGGCTTTCACAGATGAGTAGAGGGTTTATGCTCCTGTGATTATAATGACAGGGGGAAAGGAAGGAATGATTTTAGCTGGGGGAAGGAAAAAAGTGAGGAAATGAGAAGAAACGAAGGAGAGTTTAATGATGGTAGGAACAGTGCTTGATGGCTCCATCTGGTTGATGTTTGATGGCTCCGTCAACAGTGGCTGATGCCCAGCAGTGGGATTTCTGGATCATGTGGTAGTTCTATTTTTAGTTTTTAAAGGACCCTCCATACCATTCTCCATAATGGCTGTACCTCTTTACATTCCCACCAAAAGTGTAAGAGTGTTCCCTTTTCTCCACACCTTCTCCACCATTTACTGTGTGTAGATTTTTTTTGATGACGGCCATCTGTAGTAGAGGAAATGAGCTACAAGAGTGTGGATATAGTAATCAGAGAATAAAATGCTTGAAATTGAGATGATGAAGGGATGATAGTTATTGATAATGACAAGGTATATGGTATGATAGCATCAACCAGTAATTCAGACAGGGCGGAAGACATGATTATAGGGGAGTCCAGGTCAAGGAACTAAGAGGCCAAGATCATGTATGGAGATAAAGGTTGGCATCATTGAGAATTATGACAAGCAGGACTGGCTTCGTAATTTGTGAGGCCCAGGTCAAAATGAAAATACAGTGTCTCTGTTCAAAAATCATTATTAGGAATTTCAAGTCAGTGACAGCAGAGCATTAAACTTCATGCAAGGCCCTCTGACATGCAAGTCTCTGCTATAACATATTGTACACTCCACGAAAAGGCCCCTAGAGCCTGGGGCAGCCCTAGAGAGAGTATCAGTGATTCAGGGACTGACATCTTTGGCAGGGTGTTGGGGGGGGGTGGAGGGCACGCAGCACCAAGGGAACTGAGGACCTCTCTCTCACATCCAGGTGAAAAGTATGCAGGGAAAGCAGCATCCTGGGTTTCCCACTGGAGCAAGATGGTGAGGAAAAGCTCAGAGGAGAAGCTGAATTTTCAAGGAATTTTGCAATGCAGGAGATCTGTGTTCCATCCCTAGGTCAAGAAGATCCCCTGGAGGAAGAAATGACAACTCACTCCAGTATTCTTGCCTGGGAAATCCCATGAATGGAGGAGCCTGGCGGGCTACAGTCCATGGGGTCACAAAGAGTCGGACACAGCTGATCAACTAACACTCAGTTTTCACTCTGTGGATGAACCATGACCTCTGAGGGCACACAGAAGGTTTTTAGGAGGAGAGAATATAGGAGATGGGGTCAGAGAAGGACTGAGCAGAACTGATGGGAATTAGTCTCAGGCTGAGCATGGACGGACCTGGGAGTCCTGACCTCCTGGTGACATCAAAAGTAAACCTGATGTCGGTGGAAAGGATGTGACTGGTCCTGGCAGGCTCCAGTGGATGTTGTTGAAAAAGCAGTGGTCAGCAGTGGCAAGAGGTATTGGGGATCCCACCAGGAACATTCTGAACCCAGGTAGTAGTATCTGTGAGGTCCTCTAAGGGAAGTGAGTCTGGGGTTGATAGATGATCACAAATATGTCAGTGGTGTATAAAAGAGCTATCTCTTTTTTCTAGTGTTTTCTAAACATGACGTACTCCTGGAAAAGAGTATGTAGAGTGAGAAATAAGAGAACAAAGATAAAACCCTGGGGAAAGGAAGAGAGAAGCCAAAAAGGACACTGAAATCAAGCAGCCAAAGAGACAGAAGGGAACATGGGGAGAAGCATACAGGGATTTCAAGAAGGGAGAATGTCACCTATAACCAAGAGGTCAAAAAAGACTGAGAATTATTGCTAGGCTTAATCAAGTGACAGTTATTGATCTCTTTATATAGAACCAAGTGAAAGTGTCAGTCGTATCTGACTCTTGGCAACCCCATGGACTGTAGACCACCAGGCTCCTCTGCCCATGGAATTCTCCAGGCAAGAATACTGGAGTGGGTTGCCATTTCCTTCTCCAGGGGATCTTCCTGACCCAGGGATGGAACCTGGGTCTCCTGGATTGCAGGCAGATTCTTTACCATGAGGGAAGCCCATATATATAAAACCAATAATACTGGTTAAATATCACCTACATGAGACATTTTAGTCATACCTGATCTCCCCATTCATTAATCACGGGCATATTAATGTCATCAATAAATACAGTCATCTTTCTGCCTCCAGGTGGCCCGTATGTGCTTCCCATCCGCTTGTCCACATAGCTTTCAATTGTTCTCTAGAGAAAAGGAAACAGTCTGTTTTATGCATTCCATTTCAATCCATTTCTAAAAATGATGAGCATGCTTTTCAGAGTAGAATACAACTGACTTATTTATTTAATGGGTGATATTCTTATTCAAATAAATATTGTGAACTTTGAAAAATAAGTTGTTGGACCGTTAATCATTAATTTACATCAAACAACACTCCAGTGTTCAGCTTCAGCTTCAATATTAGGCTATTTGAATTTGACTTCAATGTCAGCCTTAGGAAGGTTAAGTAGCTGAATGCCAATGGCAATACCGATTCTTTTAAGATATGCCTACAGTCAGCCCTTCATATTCATGGCTTCCAAGTCCTTGGATTCAACCAACTTCCATCAAAAGTATTCGGGGGCGGGGGGAAAGTCCCAGCAAGTTTCAAAGCGCAAAACTTGAATTTGCCTCACACTGGAAACTATTCACATAGCATTTACAACCCATTTACATAGAATTATCATGTATTAGGTACTACAAATAATCTAGGGATTATTTTAGAGTACATGGGAGGAAATGCACAGGTTATATGCAAACACTACCCACTGTATGCAACTGAGTGCTCCCAGGAGTCTTGGCACTAATCCTCCATGGATATTGAGGAACAACTATATATATCAATGTTTTATTTGCATATACATTTATCAACTACTTAATATATTTAATAAGTTAATGACTATAGCAAATGATAGATTTTACCTGAAACATCATTGGTTCTGTGGCAGATGAAAAGTTTAGACTTTTAGATAACTGTACTTCTGGGTCATATTTTTTCAAATAGGCCTTAATCATTACAGTTTTTGCAGTTCCCTGCTCTCCTGTGAGTAAAACAGCCTGCAATGGTAGGATAATCATGTTAAAAGGTGTTATAAAATGTTTAAACGTATTACGGTTCTAGTAGCCATTCTTTCATTCTATAAATTAACACTAGTTTTTAGTTACTTTTAAGAGTTAAATCTACATCAAAATAAATCCTAGTTGAATTAAAGGCATAAATGTAAAATGCATGCTGGAGGAAAATGTGGGTGAGCGGTCACGTGCCCGGGGGAGGGCCTTCGTGGGCAGACGTCCACTTTCCTTAGCAAGCTGAATATCAACGGAGTTCGAGCGTATGTGGGGACCTGGAGTTCATTTGCCAAACAGGTTTCTTTGAAAGGACACCACCTCCAGCCCTTTGTACTTTACTTTTTCCACTTACAGATGTAAAAAGAGTTGTGCTTCTTACATGGTTTGCAATGATCTAAGAAACTGAGAAAACACAGGCTCCTGGCCCCACATACCAGAGGGGTGATTTCAGTGAGTCCAGACTCCTATCTCTCCACACATGGAAAGTGCTAAATTCCTTAACTTGAGATACCTGGGGTTTTGTTTGTTTGTTTCATTAACAGTAACTCTTTGATGTTCTGACTACCTGGTCTTTGGTTACAAAAATTTCTAACATCCCCCCGAAACTTTGCCTCTTCAGAACACTATCTGAGATGCCGTGTCCTGGACTTGAAGTCTAAAGAATGTCCACCAAATAAAACATAACTCTCAGCTTTTAGGTTGTACATTTTTTTTTAGTCGACAAAACTATAAAACTTACTTTATGCTGTTTTGCAATGGTATCTATCAAAAAATTTGTTCTAACATTATCAACATTTGGAACCAAAATCGATGAATATTCTGGAACACTGTCAGTTGGATAATAATATGGCTGAAGTTTCTTATTCCAATGCTCCCAATCACCTATACAATAATTAAAACTGATCTTAATAAAACTGCATTCTTCAAAAGTTATCTCAGAATACAAAAATGTAAGTGCTATAAACAATCAACAGGAATAAACATTTAAAACATCTTCATAAAACAGGTTAACCTATCTGCTTACTTAATGTACGTGGCATCTGATAATTTAAAATCTTTAAAAAATTTTGCCTCTTTACAAAATCACCTTTAAATTATTATTTATCTAGAGAGATCTGACCTAAAATGGAATTACAACCAATGATATGTTTAGTATCTACTAAGAAAGCCACATTAACTAAAAAGATGGGAAAGACCAAAACAGGGATGACAGATTACCAGACTTAGGATGTTGCCATGAGAAATGGAAAAAAAAATAAACCTTGCCCTAAAACTAGGGTAATAGAATGTTCAGATTCCTGACTTACAGTCACTACCAGTAGCTTCACTAGTGGCTCAGACTGCAAAGAATCTACCTGCAGTGTGGAAGACCCGGTTCCATCCCTGGGTTGGGAAGATGCCCTGGAGAAGAATGGCTACCCACTCTAGTATTCTTACCTGGAGGATTCCATGGACAGAGAAGCAGAGTTGTACATGACTGAGCCACTAACACAACAACAACATTATTGCTATAGCAATTATTGTAGTACATCTATCAATTCTAAGAAAACTATTTTATTTACATTTTAGCATCTCCGGAATGCACCGTTCAACCTATGGTATCAGCATCGCTGTCAGTCATGCAAACTTGGCCAGAGATGTTTGTACTGTGCTCATTTAAATGGAATGACCCTTACTGTTGATTGCTTTCTGGAATTTAACCGCCATTTTAAAGATCTTCCAAAAGAACCACGATTCAGAAATCTACCCAAAAGCAACTGTGTACATAGAATGCATGGCAAGGGAGAAGAAGGGTACACATTCGATAGCAGCAAAGCAAATGTTCATCATTGGAGGAGCAGCCTTGATTTCAACTTTCCTTTCAAATTATGGGGTCCTATGTTTAACTTTTAAGGATTAAACATTAGTGGGTAAAGGTTTTACCGTAGCGGTTGTGTATTCTGTACCACTGTGTACTTAGCAAAGTGGACACACTATTGGATGTGAGACCTGCATTTATTCCACATTCTTGCCGGTATTTGGTATTATTAACCTTTCCATTTTCAGTTCAGTTCAGTTCAGTCGCTCAGTCCTTTGAGACCCCATGGACCGCAGCAAACCAGGCATCCCTGTCCATCACCAACTCCCAGAGTTTACCCAAACTCATGTCCATTGAGTCAGTGATGTCATCCAACCATCTCATTCTCTCTTGTCCCCTTCTCCTCCTGCTCTCAATCTTTCCCAGCATCAGGGTCTTTTCAAATAAGTCAGCTCTTCACATCAGGTGGCCAAAGTATTGGAGTTTCAGCTTCAACATCAGTCCTTCCAATGAACACTCGGGACTGATTTCCTTTAGGATGGACTGGTTGGATCTCCTTGAAGTCCAAGGGACTCTCAAGAGTCTTCTCCAATACCACAGTTCAAAAGCATCAATTCTTCAGCGCTCAGCTTTCTTTATAGTCCAACTCTCACATCCATACATGACTACTGGAAAAACCATAGCCTTGACTAGATGGACCTTTGTTGGCAAAGTAATATCTCTGCTTTTTAATATGCTATCTAGGTTGGTCATAACTTTCCATCCAAGGAGTAAGCGTCTTTTAATTTCATGGCTACAGTAACCATTTGTAGTGATTTTGGAGCTCCCCAAAATAAAGTCAGCCACAGTTTCCACTGTTTCCCCATCTATTTGCCATGAAGTGATGGGACCGGATGCCATGAATGTTGAGTTTTAAGCCAACTTTTTCACTCTCCTCTTTCACTTTCATCAAGACACTCTCTAGTTCTTCTTCACTTTCTGCCATAAGGGTGGTGTCATCTGCATATCTGAGATTATTGATATTTCCATTTCAGGCATTAAATTAATTAGAATTTAGTCATTCTAGCGACTGTGAAATGATACCCCATTGCAATTTTAATTTGCATTTCCCTGATGACCAATCATGTTGAGTATCTCTTCACATTCTTTTTTTCACCATTCACAAATCTTCTTTGGTACAGCATCTATTTAAAAGTTATTGCCCATTTAAAAATTTTAGATTGGTTGTCTACTTGTTATTATTGAATTGCAAGAGTTCTTTATGTATTCTGGATAAAATTCTTACTTATTACATATTTTTTTTATTTTTACTTTACAATATTGTATTGGTTTTGCCATACACTGACATGAATCACCCATGGGTGTACATGTGGTCCCCATCCTGAACCTCCCTCCCACCTCCCTCCCCATCCCATCCCTCTGGGTCATCCCAGTGCACCAGCTCCAAGCACCCTGTATCATGCATTGAATCTAGACTGGCGATTCGTTTCACATATGATAATATACACGTTTCAATGCCATTCTCCCATATCATCCCGCCCTCACCCTCTCCCACAGAGTCCAAAAGACTGTTCTATACATCTGTGTCACTTTTGCTGTCTTGCATACAGGGTTATCATTACTAACTTTCTAAATTCCATATATATGTGTTAGTATACTGTATTGGTGTTTTTCTTTCTGGCTTACTTCACTCTGTGTAATAGGCTCCAGTTTCATCCACCTCATTAGAACTGATTTGAATGTATTCTTTTTAATGGCTGAGTAATATTCCATTGTGTATATGTACCACAGCTTTCTTATCCATTTGTCTGCTGATGGACATCTAGGTTGCTTCCATGTCCTGGCTATTATAAACGGTGCTGGGATGAACACTGGGGTACATGTGTCTCTTTCAATTCTGGTTTCCTCAGTGTGTGTACTCAGCAGTGGGATTGCTGGGTCATATGGCAGTTCTATTTCCAGTTTTTTAAGGAATCTCCACACTGTTCTCCATAGTGGCTGTACTAGTTTGCATTCCCACCAACAGTGTTAGAGGGTTCCCTTTTCTGCACACCCTCTCCAGAATTTATTGCTTGTAGGCTTTTGGATAGCAGCCATTCTGACTGGCGTGAAATTTTATGGAAATGCAAATAATTTGCATTTCCATAAAATTTCATAATTCATTTATAAATTTCAACCAAAAAAAGCCTATTGAGATTTTTCACTGTGATTGCACCAAGTCTATAGATCAGTTCAGAGAAAGTAACATCTTAACAATACTGCATTTTCTGATTTGTAAACAGGATTTATCTTTCCATTTATTCAGGGCTTATTCAATTTCTCTCAGGAGTTTTATAGTTTTCAGTATACAAATTTTATACATATTTCATTAAATTTATCCCTATATATTTCATTTTGAGATGCTATTTTGAATTCTATATTAAAATTTCAATTTCCAATTTGTTGTGAGCCTATAGAAATACATATTATATAATGTTCTTTCATTCTGTGACCTTGCTAAACTCATATACTAGTTCTAACAATATTTAGGAGAGAGATTATAATATCTGCAAATAAAGAGAAATTTACTTGCTCTTTTCCAATTTGTAGATATTTCATTTGTGTGTTTGTTTGTATTTATTTATTTACTGTCTTTTTGCACTGGCTAAAACATCTGCTACAATGCTGAATAGAAGTGGTGAGAAAGGATATTCTTGTTTCTGAACCTGGGAAGTATTCAGTCTTTCACCAGTAAGTATTTGTTCAGTTACTAAGTCGTGTCTCATTCTGTGTGACTCCATGGACTGCAGCACACCATTCAGTATAATTTAGCTTTTTTGAAGATATTCTTTATCAGAATGATAAAGTTTCTAATTCTAGTATCCTGCGAGTTTTGTCATAGTTTTATCATACAAAAACTGATATCATCCTTCTACCATAGAAGAATGTTAAATTTTGTCAAATGTACTTTCTGCATATATTTAGATGACATATAAGTTGCTTGGTTTTTAGTATATCAACATGGTGAATTACACTGACTGGTTTTTAAATGTTAATCCAATCTTCCACCCCTAGAATAAATGCCCACCATCTACACTGTCAAATGTGCTTTCATTAACATAGTTTCTAATAATCACTTCCTATTTTTTAACATCTTTAGGGTCTGTAGTAATGTTCCCTCTCTCAACCTGGCTCATGGTAATCTACATCTTCTCTTTTTACCCCCTAATATCTCTGGTAAGAGATTTACCAATTTTATTGCTCTTTCCAAAGAACCATCTTCGGATTGGCTTTAGATTGTAAGAGAATTAACATCTAGATTTAAGGATTCATTTCATAATTATCTTCTTTTAGGGAGAGGAAAGCTGGGCCCTGCCACACATGGTGAGTTAGGGGGCTGAGGCACCGGGCTTTGCCAAGTCTGCTACACATAAGTAGGGTCCCTATCTGCTTGCTTCATTCTCTGCTTATTCTGCTGTTCCCAACAGAGAAGTTCAAAGATTGCATTACCACACTTTGCATCATGAAGAATGTGTGTTCTCTATCCTTCTACTCTTCCTCTTCAAGCAATAGAAAAAGAGGTACTGCTAACTTACTTATGTTAGACTTCACTTAGATAACTGCAAAAGCAGAAGTCAAGAGCCTCTATAACCATTCCCAGCTCATATGCAAAATCATAGTCTCGTTTCCACAGATGCACTTTAAAAATAGTATTAGCAATTATGTTATTCACAATTGGTTTATTTCCCCATAGAAGATTCTATGGAGTTTATCTTTTTTCCATTTAAAAAAATGTTACTTTGTTTCAGATGTAAGTCACTGTGCTTACCATAATCAGTAACATAGAACTCATACATAGTTTGAGTCAAGCCTTTAGGTATCTCTGGTAAGTCTAACTTGCTTTCGTGACTTCGCAAAAAAGCTTCAAGCTTGTCTCTGCTTTCCAATTCCAGAAGGGCTCCTAAACTCCACATTAGAGCAAACACAAATAATTTATGAAGATGTTCGACACACGAAACGCCACCTTCTTCTTTGGAGGGGATTAAACCTTCCAGAAGATTGAGAGACTGAAAATATTTAAAATACAATAAAATTAAGTATTATATTTAGATTTTAAAATTAACATTTAAATATAATAATAACTTTAAAAGAAGGAGAAAAAGAGAGAAGAAAACAAATATATCTCCAGTTATGGTTTGATCAGTGTCCTACAGCCTGTGGCATTTAGAAGAAAAGTCATTCTGCTTTAGGCAGGCTGCATGACTCCACAGAAAAGACACCAAACTGGGAATGTGGAGGTATGGTTTCTTCTCCCAGCTCATGCCACTAATATCTCTGAGTCTCAGTTTCCTGATCTGAAAAGCAAAAAGCCTAGACTAGATGTTTTCTTAGGTAGTTTCCAGTTCTAAAGTTTGGTTATTCCAAATTTTATAGATCAAAGATTTTATTTATTTTTAACATGTTGCAAGGCTCAGCACACTGTGGCCCCAGGGGCCAGCCATTTGCTTAGCAAATGAAGTGTTTCTGAAACCCAGTCACTCTCGTCCGTTGTGTCTGGCTGCTTCTGTATTGCAACAGTAGAGCTGAGGGGTTGGGATGGAAAGTTGTTCAAAGCCTAAAACATTGACTATTTGCCCCTTCAAGAAAAAGTGTGCCAACTCCCACATAGCATCAAAATAAAAAAAAAAAAGTATCTACAGTAAGACATCCTTTGTCTTTCAAAACAAAATCATTTCAATAATTTGTGAGCTTCATGAATTATTTCTAAGCCACCCAGCCTCCCTGACTGATGTCCCCCGCACTGACAGAGAATCAGAGCACTAGAATGGATAATGAGAGATCACCTATGGACTAGAATCAGGAGAGCTTTTGAAAAATCTATGGGATAGGGTAGGGAGGGAGATGGGAGGGAGGCTCAGGATGGAGGGGACATGTGTGTACCTATGGCCAATTCATATTGCTGTGTGACAAACCATCATCAAATTATAAAGTAACTATCCTCCAATTAAATAAATAAATCTTTCAAAAAACAAATATAAAAGGAATAGCAAAAAAAAAATAGAGAGAGAAATTCACAATTAGTTATGGTTTTTTCCCAAAGACTTAAAAGGAAAACTGAGCAGAGGGGGAAAAACATAAGGCTACAAACTACTTGGAGAACTGTTCCAAGGTTTCCCCTATCTAACACATATCCTATATTTGCAAAGCCTAGACTTCCACTCAAATTTTCCTGCTTGCCACCAGCTCCTTGTTGTGCTTTCTGTAGAACTACCAGCTCTGTTTATCTTGCCTGCTCTCATTTTTGGACACTCTTTCTGGGAAGGTTAGACTAAGCTTGATTGTGGGAAAGATAGTTCATTCCTCTTCCCCTGACAATACCGCCCAGGGAGGTGAAACTCAAGAAGAGATGGCAGTAAGTGAATCAATAAGATCTTTAATAGGAATCCAATTCTCAGACCCTTCACTGCCACATCACAGAAGGATTTTGATGGACTCTGTGAATCTTCCATTTCAAACACCTCTAAACTGCAACTGAGTGTGTGTGTGGGAGGTGGGGGGAATTTCAAATCTTAAGTGATGAGTGTACAAAAAAAAAAATCTTACTTGCATAATATAGTTGCACTCTAAGAGCTGCATTTTTGGATTGAGGTTCAGTTTCATAAATGTATATGCATCCTCAAATATTTTATCATATAGAGTTAGGAATACTGAAGCTTCCTGGGTAGTACGCTTCTTCAACCATGCCTACAGCAAAGAAATGGAATCTCTGTTTATAAAAGAGCGAGACATGGAGAAAGCATGACATGGAAAGACCCTAAACGTGCTCCTGTAGGTCTCCAGTCCTCACCTGTAGTATTGGTCTCCAGCTAAGGGCAGAGCTGCTGATGTACACCATGCCCATCCTAGAGACCGTGGCTGGAGAGGCATTCTCGATATTGTGGACTTCAAACAAAAGCTTGCAGCTCGGGGCCATGGGGATGCGATCCCCGTTGGCCAGCGTGAGGGTTTTATTGTCATCCAACACGGAATTTAAGTTCTCAATCCAAATGGCATCCACAGGGCCGTCTAAAACCAGGAAAATGTTTTCACCTGCCAATAATGAGAACAGAAAATCACTTTTCACCTGTGGATGATCAAAACAGAGAATTAAATACTGCGTTGTGGATAAACTGGCAGGAAAAAAGAATGATCAGCAGAAAAAGTTTGAGTGTACCTTTCTTAGCTTTTAATGTTTTCCTCCATAGAGTAGAAAAAATCCCATCTGTCCAGTCATTGGTCGCCGTGTCCAGCCGGCCAAACATCTGCGGAGCCGTAATAGCTTTGGGATTCATTCTCATCTCCCTGTGAGGCCTGCCACACTCCGTCAGTGCCTTCATCAGGATTGTTATGACCATGGTCTTCCCAGACCCGCTGGGCCCAAGAGTCATCAAACCGTGGCGGACCAGAGATGTCTCATACAACTACACAACGAGATATGATCAATCAAAAAATGTAACTTAGGAGTCTCCTAATCACGTTCATAGAAGCCATGTGAAGAAACTTTAAAAACAGGATCTTAACAGCTTTAGACAGTAACTAGTTCACTACTTAAAAATGGAATAAGATCCCCCCAAAAAACTGTGAGTAGCAAATGCACAACATGTTATACGTGAGAAAGCAGTGACAACGTGGGACTTTAATTACATTTTGGAAGTAAGCAATTCGGGATCTAGTGTTTGCGTCTCAAATTACTTGATATGACAAACTCCTTGTCATCTCCGTTTGCTGGTCACATAGGAGCGGTTTTTCCACAAACAAGCTTTCTCTGTATCGCATGTGGTGATATCGCCCCCTAGTGGTGGAAAGCAGCGGTACAAAGCACGTCTGCCAAGACCCAAGCTAAACATCAGCCGTCTGGCTCCCCAGAGGCACAGCTGGAGGAGAGTGTCCTGGGCAAGCGAGTGGTCACCGGGGAAACTTTTAATGGAGTAGGGGAAGAAGGACAGGAATGGGGACAGGTCAACCATGATGTGACAGAAGACAAAATCCTGTAGAAGGGAGGCTTAACACTGGCCCTCGGAGCACTTTTATTATACCTGGGAGCAGAACTTGACTTTTCTATTGCATCACCCGTAAGTCCTCATCGGGTGTTTTGTTTTGTTTTGTTTTTAATTTATTTGGCTGCGCCAGCTCTTAGTTGCAGCATACGGGATCAAGTTCCCTAACCAGGGATCAAACCCAGGCCCGCTGCATTGTGAGTGCAGACCACAGGGAACTAGACCACAGGGAACTCCCCACATCACCTGTATGTCCATAACCAAGGAAGGGCTGTTTGGGGGTAGGGGAGAACAAACTCCCATGCACTGTCTGCACTTTGTGCCTTCCAAAAAATGTGGCACAGACCCTCTTGCAGAGAGTGGTGTATGTGGGATTGGAATCACATTTCTAGAAGTTGGGGAAGGAGTGCAAGGATGAGGTAAGAGAGATTCAAGGAGGCATACTAAGAACATGGACAGTGTCTATTACAATATCCTCTCTACAGTTTTCTTAATAAAAAGTCAAAGGTCTCACAGCTGATCAGAGGTAAAATTGGAGTTACTCTCCTCTGAGTTTTAGACAGAAATGTATTAGCTGTGTAACCCATAGTTTAAAAGCAACAGAGGTACTGGCCATCTTATATTCAAGAGTAATGTGTTTGACATTAAGTACCAACACAGTATTCTAGTCCCCCACCAACTGAGAGAACTAAGATTTCAGTGCTCAGTATACTGTATGCATTGCTGTGCAGTCGCTAAGTCATGTCCAACTCTTTGCGCCCCCATGAACTGCAGCACACCAGGCTTCTCTGTCTTTCACTATCTCCCTGAGTTTGCTCAAACTCATGTCCAGGGAGTCAGTGATGCCAGCCAACCATCTCATCCTCTGTCAACCACTTCTCCTCCTGCCCTCAATCTTTCTCAGCATCAAGGTCTTTTAAAATGAGTCAGCTCTTGCATCAGGTGGCCAAAGTATTGGAGCTTCAGCATCAGTCCTTTCAGTGAATATTCAGGGTTGATTTCCTTTAGGATTGACTGGTTTGATCTCCTTGCTATCCAAGAGACTCTCAAGAGTCTCCTCTAGCACCATAGTTCAAAAGCATTAATTCTTCAGTGCTCAGTCTTCTTTACAGTCCAACTCTTACATCCTGTATGACTGCTAGCAAAACCATAGCTTTGACTACACAGACCTTTTTCAGCAAAGTGATGCCTCTGCTTTTTAATATGCTGTCCAGGTTTGTCATTGCTTTTCTTCCAAGGAGCAAGCATCTTTTAATTTCACGGCTGCAAGTCACTATCCACAGTGATTTTGGAGCCCAAGAAAATAAAATCTGTCACTGTTTCCACTTTTTCCCCATCTATTTGTATGAAGTGATGGGACCGGATGCAATGATCTTAGCTTTCTGAATGTTGAATTTTAAGCCAGCTTTTTCACTCTCCACTTGTACCCTCATTAAGAGGCTCTTTGGTTTCTCTTCACTTTCTACCATTAGACAGGTGTCATCTGCATATCTGAGGTTGTTGATATTTCTCCTGGCAATCTTGATTCCAGCTTGTGCTTTATCCAGCCTGGCATTTCTCATAACGTACTCTGCACAGAAGTTAAATAAGCAGGGTGACAATATACAGCCTTGATGTACTCCTTTCCCAATTTTGAACCAGGCCATTGTTCCATGTCCAATTCTAACTCTTGCTTCTTGTCTTGCATAGAGGTTTTTCTGGAGGAAGATAAGGTGGTCTGGTATGCCCATCTCTTTAAGAATTTTCCACAGTTTGTTGTGATTCATGCAGTCAAAAGCATTGGTGTAGTCAATGAAGCAGAAGTAGATTTTTTTTTTTTTAAAATTCCCTTGCTTTTTCTATCATCTAGCGGATGTTTGCAATTTGACCTCTGGTTCCTCTACCTTTTCTAAATCTAGCTTGTACATGTGAAGTTCTCGGTTCACCTGTTATGCGTATCACATGTAAAGTTAGGCTTTCCCAGAACGTTTTTTAAAATGGAATGATTTCCATTACATAGGTGATGAAAAATACTTTGATTTCTTCCCATATATTTTCTTTGTAAGATGTGAGTCTGTCTCACACACTTGCACTGCTTACAAGAGTAAGTTAAGAATCATTACTTTTCAAATGAGGTTTTTGACACGTTCCACAGTTTCAGTGCCTTCACTTTCCAAGGCACTGGAAAACACTCCCAATGCGTCAAGCTCTCAGCAACTCTGCTACAGTTTCAGGGCTCTGCTTGATAATATCATTGATAGGTTGTCACAAGGATAAAATGTGATTGACAGAAACATACCAAGAGACACAGGCAAAGGATTTAGTTTAGGTGTGAACAAGCCCACCACACACAAAGCAGAAGCAAAGCAGCACCCCCAGATTCCTCAGGCTCCATGCCCCACGAAGGCCCCCAGTCATGGTATTCCATTTCCCTGCGGCTTTTTTTTTTCGGTCACGCTGCACGGCTCATGGGATCCCAGTTCCCCAACCAAGAATGGAACCCAAGAATGGACCCTGCAGTAGAAACAGAGTCCCAACTACTGGACCACCAGGGAAGTTCCTCCCTGCATTTTTATAACCTACTATCTCCTCCCAGCTATTCTCAAGCTTCTGGTTACCACCTAACCTCAAGGGGTGTAAGTAACTTTAGTAAGTGCTTGGTTAGTGTGAGGCAGGGTAAAACCACGCTCAGGTCCCTAGGACCAACAGCCCCTGCTGAGGACTCTTCTTACAATGATGTGCTTTATTTAGTCTCAACCTTAACATCAAGCGAGATTAATAACACTAGCTCTTCTCTCCAATGACAACCTTTAACAATACTCATTGATCATCAAACTGATAATAGATGAAAAATATTTTACCTGCACGAGTTTGAGATTCCAGGGTGGATGGTTAATCAAACCTTCCAGCTGAACCTGGTTGGTGACGGCAGCCTGCAGTTCCACGTAAGTATTACTATCTAGTTGTAATCCTGGAAACAGGTCATTGATTAAGCTGAGGAACAGGGGTTCATCTTCATCAATCTAAGGTGGCAAAGAATAAATTTACTCATTTAGGTCAAAAATGAAGCTCATAGCACTTATCCATTTCATGCCCAAATAATCATATTATGCTCCTGGCCATACCTATATGCTCTAGCCCTTTCTCCCAAACACCACCACTGAGTCTACATTACCTACAGCACTGCACCTAAATTTCCCTGGCGTTTACATTAAAAAGAATGAAATCACGCCATTTTCAGCAAGAAGGATGGACCTAGATAGAGACTGTCGTACCGAGTGAAGTAAGTCAGGCATAGGGGAAATATTGTATGACATCCTTTATATGCGGAATCTAAAAGGAAATGACAGGAATGAACTTACAAAACAGAAAGAGACTCATAGAGAAGGAACTGAACAGTTGCCAGGGTGCACAGCGGAGAGGATGGGGGGAAGGGATACTTAAGAGTCTGGGATGGACACATAGACACTGCTGTATTTTAAATGGATAGCCAACAAAGATCTGCTTTATAGCACAGGGAACTCTGTTCAATTAGATGTGGCAGCCTGGATGGGAGGGGAGTTTGGTGGAAGACGGATCCGTGTACGTGTATGACTGAGTCCTTTTGCTGTTCACCTAAAACTGTCACAACATTGTTAATCGGCCACTGCCCAAGACAAAATAAAAAGTTAAAAAAAAAACTCTGTTGGCATTTAATGCCTTCTCCAATCTCCTGCTCCAAGGTTTGATAGCATTACTTTATCATACGATAGGTATATGCATTAACCTTAAAAATGTGCAAGTAATAGCTCAGCTCCAATCCCAAGAGAACAGAATATTAACATTTCCCTTTAATTAGGAAAATATCTATAACTTAACATCATAAAGTCTTGTGGACTTTGGTCCCAATTTCTCAACTGACTATGACAGTGAGTGAGTCCTACAAACATGGCTCTCTCATAAGGAGATCCATGTCCCCCAGGGCGGCTATGAGACTCAAACAAGACAATGCCCGTGAAAAGATTCTGTAATAAAGAATGCAATAAATGTAATAAAAAATGCAGATGTTAGTTGTTAGTTTTGTAACCAGAATGCGAGCTCCTAAGGGTTCACTTCTTCCTCAGCCATGTACTCCCAGGGCATGGACACCATACGTAGCACAAAGAAGCCCCTGAATAAAAGCCACATGAACCTGCCCATCAGCTAGTTCAAAACAACCTGTCTGTACCTGTGACAAGTGCGAAAGCAGTGAAATTATTATAATCTCCACAGCAAATATTTAATGCACATTTAGAAAATAGAACTAGTGTTGATGTTTTGGGAGAGACATAGTTAAAGCTAGTCACATACAGAGAAAGCAAAAAGCTTTGGTGGTTCCCTGTGAATCCAGATTTTCATGTTTAGAATCTGTGTTACATTATGAATAATGGACTGATATTTGGCAGCTGGAGCTCACTGATGAAGCCTATTTTACGGCATTTGCAAGGATGCATTCCCGGTCCCTGTTGTTCATACAAAGCCATGGGTTTTTTTCTTGGGGGCGGGAGGAGGGTGCCTTCTTCCAGAAGCTCAGTAACCCAACACACATCCATGTTAACAGTTTCATATGAGCCAACCCCCACTTGTTTAGCTAGGTCGAAATCTTGAAAGAGAAACTAATCCAGAGAAGAAAGATACCAATTTAGAAAGGTTCATATCTCTCAGTCCTCTCATGACTGTGCTTAATTCACTATCTTCTGGTCTGGCTCTTTTCTGAGATCCGAGTGTCCTCAATACAGATAGAATATTTCTCAACCCAAAGTCGTAATGAACCTAGGATGAGAGAAGAAACAAAAAGGATCGTTCAGCTGAAAAATTCTAAGTGCAGGCTCACTGTGTACATATAGTCCTTACATACTATAGTTTTGGAGTGGCTGAGTGGCAAAGTTCTGTTAGCTCACTTCTCCTGCCTTTCCTTTGCTTAATAAAGACCACTTCACTGGAAAGATCAAGCTGTGTGACAGTGTTCACACAGCTGATTTTCTGAGAACAGTACACTCCGGTAGTCTGAGGGGCAACCATTTAAAATGCATGACTTATGTAACGTGCTTGAAATAACACAGTTACAGAGATGTAGAAACAATTAGGCCTATGAGGGGTTATAGAATTGGGAGAGAGGTAAGTGTGGCTATAAAGGGGTAGCAGGAGGGTACTCAGTGGGGATAAATGTTTTCTATGACATAATTGGATAGAACTACACACACACACACACACGAGTGTGTGAAAAACTGCTCAAGTCTTAGGAGTCTCTGTTTATTGTCCATTGTCAATCTCCTGGTTTTGTTATTGTACTACAATTATGTCAACAGGATAAAGAGGACACAGGACGTCTCAGACACGTCTCTGCAACTTCCTGGGAATCTATAATTATTTCAACTTAGGAAAGTTTTTAAAATACATACTCAAAAGGTCAAGTTAATTATAAACATATCTTAGGAAAGAGTCAAGGACATTTTTTTAACTCCCTAATTAGTACTTATTAAGGTAAAATTGCAAAGTTAAAAAACGAGTTCTAGAGCGAGGGGGAAAACAGAAGTACAAAGTTACCTGCTTAGTAAGTTGCTCTTCACAGAGTTTGTAAAGTACATAAAACTTTTGAGCCAAGATAACGTTTTCAAGAAAACCACAGCTTGCAAGTTTAACTCGCATAATGATCTGCAAATTAACAGTGTGACTTTTCAGTTTTAGTGAAGAACAGGTAAAGGACATAAACTGTACTATGGTTTTAAATCCTGATGCATACCTGTCTATCAGGAACCATCATAGCAACAGTTCTGAACTGAATTTTCAAGTTCTCTGGTAGTTCCTGGCGCCCAGCATACCCAGGGTTCTAAAAGTTAAAATTATTTAATTTTTAATCATTGACATAATTTTCATTTCTTGAATACAAATTATCGATACATTTCAAATCCCTAATTCAGATTCTATGAAGGTATTGAAAAACATTCGATTCATAAAATGTCCCTCTTTTCACAAAAATATGTATTGGACCATCCATATTTGTTAACGTCACATTACTCTCTCTCACACATTTCCATTTTCATTATACTAATAAAGCAATATACATGTGCTTATGTACACGCGCGTGCACACACACACACACACACACACACACACCACTTTGTGTAGCAAAAAATTAGCCTCTGCGTATCTATTTGTTAAAGAAAATGAAATATAACTGAATAAATACTGGGAAAATTACAATCTAGAATATGTTACTGAAAGAAAAAGAAAATTTAGGATTTCATACTAATCAATTTACTGAGGCAACTTTGATTTCCTCTCTTCAATTATTCTTTTTTTTTGCCAGAAAATATTTTTATCTTGCCTTACCCTTTGAAGGACATTTGCATGGAGGATATAACTACAGTTGCTAGGTTTGTCTTTTTTTTAATGTGTCCTATTTGCTTTGGGTTTAAATCGGAAGACAACTGCTTTACAGCACTGTGTTGGTTTCTGCTGTACAACAACCCAAGTGATTCTTTACAGTCAGAATTACACAGTTCTGTGGCTGACAAATGGCCACAAATAGCAGACAAATAGTTTCTTTTTACTATTAAAAAAAACACACACACACAGTGATGAAGGGAAACAAAGATAGGAATGATGAGAAAAACATTCAAAAAGGACAAAAGTAGAGGTGAGAAGGAAGCTACTAAGTAGCAAAAGGCTGAGGACAGACCAGACCCCCAAATCCCAAGCGATAAGGTTAGGGTGTTCAAAGACAAGTAAGGCGAAGAGGAAAGTGCATGAAGAAGCCTTCGGTCCTTGAGCATTTGCTGGGCGTTGTCAATAGGCCAGATAACTTGCTAGGTGCTGGGAACACAAAGATGGCTGGCTGCCTTTCATACTCCTATTTTTCATCCTTAGTCACAGAACTTCTGGGGCAAGCTGGGTGCATCACCACCCAGATTTAAAACCACATTTCCCGCCTTCCCTCCAGCTTGTGAGATTCAATTCTACACTGTGAGTCACAAAGGGACACAGTGTATGAAAGGGACATTGTATGAAATATCCTTGATGTCTGATTGAAGAGAGCTGAGTCAGGCAATCGGCTGCAACAGAGATGCTTCTGTAGCACCTTGGGCTATAAGGTGACCTAGAAAATGGAAACCATGATGGTGTACAAACCTCAAAGAACCCTAAAAGAATACATACTTCAGTTGCTATTCTTCATACCTCAGTTATTCACAGCCTAGTGCAATACCTAATCGATATTTCCAAAATTATTCTTAATCCAAGGGCAAGCTTCTTTTAAATTCTTCTAAGCCACACTATCACACTGAGCAAAGTCTTTCATTCAGTTTCATGAGTTATAACCGATCACTTCAGGATTATTATTATTTACCTCTAATTGCTTTACTGGTTGTTTACTTTGCTTTACTTTAAAGCTTACCAGAATCTTCTCTGAGTTTTCTTCCTACAATTTATCCACTCAGGACATTTAAAATTCAGAGTATTTGTGTTATCTTGCAACTTAGAGATTTAACAGAATAGGGATCATTTAAAACCATTAGGTAAAACCAGTTCAGCATTAACTTCACTTCAATCCATAGAAACTCCTCCATTTCTATGCTTTTGGTGTTTTATCTTCATGACAGTATATTGCAAAGCTCTGTCCCGAGTCACATGGTAACTGAATTTTTCTTACAATTCTTTGGTATAAGACCTTGTTGAACTATTTTGAAAATTTTAAACTATTTCCATCACCCTTTATTAAGTGTCAGAGAAAAGCCAAGTGCAGAGGTTAAGGAGTCAGGCTTTGACATTAGACAATAACATCTTTCTCTAATTGTGTGATGAGAAAATTTTTTAATTTCCCTGAGCCTTGGGTGTCTCAGTTATAAACATTTACCACAGGACTTCCCTGGTGGTCCAGTGGTTAAGACTCCTGTGCTCCCACTGCAAAAGATGCGGGGGTTTGATTCCTGGATGGGGGAACTAAGATCCCACATGCCGTGAGGCACAGCCAGCAAAGAAAATATCCACCATACAAAATACAAGACTACATCTCCCTGACCCGTAAAGTTAGGTGTGGCCACAAGAATTGCTTTAGCCAAAGTGTGTAACTAATGTCACTTCTGGACAGGAAACCCTCAGAACCAGAGCATAATTCTTCTTCTCTTTTTCCTTTGCTGTAGCTACCAGTCACAGCTGAGACAGTACCAGAGACAGGACATGTAAAGCATCTTCTGCTCTCTCCACCATGACACCATACACCCACAGGGGATGTGTGGCATGAAAATAATAAACCTTTGAGGTGTTCAGTTCAGTCAGTTCAGTCGATCAGTCGTGTCCGACCCTTTCGGACCCCATGGACTGCAGCACGCCAGGCTTCCCTGGCGTGTTAAGGCGTTAGGTAAAGCCATTGACGTGGCCACACCTAACTTTAAGGGTCAGGCAGACCTAGCCCTGTAGTATTTTGCATGGTGGATATTTTCTTTCCTGGCTGTGCTTCACGGCATGTGGGATCTTAGCTTCCCCAACCAGGGATCAAACCTGCGCACCCCTTGCAGGGGGAGCACACAGAGTCTTAACCACTGGACTGGGTTTGAGGTGTTAAGCCACTAGAATTTGGGGATTGTAATTGTGGCTTCCCTGTCTGATACAACATATAAAAGGCCCATTACCTTTACACAAAATTAGTGCTCAATTAACAGTAAGTAATTTTATCATTAACAAATCACTATTTTATCTTCTGTCTAGTCTATTTTTCCTCCTTGGAAAAAGAAAAATCACTTAAACAGGGATGATCCCTGGATGGTCATTTACCCCCTAAGTCTATAACAATTAAACCAATTGCATTTAAAACCTATGTTTTTCAATCTATTTTAAAATCACATCAAAAAGTATGAAATATTTAGGAATACACTGACCAAGGGGGTGAAAAGAATGAAATGATGCCATTTGCAGCAACACGATGGACCTAGACATTATCATACTAAGTGAAGTAAGTCAGACAAAGACAAATACCATAGGATATCACTCAAAGGTAGAATCTAAACTATGATACAAATGACAAACAAATAAATTTAGGATTACCAAAGGCGAAAGTGGGCAGAGGAACAACAAATTAGGAATATGGGATTAGCAGATACAAAGTACTATATATAAAGTAGATAAACAACAAGATCCTAGTATATATATCACAGGGAATTGTATTCAAAATCTTATAATAACCTATAACAGAAAAGAATATAATATATGATATATAATAATATAATATATATTCTTATATGTATATATACATATATATATATACATGCAGATATAACGGAGTCACTTTGCTGTACAGCAGAAACTAATACATTGTATATCAACCATACTTCAATAAAAACTTTTAAAATATGTAACACCTATGTTCTCACCATTGTTAAGAAGATTCCAAATTCTGGATTTAAATCAACACAGTCACCGTCAGAAAAAATAAACTGTTTTTTTCTCTCTTTTCTTGCTGTCAAGACGATGTAAATTTGTTGGGCGGCCACCGATAGCACAGGCAATTCAATTCTGTTAAACTCATCAAAACACCCCCAGGAACCTGACTGTGCAAGACCTGGCGAGAAAAAGTTAGCCTGATAAGTCTTACTTCGTAATATAACTTCGTGATGGAAATCATTTCTCCAAAGCACCCTCAAACAATTATATAGTGAAATACACTTTATATAAACTTCACATCTGGCTGTTTATAAAGTCATATTTAATTCCAGTGATACAGAGAAGTTTAATTATTTGTACATCATCACCAAAACAATGAAAACTGTATACTGCTGAAATGAAAGTACAGACTCATCATTCCACCAGGGATGCTGAAGAGTGATAAAAACTGATTCAGTCGAGATGTGCCATCTCCAGTGGGGATGGAGGTGAGGGAGCCACAATGTTTGGGGAAATTAATAAAATAAGGGATGCCCTATCTGGGGCAGATCACTCTGTTTCTTTCTTGTTGCAATGAGAGAAATGCCTGGAAGCTGAGTGAGACAGACAATGGTCAAAAGATGTTTACTTATTCCTTATGAAACCCAGCATAAAGGAACACTGCTCTTGTCTAATCTCAAAGGATGAAAAACCTTTATTATCTTTAACTGCACGAAACACTCTTCTCTCTTTTTTTAAAAGCAAGTGAATAGGATTTATTAAAGAAAAGGAAAGTACAAAGCTCTCAACATAGACACTGAGAGGGGGTAGAGAGTTCCCACAAAACACTCTTCTTTTATTATTGCTTCCATCCACCTACCCCCACTTTTTCTTCTCTCTCCTTTGGGAATTTCCATTTTATGGATATTGGAACTTACATATATCTATTCCTATGACCCTGAAATTTTTCTGTCAAACTCTACATTTCTTTCTGCAATACACTCTCTTGGCTAGATACTCCAACTCAAAGAAACACTCAGGTTTTGTTTTTTTCAATTTCTGATTATTCCAATCATTATTCTTTTCACAGCAGCCATTTTTTTTCTTTAATTGGTTATATGTGACAAATTCTTGAATCTCTCTGAAGCTACTAATTTTAGTTACTTTTGCATTTTCTTCTGTTTAGGTAGGTGGTCAGTGGGTCTCTTTACTGTTTGGAGGGAATGACCCCTTAATTTCTTCAAATATTTGATGAGATGTGGTTATTTCTGCATATGGGTGTATCTTCTCATTCCAAATGCAAATTCCTGTTTGCATTGTGAACGGCTGGCTGCCTCTGGCGACTGGACTGGCGAGGAAGGGATGAGCGAGGCAGGAGAGCTTATTCTCTGGGTCTGGGGCTTGGAGACTGACCTGGTGCAGTGCTTGCTTCTTTGTCAGGACTCCCACTTCAGAGCATGTACATGAGGGAAAAAAACTGGAGACAGCCACTTTCTTTTCTTTTTCTCTGCTTTCTGCTATAGTTTTGGCATTCTAGGATTTACCTGGTACTCTAGTCTGCTCCTCTCAACCATCTCAACCGTTTTAGCCAGGAGTGATTCACAGAAGAACATTCTCTTCCATTACAAAGTGATTCTTAGGGTTTAAATTTTTTTTTACAGACAGGCAATTACAACGAACAATATAGTGAATATCCATGTACCCACCTACCAAATCTTAACAATTTTGCTTCAGATTTCATCCTAAAAAATAAAATACTGGAACTACAATTCAAGTCCATATAAGTCTTTCTTTGATCCATACTCCCTCCTTCTCCAGAGGTAACCTCTGCTCTGAATTTTATGTCAACGGTTCTTATGCATGCCTGTAAACGACTGTTCCTATGCATGCATTCACCATTACTCTATACTTGGCTTGTTCAAAATTTGTGTATCTATTTATTTTTATATATACTGTATCTATAAAATACTGTATCTATGCAGTGTAAATATATACAGTGTATCATCAAATAAATTGATTTGCTGTTCTCTGAAGCAATTCTACCAACTTATACACAAGAAGTATTAATATTTACAGTTTCTACACACCCTTACCAACAGTGGTTTGTCAGACTTTTTCATTCTTACCAATTAACAACAGTGAGAACAATATTGTTTTGTATTTCTTAATAATTTGAAGAAACTCTTTTTTTTTCTTTTTCGGCCATACCACACACATGTGGAGATCTTAGTTTCCCAACCAGGGGTAGAACCCCGGCCCGCTGCAGTGTAAGCGTGAAGTCTCAACCACTGGATCACCAAGGAAGTCTAAAGAAAATCTTTCTTAATGCTAGATATTAATCTTTTGTCAGCCATACATGTTAAAATATCTTTTCCCAGTCTGTAGCTCATTTTTTTAACTTCTTAAAAAGCGACATATCACAAAAGACTGTAAAATTATACACACACACACATTCACACACACAACAGACTCTTGAATAACACAGGGGTTAGGGGCATGGACACTCCACAAAGTCGAAAATCCATACATAACTTTGCAGTCAGCCCTCTCACATCCACAGTTCCACATATAGGGGTTCAACCAACCTGAGGTCATATAGTATTGTAGTATGTATTTAGTTTTAAAAATCTGTGTATAAAGTGGAACTGCACAGTTCAAGTCTGAGTTGTTCAATGTATATATTTCCAACAGGCAAGTAACTAAAGATAAGAACTAGATGAGCAATCCCATGTTATCTGTTACAGGGATATCCTCCTACCCTGCTTAAATGCATTCATCTTTTCTTTATAGTTTGTGGGTTTTGTATTAAAAGTCCCTTTCTACTCTGCGGATAGATATGTGCCTTTGTTACCTTCTAAAAGTCATACAGGTTTTCCCTACCATAGTTAAGCACTTAATCCTCCCAAATTATTTTTATGCATATTGTAGGGATTCAATTTTTATGTATGTAGGGGTCCAATTTCCCTTGTTAAATATTAATCATCCAGTGTATCAGAAAGACACTGCAAATTCTCTCTCTTCATCATTGATATTCAGTACCACCTTTTCCACACGTCAGTGTTCCTGGTTATTTCTGCATTCTCTAATATGTTCCACTTGTCTGTTTATCAAGTCGCTTTAGTCATGTCCGACTCTTGGTGACCCTACGGACTGTCCACCAGACTCCTCTGTCCATGGGATTCTCCATGCAAGAATACTGGAATGGGTTACCATGCCCTCCTCCAGGGAGTCTTCCTGACCCAGGGATCAAACCCTCATCTCTCACGTCTCCTGCATTGGCACTGGGGTTGTTTACCACTAGCACTACCTAAGTGATATCTTTCTGAGATTTTCATTTTCTAACTTTTTCTTTATGGATAATTAAAATAAAATGTGTGTCTATTTTGTATTCAAGTGAACTTGCTAAATTCTACTTTCTATAGCTTTGTTGAGTTTATTGTTTACAATATCACTTGTAAATGATGATAAGTTGTGTTTCTTTCTTTCCAGTCTTTGTACTTTTGCTGTCCCTGTTGTTGTTCCTTACTGCACTGGGCAGGATACAGAACACAGTGGTGAGTGGAAGTAATAATAATGGAAGTCCTCATGTTATACCTTGTCTCAGAGAACGCTTCCAAATTTTCGGTACTACGATGTTTGCAGTGGGTGTCCTTTATCAAGTGAGCTCTGTGGATGGATATCTGGGGAAAGAATCTAAAGATCAGCAGGCATAAGGTGGAGGGAGTGTGCTTCGGGATGTTTGAGAAATGTCACCAAGGTCAATGTGGCTGCAGGAGAGACAGTGAGGGGACAGAGTCAGGAGACGAGATCAGAAGGTCAGAGCGATGCAACAGGGAAGGAGCAGGTGTGACTGTATAAAACGAGGACCAACCTAAGGATTTCAGCTCTTATTGTGAGTGAAGCCAGGGCCCGGCTTTCAGTGGAAGAGTGTCGTGACCTGACTTACAATTAGAAGGCTCTAGATTTGAGATTAGAATGGAGAGCACAGGGGTAAACTCAGGGAGACCAATTATGAGGCTTATTGGAGCAGCATAGGTGGGAGATAATGATTGGCCTGAACCAGGATGACAGCAGCGGGATAATAAAAGGTGGCTGGTGTTGGGTGTGTTTTGAAAGCAGAGCTAATAGTGTTTGCTGACAGTTGGACGTGAGCATGAGAGAAAGAGAAGTGAAAAGGATAGGTCAAAGATTTCTGTTTAAGTATCTGGAAGAATAGAGTGGGTATTTAGTGTGTCAAGGAAGGCTGAAGAAGTCGTCGAGATGGGGAGGGAGGGTCGGAAGTTTGGTTTGGGATACAATGACTCTGGACCTGTTAGATATTTAAGAGGCAATGTCAAGGAGTAGGTATCAGTTGTATTATGTGAATTCAGAGTTTCAAGGGGAAGTCCAAGATAAGATGTAAATTTGATCATTTAGACAGCATTTAATGTTTATTTCTGGGAGAAAAATCAGTGACCTTAGATACGCAGATGATACCACTCTAATGGTAGAAAGCGAAGAGGAACTAAAGAGCCTCTTGATGAGGGTGAAAGAAGAGAGTGAAAAAGCTGACTTAAAACTCAACATTCAGAAAACTAAGATCATGGCATCCCGTCCCATCACTTCATGGCAATTAGATGGGGAAACAATGGAAACAGCGACAGACTTTATTTTTTTGGACTCTAAAATCACTGCAGATGGTGACTGCAGCCATGAAATTAAAAGACGTTTGCTCCTTGGAAGGAAAACCATGACAAACCTAGACAACATATTAAAAAGAAGAGACATCATTTTGTTGACAAAAGCCCATATAGTCAAAGCTATGGTTTTTCCAGTAGTCATGTACAGATGTGAGTTGGACCATAAAGAAGGCTAAGTGCCAGAGAATTGATGCTTTCGAATTGTGGTGCTGGAGAAGACTCTTTGAGAGTCTCTTGGACTGCAAGGAGATCAAGACAGTCAATTGTCAATTCTAAAGGAAATCAACCCTGAATATTCGTTTGAAGGACTGATCCTGAAGCTGAAGCTCCAATACTTTGGCCACCTGATGCGGACAGCCAACTCACTGGAAAAGACTGAGGCTGGGAAAGATTGAGGGCAGGAGGAGAAGGGAGCAACAGAGGATGAGATGGTTGGCTGGCACCACTGACTCAATGGACATGGGTTGGAGCAAACTCCAGGAGATAGTGAAGGATGGGGAGCCTGGGGTGCTGTAGTCCATGGGGTCGCAAACAGTCAGACACGACTTAGTGACTGAGAAACATCAAAAGTTTGGGTCCGCATGAGACCACCAGAGAAGACAAGTAAGGCCTGAGTTCTAAGACTGAAATGCTCCCTAATCTTTTTTCTTTGTCCATCTGAAACCATCTGCCATCTATCTTTCCAGATTTTCTCAATATTTCCCATCTGCCAGTGCCCCTCTCCCTTCTTGTTTTCCAGTGTTAACCATCCTTCTAAAAAAATATTTCAGTAATTCCCTGGTGGTCCAGTGGTTAGGATTCTGCACTCTTACTGCCAAGGGCCCAGGTTTGATCACTGGTCAGGGAACTAAAATCCCATAAGCTTCACAGTGCAGCCAAAAATAAATAAATAATAAAAATCTTTATTTCAGTGGGATTTAATGCAATAAGGGAAGTCACATGTGTCATCAGTTTGCTGTCATGATCTTATCTCCTCCACCGTTGTTTCAGGCAGTATTAAATTGATTCTGTTTTTATAATCTAATACACATTCAACTCATGGACTGTAATGCCAGAAGTGGTATTGAACAATATTTAATTGACGATATCCAGCCATTTTTGACCCAGAAGAACAGCAATATCATATGCAACAATCTACATTAATTTTGGTTATGTGGGACCCTATCACTTTAGACTTCTATCAGAAAATACCATTCAAATGCAATAAAAATAAATCCACCAAAAATAAAAGCATTTGACACTTGCCTTTAAAAATCCTTCCTAGCCCTCTGAAATCCATTTGATCTGAGCAATTAAACACGACCACATATTTCCCCAAACATCTTCCCATGTCTTTCGTAGTTTCGGTTTTGCCAGTGCCCGCAGGTCCTGCTGGAGCCCCTCCCATGTTCATTCCCAAAGCCTGTGCCAAAGTGATGTAGCATCTGCAAACATGAATCAGACAAAGCATTATGGATATGGTGTAACATGCGTTACAGTGAAGCTCGAGCAAAAGTCCGGTGTGATTGGAACAAGACTGTTTGTTTCGAGTTTGAGCCACCCTCATAAGAGAGGGGCTTCCCAGGTGGTGCTAATGGTAAAGAACCAGCCTGTCAATGCAGAGTCATAAGAGACGCAGGTTCAATCCCTGGGACAGGAAGATCCCCGGAGAGGGGAACGGCAACCCACTCCAGTATTCTTGCCTGGAAAATTCCTTGGGCAGCGGAGCCTAGCAGGCTACAGTTCACTGGATGACGAGGAGTCGGACACGACTGAGCTGCTAATGCTTTCTCATAAGAGATGAGCAACCAAACAAGGCTGGAGTAGCTGGTATTCATTAGAAGTAATACAGTGTTTGCAAAGGCATGCAACCCTGACATAAAACCTGCAGGCCTTCCTTGCATTGTGGTCAGGAGAAATCTGAAGTCAGAGAACCAAGTAAGCAGTGGTGTGCTGGCAGATGTTTAACAATGAGTCCTCTGGGAAAAAAATAAATAAATAAAGCTGATTTCTCTTTTTTGGTCTCAACACAGGGTATGCAGGATCTTAGTTCCCCAAACAAGGACAGAACCTGTGTCCTCTGCAGTGGAAGCATTGAGTCCTACCACTGGACCACCAGGAAAATCCAAATCTAATTTTTATGTCTGCTGATTTCTGTGGCATAAATACATCCACCATGGCCAATGACGATGCTAGCAATGTGATAACACAAAACTGGGAAGAGGAGCATGATGCTGGCTCTTGCAGGCTAGTACAAGCCAGCTCCACCAGCACACCACTGCCAGTAAACCGTGTTACTATGAAGTGTTTCACTCATTTAGACACATGTAAACAATAATATAATGAACCCCCTTGTATCCATAATGCAGCTTCAGTTACACTTCTTTCAGATCTAAGCAAACTTAGTAAAGCTTCATGAGACATGAAGCTTTATACATCAACATCAATCGAAGGGATAAACACCCTGAAAAATTTAGGCTGTGATGGGACTGGGCATATAAAGGGAGGTTGGATGAGTCTAGAAGAGGCTGAAGACATAATTTTGCTGTATCATAATTTTACCTGGAGTCAGCTCTATTTAAAATAACAGCAGAATTAGTTCTATGACCCAATTTAAGTTGATTCTACAAACATTTACTATCTTCTACACACAGCACATAGAACCAGGTATTTGCAGGACATGTAAGAATGGCAAAGACCCAGTACTCGTCTAGTGTCATATACTAGAAAGAATGGTGAGGGGATGTGCCATTAACTGATTATTCATTCAGACCTGGCCCAGAAACATCACTTTAGGAATCAACTTCCACACATGAAAAACCAGGAGATATTGTTTCCAAGGTACCTTCCTTCTTTGCAATTCTAATGACCCTCTTTAAGGCTCTAGAGACATTTGTCCATCCTGTAATCTCAATTTCATTACTAAACTTCTTTTTTTCTTTCCTTTTTTTTTCAACTTCATTACTAAACTTCTCATAGTCAGTGTTCAAGCATCCTTTTATTGTTTTACTTTTTTATATTTGATAAAAATTTAACCTATATGTACTTTTAAATAATGACAGTTATTTCATTGTTAAACTTTGATGATCTAGCCCAGAGCTGCCATGACAGAAATATGCTTTTGTTAACATTTCAAATGCAACTTTAAGACAATTGTAAGCACATGATTTAATTGTAAACACATTAAGAATGGAATAACAAAAGTGGAGTTTCCTACCGATCTGTTAATGGGGTGATAACAAGACGATCAGTACACCCCAGAAATTCATTCTGGTAAATAAAGTCAACATCTGTAATAGACACCACTGTTTGATCCAAGTCTTCCTTAAAGTAAAATCTACTCTGTTTTAGCCATTCAAAATCAGTAACGGATTTGATATGCATTTTTACCTTAAAAAAGATGAAATACAAAGAGATTACATACTGAATTGCAATAGCATAAAACATAGTATATAGGTAATTTTTATTCACTCATTCATTAGTTGAGTCTTGTCACTTAATACATATTTACTGAGTCTTTCCTTGGAATGAATATTTAATGAGACAGACACAGTTCCTGCCTTCTGAAGCTGACAGAAAAGGGACAGAAAAAGGCAAAAGACAAATCAAATAAACAAGTAATTGCAATAAAGTAGGAAAAGAAACTCAGGGTCATGAAATTATGTAGCAAGAAGACCTCATCTAGTCTAGGTCTGAGGGAGATATCCCCAAACGATCCCTAAACTAAATCCTGCAAAAATAGTAGGAATTAGCTAGGGAAATGAAACAGAAGGGGTGATGGAGGCATGAGAGGGCAAAACATTCTAGACAAAGACCCAGAAGATCTGGCCGGCATGTTCAAGAAACTGAAAGAAGTTCAGTACCACTGAGGCATCCAGGACTCAGAGAAAGAGTGAGAGCTGAGGCTTCACAGGGCAGAGAAAAGTGGTTGGGCACTGTCCTCACGGCAAGAGAAGTGGCATGGCCCTATATGCACACATGCCTCCTTGCACCAGCACTGGAGCCAAACCAATCAATCTGCCCAATCATCAGCTTACACCCATGGGCCAAGAGGCCCCCACCACCATGGATGCAAGAGACAGAAGCCTGGTGAGCACGTTTAGGAACAACATCCCACCACAACCACATCCCACAGGGCTTCATGACTTTCCATCAGCAAACCCGGACCAGTCCTGCCCACTCAGAGGAATCCACATAAGAAGTGGCAAGTGGTCCCTTTCATGGCTTCTCCACCCAGGGGCCCACTTCCAAGTCATTCGGCTGACACTGAAACAAAGACTCCAGCAACTGTACAATGCTCAGTTCTCCATCTCATTAAGCCTTCATGCTATCAAGCCTTCACTTTCTGCCATTGTTTCACTGTCTATGATCTTGCTCTCCCCTCCAGTTAAGAATTCTATCTTCCCTTTTAAAGCATAGCTTGTATTCACCACTTTAAAAGGATTTAGAAAGACAGTAATGAGAATCCAACATGCGAGACAGCAAAAGGAACGCAGATGTATAGAATAGACTCGTGGACTCTGTGGATGGGAGAATGGCAATGAAACATGTTAATTATCATATGTCTAATCAATCGCCAGCCCAGGATTGATTCTCGGGGCTGGTGCATCGAGATTTCCCTGGGGGGGAGGGAGGGGTTTCTGGAGGGGGAGCATATGTTAACCCATGGTGATATCATGACATTATATGGCAAAAACAATAAAAGGGAAAAAAAAAAAAAAAACAAAGATTGACAAGAGAAAAAAAAAAAAAGGATTACTTTCAGGTAACAGTCCAGTGCCACCCATAGGGACTCTGTTCTCTAGCACAGGACCCTCAGCCATGGAGATGTCGTCAGCTAGCTACTTGCAACAGTCCCATTAGATGGTAAAGAGGGGGTGGACCAGGGCTTGCCTGGTGGTCAAATAGTTAAGAATCTGCCTGCCAACGCAGGGGACATGAGGTTCAATTCCTGGTCCAGGAACTGAGATCCCATTTGCCATGGGGCAATTAAGCCCGTGCACCCTAACTCTGAGCCCCCATGCCCTAGAGTCCATGGTCTGCAACAAGAGAAGCCACCACAGTGAGAAGCCATGCACTGCAACTAGACAGCAGCATTCACCACAACTAGAGAAAGCCTGCACATAGCAACGAAGAACCAGCACAGCCAAAAATAAATAAAAATAAGTACATTTTTAAGAATAAAGAGAAGGTCGAGGAGAAAAGTGTAAAGAAGAAGAGCTGATATTTATTGAGTTGTTACTGTTTATCATAATACATTATTTTCTAAGCATTATACATGGAAAAATAAAATGCATATATGCAGGCTATGAGATACCATTTTACTTGGAATGCAAACTGAGCATGAGTTCACTAGCAATTGAGATAAAAAGAAAATAGCTTCATAGTTTTAACTATGTGTCTATTTTCTCTTAAAAATCCATTCTGTAAGGAAAGTAATCTGTGCTCAGCAGGTTTATTTTAAAAAGAAGGTTCTTCCATGAGATGTCAGCTCTAAGAGTCAGTGAGAAATGTACAGATATTCTCAATAGTATACTCATAGCAGGTATGATAGTGAATTCCATACGACTGCTTCTTGAGGTGGACTTCAGGGAAAACCAAAATATAATGGTAATGGCAATTCAGCGAAAGCAAATCTGTAGAAGACGAAAGCAATATGGTCTAAGTATGCAGCTTTTTGATGGTTAGCATGAACCAGAGAAATCCTAGAGCAGTGTTTATTGAGCTTTAGCATGCTTATGAATCACCTGGAAGTTGTACTGAAATACAGAGGATGATTCAGTAGGTCTGCAGAGGGTGGGCAGCTGAAGATTCTGCTTTTCAAACAAGCTCCTAGATGAGGCCAGTGCAACTGGTTGTCATGTAACACTTTGAGAAAGAAGGATCTAGATTACAGGGGAATAAATGGACTCCATGCCCTTCAATCTTCAGTAAATACAACTTATCTGATCAGAACTTTTGATACAAGTTTGAAACAGGCAGCCTGGGAATCAAGGTCTCTAAAAAATGGGCCCCAAGCTGCATGAATTGTGCGTCTCTGACAAAGGGAAAAGATACCTTAAAGACAGATCAAGTCATGGACTTCCCTGGTGGTCCAGTGGTTAAGAATCTGCCTGCCTGTGCAGGGGACATGAGCTTGAGCCCTGGTCTGGGAATTAAGATCCCACAAGCCGTGGGGCAACTAAGCCTGAGAACCACGACAACTGAAGCCCATGAGCCTAGAGCGTATGCCCTGCACAAGAGGAGAAGCCAGCGCGCCTCAGCAAGAGAGTAGCCCTCGCTTGCAACTAGAGAACGCCCGCTTGCAGCAACAAAGAGCCCATGTACCCCAACAAAGACCCAGCTCAGCCAAAAATGAATAAATAAAAATTTAAAATATAAAGTAGAGCAGCATGTTCAGAATTTTTTTTTTAAGTTAACCAGAATAATGCAATGCTAGTTAAAAACAAAGCTAGTCAAAATGGTGGAATATCAAAACTACCTGGGCCTCCTATCCCATAATAGACAACTACTGCTCAAGACTACTTGTTAGGGTCCTATTTACAAAGGGAATTCAAATATCCCTCCTACTCCCACTCTGCAGAACCCTGCCCAGATCAGGCCCATGAAGACGTGCTGGACACTGTCAACTGAACAGCCATAGGAGCTCCCTGAAGCTTGGTTCTACTCAATCGGCACTTTTTTCACAAGTGGCTTATCAGTTGGAGGAACTAATCTAGAAGACATGACTGCAGGTGGACGTGAGCTGGATGGACCCAGGCGATCACGGGTTCCTCACCCCTTTCTCTGTCCCTGGAATGGGCGTTCTGCCCACCGTTCCCACGGGGGGAACTATTTTCATGGATGCACCCTTGAGAGAGCAACATGCTGTTGAGACCATCTGGATGGTACAGGAGGTATTTAAGTCCTCTATACAAACTTATAAGATTCTGGCAGACAATGAAATAAGAGTTATGATGTAGAAAACAAACTTACCGGGGGTAAGTGGGGAGGGATAAATTGGGAGATCAAGATTGACATATACACACTACTATGTACAAAAGGTAACTAATAAAGACCTACTCTACTCAATATGCTGTAATGACCTATACGGGGAAAGAATCTAAAAAGAAAGAGAAATATGGATATGTATAATTCATTCACTTTGCTGTATAGCAGAAACTAAAACAACACTGTAAATCATCTATCCTTCAATAAAAATTATTTTAAAAATTCTGGCAGACAAATGCAGAGATTTACTCCTCTGGAGGCTGCCCAAGACAAGCCTCATAAGTATTTAGTAAATTTCCTCACGAAAATTGCTACCTACCAATCTGGAGTGGCATGCCTCTTTCTTTAGACTCTTCTTGCCCTCTGAGTAGATGGGCCAAATCATGAACTAACATTGCCATAACTCACTACAAAGCCCATCTAAATTATATCATATCCCCAGTTACTGGCTTAAAGAAGCAGTTCAAATCACACCAGTTGATTCCAGACTTTCAGAATGCCAAACCTGAATACACACACATGACTGTTAAAACTACCAAATATATCAGTATATATTTGTAGACATTGCATAGGCAAAGATGGTTTTGAGAAAGGGCCAAACAGATGGAAGGTTCATATAAGCTAAGAAGTATGTATAATACTTAACTGCTCATTATTAGAAGCACTAACTTATTAATACTAGATTACTTTAAATTAAGAAAAAAAATACTTTACCAAGTCATCAAAAATATCTCTCTGATGCACATGGATGGTAATCAGAGTTTCAAATTTCACTCTGTCAAACTTGCTCAGGTCATGTGTTGTCTGACTAATTAGAGTATTTAGAATATCCAAAAATTTCTGGTTGGTCACTTGCATAATTTTCCGGTCATCTTTTGCATTATTTAAAGCCTCTTCTGAATCATGTGTCCACAACATCTGAATTCCCAGAAGCCCAACCTAGAAATCCAGCAGACAAATAGGTTTACCAAATATTTAAAGCACAACTGCAATAAAATTTAGTGGTCATTTATTCACATTGAGGTGAATGGTCTTACTGATTTTAAACTAAAAAAGGGACATGTATTTCTTCACTCTCAAAGGGGAAAATCATTGAAAGTTCAAACAATTATTTATTTCAATGTGGACAGATAATAATTTAAACAACTGCTATGTTTTATGGAATTATATGTGCATTAATGGAAGATGGTTAGGGAATTTTTCTATACAGGGCTTGAGACCCATCTACCTTCATACAATGACTTTCCTTTCTCAAAAAAAGAAATGGAAATAACAGATTATTGTGTATTTTTCTTCGGTAGAGTTTTCCAAAGGCTTCTTTGCATCTTCTAAAAAGGATATGCTGCATATATCTTTTCTTAATCTCATTATAATATCCTTATCTTTATGTACATCTACTTCTCTGTCTACATATAGATATACAAGAGACAGAGATGGACAGAGACAGAAAGTCAGATGGAGGGAAGCTTGTCCTTTGTCTCCTGAAGAAGGCGTAAGAAAACTGTGAGTTGATTGTCACCTTACCTATGATTTCTGCCCCAGGAAAGGAAATGAAAGTGGTCAGAACTTGCCCTCCCCTCACTCCCTCGTCTGTAACAACTCTCCCTTTGGGAGCTTCTGTTCATCCCCAGAATCAGGCAACAGATCCAAGATCATTTGAACCAAAGAGGAATTCAACCTCTGGTTGAGGAAGGAAAGTGTGTGAGTGGCACATGGATTCTACAGGCATGGCGTTCACTGTAGGTAAAGCAGGAATAAAACCCTCTCCTTATCCCTGCTTCCTCTGGAACATCAATAATTTTCCTGCTAGAGCAGTGGCCAGTCCTGGGTCTGCAGGTGAAGATAAACGAAGCCCTGGGATGGAGGGGAAATAGCTGCTGTCAGGAAGCTCTGGATAGCAAGCAGATTCTCTTTGCACAAAGCAGAGAGAAACAAGGCAGAAATGGCAGTGTAAGGCTGTCTGATTTAAGGACCAAAGAGACTTACAGACCCTGCAAAACCACTACACAGTGGTACATTTTAAAAACTGACTTTAAATTATGTTTCTCACTAAGTTCAAAAAGGCAAGGGACTTCATGGTGAAAACTGGAAGATGTTTCATTACAATAAAAAACAAAATCAAAATAAAAAACAAAAATTCTCATCAATATTATTTGGTGTCTATGATGACCACATTAAAAAATACCAAAAGGGAATACACTAAAATACTGTCATCATTTCCAGGTGGCGGAAATATGGGAAAATTTTATTTTCACTTTTATATTCTTCAAATGTTTCCAAATTTTTCAACAAGGATCCACTGTGTTCAAAATCTTCAAAATGTATTTGAGAAGAAAAGAGGTGAAATTTTAAACAATTTTAGATAAAAAATTAACATGGTAACAGGAAAATTGATTCTGGAAAACTGCTTTTTAAAATGCAATTTAAAGAGAGTAATGTATGTATTGACTGAACATATTAAATAAGTATATGCTGAATGAAAACACAGAAAATGAATATAATATATTCATTACTCTTTAAAGCAATTTTTCCAGAAAACTGAAATTTGCTTACTACAATGTTATATGATTTTTATCTAAAAATCTTTTATCTAAAAATACATACACACATTATAAGAAAGTCCTAAAAGTTGGTCAATTTTCCTATTATATCCTGTCCAACTTCACCACTGCTTTAAATTGCTTTTCAGCTTCTCCAACTTTAATGCCATATCTTCTTCCAACTGTAATCACGCTTTCCTACAGGAGGGAAACTATGTTGATTTAGCCTAAGGAGCTATTTTCTTCAGCTTATCAAACACAGTATTTTATAAAGCTTTGTCACAAAGGTAATAATGCTAATGAGAATATTAAAGCGTGGCAAGAATATCATACAATACAAAAACAATATTAACGTATTCTCTTCAGTGAAGATTGACTCTGTATTTGTACTTGTGTCATTTGAATAATTTGATAGCATTTGAGCTGCCTCCACCGTGTGTGCAGTAATTCAGGATTTGGGGTTTGGGTTGGGAAGAGCAGCTGGGTTTTGCTAAACCCGCCTATATTTTTCTTGCCTTCTATCCCTCACTGTCTCTGACCCAGATCACAAATCATCACTCTTCATTTTCCTTGGCTGAAAATGTAATGAAACTGCTACTTCTTCATTTGCCATGTCCAGTTTTAATAACACCTGCCACATGACACTACACTTCTGAGGGTCAAAGGGCAGGAGGGCTTGCAAAAAAACACCTGCTCCAGCCTCTTCAAGGTCCTCTCTTTAAAAACTTAGCTCATGAGCAAAACTCCTTCAACAGATTATGCCACTTTTTAATTACTTGAAGGGAAAATAAACAAAAGGCAAGATGGATTTCATTTCAGGAAAAGATATGGTGACTCCTTTTATATATGTCCATATCTGTATCTATATTTATCTACATATGGATAGAGACAGAAGTTTTTATACATAGACAGGTGTCTTTTATATAAGATGAAATTTCTCATTAGTGCTTTAGTCTCAGTGCAAACCCTCTTCTGGGGGATGGGGTGGGTTGGACTAGAGTGGTGTAGGACAAGCGGGTGGGTGGGGCCTGGGGGGGTGGGCCTCTCTAGCTTGTTCAAAGCTAGAACGGTTTCCTTAGAGAAGGAAGTGGCAACCCACTCCAGTATTCCTGCCTAGAGAATTCCATGGACAGAGGAACCTGGCAGTCTACAGTCCACGGGGTCACAAAGAGTCAAACATGACTGAGCAACTAACACACACAGAAGAGCTTCCACACCATCAGGGTGACTGTCTCCTGAAAGTCTGTCCCCCTTATTTCTACTCTTTAAATGTGTATTCTCACCTGTGCTGGAAAGTGATTGAGGAAAGGTAACAGCTGAAATCCTGAATCACTGATTTGATAGAATGCGGATCTAATTATATTATGCAATGACGACATTTGCATTTTTAACAGGTCCATAAGCCAAATCTCCACAGGGCCTTTGGCCATAACAGGACTGTCCAACTGAAAAAGTATATACAAACAGGTTACAAATGGATAGGAATTTGATATTTTTACCAATGTCATAAATCATAGTATCTCAAAGCAAAGCAATTTCTCATAAAATACTTAGAACATGAGTGAAATTAATTAATAATGTAGCAAAAACTATAAAAATCATTTGGTCTAAAGCTTTCACTGTAGAGGTGATAAAATGAATCCCAGAGAAATTAAATGAGTTATCTAAACTAGTCTGTAACAAAGCCAGGACTACAGAACTAGAACCTGATTCGGCTCCCTCCCTTTATCTCATAAGAGAACTGCATGCTAAATTTTAAAGAAGCCCTAGCAAAATTTTAATCAAGTTAAATTACAATGATTTTTTCTCCTTCTCTTGATATGACAGCCATGATACGATCGTAGTCTTTCGCGTGAAAGGTCACCTCATTTATGTTGTCAGACACCGCAGGGAGATGCGGCTACAAGAAAGCACAGACAGAGCAAGCACATCATACACGAGGTTAAACACAAACGCTGCAGGAGACGCAGGTTCAATCCCTGGGCCGGGAAGGTCCCCTGGGGGAGGAACTGGCAACCTACTCCAGTATTCTAGCCCAGATAATTCCACGGACAGAGGAGTCTGGCAGGCAGTCCACGGGGTCGCAAACAGTCAGACATGACGGGTCAACTGAGCATGCATGCAAACACAAAGGCCATTGAGACGTTTCTTAAAAGCTTTGTTTAAAAAAAAATATTTTTAAAAGATTAAGAATTTACTTCACTATCTGCCAAAAAAAAAAAAAAAAAAAAAAAACCTCTTCTTTGACCCTCGATTGACTTGGGAGCCTGCTTTTTAAAATCCAGCCCTACACAAGTTTCCTCCAAGACCTACAGATGCCCCTCTTACATTATGGAGATTGAATCAGTAACTGTCACCTTCCTCCCAGTGGAGACTGAACCACACTGTCCCTGTCCCCTTCCCTCCCAGGGACAGGTCAGTCCTTCTCTCTTGGCTCTATGTCTGCCTTACGCAGCTTCTACTTCCTTCCTGTCCTTTCTCATCCCCACAACTCCCTGGACACCAACAGGGAAGGTATTATCAGCTGTTTCCCAGATTCCCAAACCAGAAATGGTCCTGGGATGGGGTTTAAGTGCCTCCACACTCAGCTCTCTGTAGTTTTTCTCTTCCTCCTGCAATTACTGCCCTTCGAAATGGCTAAAAGCATTTGAGAAGCATTCTGGACAGGAAAAAAGGGACAAATTTAAACCACAACCCCTATCTGATCTAAGAATATTTAGATTTAAATACTCATAACAATGAATTACATTTAGTGAGCACATACTTTGTGTCAGGTACTTTTGATGCATTATCTTGCATAATTCTTATGACAAGCCTATGAGGTGGAAATAATTAATATTCTGATATTACAGACAAGAAAACTGAGACACAGGAAAATTAAGTAACTGGCTAAGATCACCCAACTGGTGAGTTGCATAATTGATGGCTCTTGCCTCCAGCTGATGGGCTCCAAATACAAAGAAAATGAGGCATTTTATAACCAATGTAATTTTTAATACTCTTCTTTCCTGACTGTAATTTTAAGATGTTAACTTCATTTTTATTTTTTATTACATGGGCTATGGAAAAAGAGGATTTAGGTAACAGACATTTAGATGACATACCTGGATGGTATGGGAATCACTGGCTTGTCCAAGAATTTCCAGGAGAACTGGATCAGACACAAAGAAGAATCTTGGAAATAGTAATCGCTTCTTCTCCAAATACCTTTAAATAAAGTCACATTACCAAATAATTTTTTCTATATTATAATTATGGGGTTTTTAGCCAAGACACAATCACTAATATCAATAAGACAGTAGCAAACACTTATAGCCATTTCCTATTTGAAAAGTCCTGCTCCACTATAGATGGTACTTGGGAAAACAAGTGGAAATAAGAAAATTATTCAGAGCAAAGCATCGTCTATAGTATTCTTTCTCATCAACAGCTCTCCTGCAACCCTTCTAAGAGTACTGTGAACCTCAAGCTTAAATGCTTAGTGAACATGTAATTTATCTCCAAACCAGGATATTTTGAGAGTGAAAGGGGAATGGGAGCAACTAGCCATTCAGTCTGGACAAAGGCAAAAATTTGGACAAACTGGGATATATTTTTGCCCTATTTAAAAAAAAAAGAAAGAACTGCTTTTGAAGAAAATTATCTGTGAATTTGTCTGGCTAACTGCTCTCTGAGTACACGTCTCTATTCCTGCAATGTGTTGATTGGTAGCCCCCAAAAGATATGTCCACATCCTGTTTCCTGGAATCTGTGAATGCAGTCTCATTTGGAAAAGAGGCCTCTGCAAATGTACTGATGTTAAATATCTCAAGAGGAGATCATCTTGGATTATTCAGATGAGCCCTAAGTCCAAAACAAGTATCCTCATAAGAGACACACAGGAAGAAGAGGAGAAGGACATATAAAGACAGAGACTGGAGTTATGTAGCCACAAGCCAAGGGTAGTCCCTGAGCCACCAGAACCTGAGAGAGGCAAGGGAAAATTCTCCCTAGAGCCTTCAGAAGTGGCTGCTACCTTGACTTTAGACTTATGGTCTCCAGAACTGTGAGAAAATAAGTTCCTGTCACCTTAAACCACCCAGTTTGTGGTAGTTTGTCACAGCAGCTCTACAAAACTCATACAATGCCTTAATTCACCCACCCTAACTTGAAGGTGTCTATTTTTGCAAAGAAATTAAATGTATGTGAAATGTTAAATTCCTAACACCACTTCAACCATCACTACCAAACCAGAAATGCAGTCAATTCTATTAATTTGTTTGGGATAAAACACTATCACATATAAATGTTAGGCAACAAAAAAATTAAACTCTTACCCTGTAAGTGACTTCTGACATACTTCTAATTGTTCGTGTAAATGAGGTAAAAGCTGCCCCATGGTTTCATCTCCAACACAGCAACTAATTACATTGGGATTCTCGTGAGCTCGCTGCATTATCTTTATCCATGACTTGTCAATATTCTGAAAACGTTTTGCTTCCTAAAGACAAACCCATAGTCAGTAAAAGTTGGCATGTGGATGACTGAATGAAGCAAAGTCTTCACTCTGGCATTGCCTATAGTTCCTCAAGCCACCCTATTAATCTTAGGCTACATAATTTAAAGGGGCATTTTTTTTTTCATCTGAATTAACTCTGAACAACAGAAACTCAAAGCCATAAAACTGCTTATTGAAATGCTGTCCTATCACAATAAGGTTTATCACTAATTCATTTCCTTACACTTAATACATTTTTCAAAGTGCCACATGATTAATTTTCAGTGCTATCAACTTAAATCGCAAATCTAGTCTTCTAGCACCCCAGGTGTTTTGGTTTGATGAGCAAACTGAAGAAGCATGAAAATAATTTGATCTCAGTGTCTTCAGAATAATTAAAGCTTAATAGTGCCCCAGGAAAAAGAAAAGGAGAAAACAGTAAAAATCCAAAACAAAGCTTCATTTACATTTTTGCAAATGAAAATTTTCTATTTACTATGAATGATATTAAGCTTTCATTTGATTGCAAAAATGCCTTTAGAAATTGGCATAATCTTGCCTCTATCAGAACTTTTAAGTGTACTTTTGAAAAAAATATAACTTTTTGATTAAAAAAGAAACAATTTCTGTTTTAAAAATGTATTACAAAGGGAAACCAGCTACTTTCAGAATGCTTTTATCCTTGATTTTTAATCTACAAAGATTTGTGACCCCATGGACTGTAGCCTGCCAGGCTCCTTTGTCCATGGAATTCTCTAGGCAAGAATACTAGAGTAGGAAGCCATTCCCTTCTCTAGGGGATCTTCCTAACCCAGGGATCAAATCTGGTTCTCCTGCATTACACGTGGATTCTTTACTGTCTGAGCCACCAGGAAAGCCCCATAGAGGTGCCACAGGTATGGAAATTCAAAAAAAACAGGACTAATTTTACAAAAGGAAAATAATCTCCATAGAATAAAGTTATTAGTAATGTATTGGTAGTAATTTAAAAGGTCTCAATAAAGCTGTTTTAAAGAATTTGTTACAGGTTTCTAAGGCTAAGTTTCCTTGCCTCATGTTTCTGATCTACTATTAGTTAACTTACTAGTAGCTAATTTGTGTTTACAGATTACAGATTATTTTAACTCAGAGGAATAAGTCTAACTTTTAGAAGAGATGAACTTCTATAATTTAGTAGTATCATATTTGAATGTACCTCACCTCCTCAGACACTTAGAGATTTGAAAATATTATGTTCATAATATATGTTTATAAAATATTATGAGTTTCTTCTTCCTATTAAAGTAAATCAAAGGTCTGCAGTTTGCAACTTTTTTGTTGATGGCAAGATATCAAACATTTTAGGCTTTGTAAAGCCGTATGGTTTCTGTTACAACTACTCAATTGTGCCGTTGTAATGCTAAAGCAGTCACAGACAGGACATAAATGAATGGACATGGCTGTATTCCAAAAAAGCTGTATTTACAAAACTAGGTGAGTTGGCCACAGTTTGCAAATCACTGGTGTAAATCATCAAGACATGACCATATGTCTTTCTGAAGATTTCTACAGAGACATATAGACAACATACACCAAACTATTCTATCAACAGTTACAAAAGCTGTATTTACCTGTGGTAGCTGTTTGGCTATGTCACCACCTACAAAGACAGCTTCAAGATAAACCCAAAGGTTCTGGACTACTAGCCACTCTTCAATTATATCTGAGGAAGTGGACAATTTATACACCCAATTCTGAATATTTTTTTTAAATGGAGCATTATATCTAAAAAGTAAGAATGGAAAAATATTACATTTTAAGAAAGATTCAGACAATAGTAGGCCTTAACAAAGTGATTTACAGGAGAAATATTCCTTTGACAATGAATATTTTTTCCTACAAAAAAGCATCTCCTATTAAATTTCATAAAGTTAATGAGATATTTGCATTTTTATGAATAAAACATAGAATTACAGTGATCTCACTTACTGTTCCCATGTATCAGTGATAAACTAAGAAATCTGCCAAGTTTTAAGCTACAGAGGTCTAGCAAAGGAATTTTACTGGTTGCTCCTTGGGGTAAAGGGAAAATACAGACTAAGATGGCCTACAAAGACTTCTGTGAATCAAATCCAAGTGGGGGCTGCCCACGAGAATAACACATAGGGCCCTGTTGTCACTGGTCTGTGGAACTACTAACACAAGGCCTGGGTCAAACTTGAGGTCTGATGTTCGCTACAAATGTGTTCTTCCTTACCCAGAGACTGCTAATTCCACCAGGCACTGTGCCTGGTAGATTCTGCAGTGTTAAAGATCCAGAACTGCTACTCCCTAAAAGCCTTTGTTGTTGTTCAGTCACTCAGTCGTGTCTGACTCTTTGCAACTCCATGGACTGCAGCACGCCAGGCTTCTCTGTCCTTCACTATCTCCTGGAGTTTGCTCAAATTCATGTCTACTGAGTCGATGATGCCATCCAACCATCTCATCCTCTGTCACCCCCCTCTCCTCCTGCCCTCAATCTTTTCCAGAATCAGGGTCTTTTCCAATGAACTCTTCACATCAGATGGCCAAAGTAATGGAGCTTCAGCATCAGTTCTAACGAATATTCAGAGCTGACGTCCTTTGGGATTGACTGGTTGGCTCTCCTTGCTGTGCAAGAGGCTCTCGTCTTCTCCAGCACCACAGTATCAAAGCATCAGTTCTTCAGTGCTCAGCTTACTGTATGGTCCAACTCTCACACTGTACATGACTACTGGAAATACCATTGCTTTGACTATATAGACTTCTGCCAGCAAAGTGATGTCTCTTCTTTTTAATATGCTGTCTAGGTTTGTCATGGCTTTTCTTCCAAGGAGCAAGTGTCTTTTAATATCATGGCTGCAGTCACCATCTGCGGTGGTTTTGGAGCCAAAGGAAATAAAGCCTGTCACTGTTTCCATTTTTCCCGCATCCTGCTTTTTCACCATCAGGGCTAGCTAAAGAGTTCATGAGACTACAAGGTGTATAAAAATATGGGCACAAAAAAGAAAGACAAGAAATAGAGTGGGTGCCATGAGGAAGTGATGGGAAGATACTGGGTAAAGTGACATTTGTAGTCTTAACAGTTTTCTTGATCCAGGATAGAGTGACTTGAAGGGACTCACATATAGAACGGGCTTCTTCTGGGTATCGTCTGATACCTGAGTATAAACTTTGATTTCTACAGAAGCCTGTGTTATACATGGAGGTATAAAAAAGTGGTTGTACAAAAACTGCCCCAAGGAGGTAGATGAGTTGATCTAGCACTAAGAGGCATTTTTTTCCTCAACTCACAATTTATAGTGTGTATCTGACCATCAGTCTAGAGCTGAAAAGCAGTCAATATGCCAAAAGCACCTTCAAAATCAATACATGCAGACCACGAGGGTATGGATAAGCATTTTAGGGAGCTGAAGCACCTAGATACATGCAGTTAAAAATAACTTTGCCCAGAAATTTTTGGAAAGAGTCATCTTTGATGGTGCATAACTTCCCAATACGAAAAAGGGGGATTTCAAATAAAATCACTAATGACAAGTTCTTGTCCTTTGGCCAGGTACTTGCATTGCACAACTTTGTGTGGTAGAACCTGTTAATGACAGAAAAGAAGGCTCATGGAACCCCATGGAATCAAAGACCCACCAGGAAAGTGTCACAATCCAGGTAACTGAGGTGAGTCAAGTCTCACCCATGGAAATACACAATTTCTTCTGACATCACGTCTGAACAGCCCTAGAGATTCATCTGGCACTACAAGATAAGGCTATGGTTGGCTCTGGAAGAGGCATTCTGTATCCACTTGGTGCTGCAAAATTTTCTAGAAGGAGGATCTCCCATAGTGTTGTGACTTCTCAGATATTCTTATACTCTTCCTAGCAAGACCTCAACATTAAGTTTACTAGTACAACAAATTAGTACTATAACTACTCAGATTACTTTGCCAAACAAAGCTATGGTGTTTCCAGTAGCCATGTATAGATGTAAGAGTTGGACCATAAAGAAGGCTGAATGCCAAAGAATTGATGCTTTTGAATTGTGATGTTGGAGAAGTCTCTTGAGAGTCCTTTGTACTGCAGGGAGATCAAATCCAGTCAATTCAAAGTCAATGAATATTCATTAGGACTGATGATGAAGCTGAAGATCCAATACTTTGGCAACCTGATGCACAGAGCCAACTCATTAACAAAGACCCTGATGCTGGGAAAGACTGAAGGCAGGAGGAGAAGGGGATGACAGAGGAAGAGATTGTTGGATGGCATCACCGACTCAATGGACATGAGTTTGAGCAGATGAATCTATAACCTTTCTTCAAGAGATCATCATTCAGGAAATCAAGATGGCAGACTCTGCAATGAACCATGGCAAAGCAGCAACCTGTGAAGTCCAGGAACCACTGACTAGCCAATGGTCACCTTTGCCAGGTTATTCAGATTCCCTGAAAGCAGAGGATGAGCCCGAGGAGTTTAAGCCCAGCATCTCCACCCTAGAACTCCCAGGAGTTTTGTGAGTTAATGCATTATCCAAATTCAAGACTGCCTTTGGGCCAGAGGTCTTGCAAGATGTCATTACTTAAACAGTGATCCCAACCTGCAGATAGAGTATTAGAATCCCCATGCACCCTGGGCACTGACCTCTGAAATAATGTGACACATTTCTTAGGTTTGTTAGGGTAAGAATCACTGGATAGTCAGCTAGGGGATTAGAGGTTGGTAATACTCAGACCAGGGCCTAAGAGTATATTTAATCTGACTAGGTCCCATTTCCTAAAGCTGCACTTGAGATCACAAGTCACTTTCAAGCTGATTCAGTAGTCCCATGATAGACAAGTTGCCTTGTTTAGGCTGCAGTGGACCCAGCACAGATGTAGGCTTTTCACCATAAAAATCCAAATGTGAGTGTCAAGCCCCTAATAGTATATTCCTTCATGTTTTCCAGCCTACTCTTCTTGGGCTATTGGGTGAACACTTGAGCAGGTTCAGCCAAGGAGGACAATGACAAAAAATTCAAAGAATGAGAGAGAAAGAAGATAAAATGAAGATGTCATCTCGGTAGGGAGTCAAAATATTCAGAAGATGAGCTGCCAATTTTGGGGAGAATAATTATGATGGGGAGGTGAGTACCATAAAAAACAAAGCCATGATTATTAGGGAAAATAGGTAGTTCATGTAAGGGCTGACAAGAGTCAACACTTTAGGTCAGAATCTCGTGTTGTGCCACAGCTACAAAACTGGAGTTTTATCTAAAATTATATAACCCTAAATGGCAAATCAAAACCTTCCCCTGCGAATTATAAAATTACCTGTTGCTTAGTAAGGAACCTAAAACCATTAAACTATCCTCCATCAAGGTGATAATCTCTCCCGATTCAGTTCCTTTGAGCAGGAGCTCTCCCTTTCCTTTAAAGGCTGCAAAACTCAGGCTCTGATTGGTCCAGTTCTCAATCACCTGAGTCAGCTTGGCTTCAATATCCTTCTCCTTGATGGCAGATATGCAAATATCCTTCAGAGGGAGAGCAAAGAATATGTCACGACATTTTCAATTACAAATTCAGTGCATAAAAATCACAAAATTTTCTTAGTTCAGCCCTAGAAAGTTATTGGAGTTCCCAGGTTGTGCAGTGGTAAAGAACCTGCCTGTCAATGCAGGAGCTGCAGGTTCAATCCCTGGGTCGAGAAGATCCCCTGGAGAAGGAAACGGCAGCCCACTTCAGTTTTCCAGGGAACCTCCATGGACAGAGTAGCCTGACAGGTTTCAGTCCCTGGGATTGCAAACAGTCAGACACAACTGAGATACATGAGATATGGAACTTAAATCATGTTTCTTGTTTATATTTTTAATTGTTGTTTTTCAGCCAAAATGGACACAATCACAGCTGTGCTACCTCAGTGGCTTGTTATAAGAAGCAAATGAGAATATATGTGAGATTCTTTTGAACTCTTTAAAGTAATATATAAACATTGCTATAGTCGCACCTCTTCTGACCCTAATATGAATACCTCACTTGATTAAAAGTTAATTCTAATTTTTATGGATTTTCCTATTTTTCTGAGAATTTTTGATATGAAAGTCTCACAAAGGTAAATAAAACTAAGGTATTTTCCCAAAATACCTCAATTGATTTTCCTATTTGGAATCACAGAATCTCAGAGATGGGAATGGATATGAAGGTGCAAGGAATTTCCACAAATTAGTGTGTAGTAGAGCTTCCCCAGTAGCTCAGATGGTAAAGCATCTGCCTGCAATGCGGGAGACCTGGGTTTGATCACTCGGTTGGGAAGCTCCCCTGGAGAAGGAAATGGCAACCCACTCCAGTATTCTTGCCTGGAGAATCCCATGGACAGAGGAGCCTGGTAGGCTACAGTCCATGGCATCGTAAAGAGGCGGACACGACCAAGTGACTAACACACACAGTGTGTACTAAGTGTAGCAAGAGTGGTGTTGACTGTTGTGAGTTCTGAGAAGGGAGAAATGACTTTTGCCTACAGTCAGGAGGAAAGGCTTCACAGAGGAGGGAACATCTGAGAATAAGTAGGATTCCAACAGGGGGAAGGAAAGGACATTTTATAGGAAGGGAAAAGGCTTCCTTTCGAGCCAGTGAATGAAGTAATAGTAAGCAGCCAGCTAGGCTACTAGCAGGGTACGTGGGGCAAAGAAAACAGAATGCGCTGACATAGACAACACTGAGACTCTGTTTAGAGGGAAGTAACAACTGAATTCTAGAATTCCCTGGACTTGCAAACTGAGGTTTTCAAAAGCACAGCCTATGAATAGCTACACTCTTAAGTGTAAAAACCTACTGTAAGAATGAAGTGATCATCAAAGTTTGTTTTTTTTTTAATTCCTTGATTGTTTCCTTCAATAGTATTTGAACAGCATTTATAGGACAAAAATACTTCAAAACCAAAACTTTTGGCATACATATATTGTTAAAAAGAAGCAACCCCTCCCAAATTCAGGGCTTATGTCCATGAGACCCACAAGTCCATAATGAACTGAGAAATAGCTCTTGAATAGCTTGCTACTCACCCAACCCAGTGCCCAGCACAGAGGCAGCTCACTAAAAATCTTTCTGTGAAAAAAAGGGGCCTATTTGCTTAATACACAAATATACCCAAAGAGATTCACAACAAAACACATAAGTAAAGGGTCAAGAGTTAAAGACAAGGAGACATCTTAAAAACAGCAAGGAAAAAAACATCTTTTTATATACAAGGGAAGCCCCATGAGACTACCAGCAGATTTTTCAGCAGAAACTTTGCAGGACAAAAGGGAGTGGCACAATAACTTATGAGAAAAGAGCCAGGAATATACAATGGGGAAAGGACAGTCTCTTCAATAAATGGTGCTGGGAAACAGGATAACCACATGTAAAAAGACAAAACTAGACCACTATCTTATACCACACAAAAAATTAACTTAAAATGGACTAAAGACCCAAAAACCATAAAACTCCATTAAGACAACAGAGGTGGTAAGTTCTTTGAAATCAGTCTTGGCAATGATTTTTTTGGACTTGACACCAAAGCCAAGGTAACAAAAGTAAAAACAAACATGTGGGATAGCATCAAACTAAAAAGCTTCTCACAGCAAAGGAAACAACCAACAAAATGAAAAGGTAACCTACTAAACAGGAGGAAATATTCACGAATAATAACTCTGATAAGGGGTTAATATTCAATATATATATAGCAGATTCATACAACTCAGCAGCGAAAACCACCAATCTGATTAAAAAATGGACAGAGGTTCTGAATAGCTATTTTTCTGAAAAAGATATACAAACAGCCAACAGGTTCATAAAAAGGTGTTCCACATCATGTATCATCAGAGAAATTCAAGTCAAAATCACAATGAAGTATTACCTCACACTTCCTGTTGGAATAGTTATCATCACCAAGACAAGAGTGTCAGTGAGGAGGTGAAAAAAAAAAAGGAATCCTTGCACATTGTTGATGGAAATGTAAATAACACTAAGCATAAAAATGGAAATGAACCAATTAAAAATCTTGAAAAGGATATATATAAGAATTCAAAATATTTAATAGACTAATAGTAAAAAGTATAGAATTAGAAGGTTGGAAAATGTTCTGAGGAATCCACCAAGAACATAATATAGAAATAGACAGAATTTTTTAAAACAGTATAGTTAAGGGACAAGGTGGACAAATTGAGGAGCTCCAAAACTAAATAATTCAAATAATTATATTATCTCCTTGAGTTACAGCATTATTTTGCAAAACCAAGGAATGTTTACAATCATTCGAAATTTTGAGGGTATATTATATAGGGCAATCAGTATACCCTTGAATAAAATGTTTATTTGTACAATTTTCAGAAAAGAAAAAGGAGACATTCTTTAACAGATCATTTGTAAGACCTTAAATTCTATGTACCTCGATATCATCCTTATTTTTAAGGAGTGGTGCTTCCATAATATTTCTAAGACAAAAAGAATCTGACTCCACATCAAATGGAGTTCCAGTTAACTCAGAGATTCGATCCCAGTGTCTCTGTTTCATTGCCTTATTGGTCATCATTTCTAGTAGAGGACATGACTCACTGAAATCATCAATTCTTTTTTTCAGATCCAAAAAAGCTTGCCAATCTTTAAGTCCTTTTGGCAGTTTACGACATCTTTAAGAAAAAGAAATTATTTCATCTACACATTTCTTTAAAAAAGGTGTTATGAATATACAGCAATAGATCAGAAGATAAAATCATTTGTGAAATTCCTATAGGATCCTAAAATAGGCACTATAAATTGGTAAGTTTAATGCGATTGAAACTCACCTGTTTTGAAACTCCAGAAGTTCTGCATTAATTTTTTCAATATCTACATCTCCCCAAAGTATCTCATAATAACCACTAATATTGCCCATCACAGTATCATACAGTCCATACAGCTTCTGCAGCAAGTTGAGTTCCTTTCTGGGAAACCAAATAATTAAGTCATTATGTAACATATATTTTAAAAATAAATTCCATTATTGGATAGGCAGAATTCATCTAATCAAATATTTCATACATTATGTGTATAATGTCTTATACCAACATGCACACAACCCTGTTGGTTTCCAAACAAAGACTTACTTTATTAAAGCTCCATCAATTAGGTCAAGGTTTATAGATATCAAATACTCCAAATTATAATATTATGTGCCATTACCAAGTGCGTTTAATTATTACAACCATACCAATCACTGCAAACAATGTGACCAAAACTCGCTAACAAGAGCAAAGTTAAGGCTAATGTTTTATTTGATCTCTTTACTTTCAAATGCAAACTAGATTTTTATGATCATATCTGCCGTTAAGTCTGCCTTTTAAACATCACTTTCCTACCAAAAGCTTTCCCTCATATGCCCAGATGCAGTTATATCTAGAACAAGAAGAAAGGAGGGATTCTGGGGCAAGTAAAAGCAAACTTCTTCATTGTGTGGCATGCGTGCTCAGTCACGTCAGACTTGTTGAGACCCCATGGACTGTAACCCACCAGGCTCCTCTGTCCATGGGATTTCCCAGGCAAAAAATACTGGAGTGGGCTGCCATTTCCAACTCCAGGGGATCTTCCCACCCTAGGGATTGAACCCAGGACTCCCACATTGTAGACAGATTCTTTGCCAGCTGAGCCACAAAGGAAGCCCAAGAATACAGGAGTGGGTAGCCTATCCCTTCTCCAGTGGATCTTCCCAACCCAGGAATTGAACTGGGGTCTTTTGTGACTTCTGCATTTCCAGGCAGATTCTTTACCACTGTGCCACCTGTGAATACTACACTTAAAAGTCAAAGTGAAAGTCACTCAGTCATGTCCGACTCTTTGCAACCCCATGGACTATACAGTCCATGGAATTTTCCAGGCCAGAATACTGGAGTGGGTGCCTTTCCCTTCTCCAGGGGATCTTCCCAACCCAGCGATTGAACTCAGGTCCCCTGCATTGCAGGCAGATTCTTTACCAGCTAAGCCACAAAGGAAGCCCAAAGCCTACCCCTTCTCCAGGGGATCTTCCCAACCCAGGAACTGAACCAGGATCTCCTGCATTGGAGGCAGATTCTTTACGAACTGAACTATCAGGGAAAACCACACCTGATGTTAGCCAAAAGGCTATATTTTTTATATTGAGACTGTTTATTCAATGGAATAGGAATAGCTAGGAATGAGGGGACTATTTAGGAATTTTCCAAGCCAGATCCTTCTCTGTACAATGAAGGATTTAATAACATGCTCACCTAATGGACAGTAAATTATTTATAATAAACTTGTTCAATTTCTAAACTTACCTAGTTTTGTGTAAAACCTCATAGTCAGTCACAGGCAACCCAAAAAGTTGTTCTCCAGATGAATATGTAACAAATTTCCTCCACAGATCATCAAAATTGGCCTATAAAAGGTTTTTAAATTATAGTAAGATGTAATTAATTCAGAACCCATTAAAGTAGAATTTATTATAATCAGGATAAAAGCTATATTGAAGTTTATTTAACACTATCTATGAAACAAGGATTTGTGAAGCAAATTAATGCTGATACCAAGCTATAAGAGGAAAAGTTAAGTACTCAGGAAAATTAACTTTCAAGCATTCTGAAAGTAGTCATTTATATAAAATTATTTCCTTAATAAATTAAGTGGTCCCCAGACATACATTTCAAGTTCCTATGAATATATCTGAAAGTAATGAAACCGCACTTATAAAATTCTAGAATTCAGACATTTCTACTATTTTAAACTGTCATCTTTCCTACAAGGTTCAAATGAGTAAAGAAGTAGTATAATCCACTCAATTGTGGGTATTCCTAGTAAAGAAGAAAACACTAATTTTTGGACAGCAGCTTGTATTTCCTTGGTGAGATGACCATGTAAGCCACCTAAGTATAAATTCAGGGAATGACAATGTAACCACAAAAATATAAGTTTACCTGAAATATCTGTAGCCTGTTGCTAGCTTCTTGGGGTGGTATATTTGGAACCATGGGTCCTTCCTGTAATAAATAATATAATCAGCATTTTAATTCCTAATCACATCTATTTATCAATTTATTAGGTCTATCTATTACTTCTTTTTAAATACATAAACATGATTTTTAATTTACATGATCTAACTTTGTCCTGTACATGAAGCTCTCATTTATTTTTTGTAACAGTGTCACTGAGATATTATCCACATATTATGCAATTCACTCATTTAAAATGTACCCATCAACAGTTTTTATTATATTCACAGACTATGATCACAATCAATTTTAGTACATTTGCATCACTCTAACTTCCATTCATTTTTTAAGGACCTTGACATAGCTAATAATATATGTGATTCAATTACATCTTATATGACATTTACAACACAAGAACTCTGTTTCATTTCACTTACAATCATAAATGGTCGTGCTGTGGTTGTGCTTTAGAATGACTGATACATAGTTCTGAGAACAACTTCCTCTCACTAACAGCCTGGCCCAGTATGGAAACAGAAACACACAAAGGTTGAATACTTGGAAGTAGCAGAAGGCAGTCTTTGGTGGCCATGAGCCAGAAAACAGTTGCAAAAAAGACCCCAAATGGTCTGTACAATCATAAATATTAAGGATACGCTAAATAATATGCCATATCTCCAGTATAACAGAACAATAGAGAAATAAAGTATCAACTAATCAAACCTGAAAGAGATGTTCAGTACACATTAAAGAAAAAATGCTAAAGAAGTAGCACCAAGGGCTTAAATTATCTTATGATTTTATATCTACTATGATCACTAAAATAAAGTAGAATATGTTAGGATCTACATCCAACTTCTGAAATTTGACTTCATAAAGGACAACCATTATTAGTCTTATATCATGTTGACTAGTCTGTGAGACTGACCAAGGATGACATTTATTATTTATGTTCAGTGACCCTTCTGGTTCTCTAAGAGTTGGAGCTGGGAAAAAATCAGTTGCATGATATCCTGGCATTAGGACATTTATAGTTTCTAACAGCCTTCCAACAACTGCACTACACTTTAAATTATGAATATGCTGGCCCCAAGAAAGGACAAAAGCAGACTCTGTGTTCCTTTCATGATTTCCAAAACTGTTGCTCCTTTTAGCAGTTAAATTGTTTCTCTTCTCTGTTAACTAAAACATGTTTAAAGGAACAGCTACCCCCTCTTTTTGATAGCTGCAACTATGCGAAGATTGCCTCTTACACACAAGGTACAAATCACAGTATATTTCTCAGGGTTCATCCCTTTCATCTCATATAAACATTGCGCCAAATATCTTAACACAAAGTGTGAAACACTTAATTACCGTCTCATATGCTTCTGCAAAGTTCATTACATCCTCACGAAAAACTTCCACAGACTCAAGTAGACTACTTTTAAACTTTGGCTGCACTTGAACTAGTTCATCTTGTACAGAAACCTAGAATTAAAAAAAAAAAAAAGAAAAGGCTCAATGTGAGAGTGAAAGCAATGTATTTGAATGAAAAATACAAATTCTACTCCAGCAAGTTTGTTAATCTCACAGATATACTATGAACAAGGATATCTCTGAAATGTTTATTTTAAAAAAAAAGTCAGAAATAAACAATCCAAATTGTACCAATGAGTCTCAAATCATTCTAGCTCATGACCCAAGAGGCAAAGCTATTTAACTGCAGTTAGGAAAATATTTTCTGGCTGACCCAGTTCAGGTGGATAAATATGGCCAAGGAAACAATTACGACTATGGGCCCAGTCTAAGTCACACGTTGTCTCCGGGACCAGGCCATGGTCTGGGACTAGAAATCTCTAGTAGGTTCATGTGGTCGCAATAATTAGAGCAGTTCCCAGTAAGAAAATGATATTACTCTAGGTATGAAAGAATAGCAAATGTCTTCCCCAACAATTTTCAAAGCTTCTGCTTACATCTTCAATCATTGCTGTTGTTGTTCAGTCATGGAGTCGAGTCCAATTCTTCGCAACCCCATGGACTGCAGCACACCAGGCTTCCCGGTCCCTCACCATCTCCCAGAGCTTGCCCAAATTCATGCCCATTGAATCAGTGATGCCATTCACCCATCACATCCTCTGTCACCCTCTTCTCCTGCCTTCAATCTTTCCCAACATAGGGGTCTCTTCCAATGAGTCAGCGGTTCGCACCGGGTGGTCAAAGTATTGGAACTTCAGCTTCAGCATCAGTCCTTCCAAAGAGTATTCTGGGTTGATTTCCTTTAAGATTGACTGGTTTGAGTTCCTTTCTTTCCATGGGACTCTCAAGAGTCTTCTCCAGTACCACAGTTCAAAAGCATCAATTCCACTGGAAGAGGGAATGGCAAACCATTCCAGTATACTAGCCATGAGAACCCCACGAACTGTATAAAAAGGCAATCATTATACCTAACACTTAATTCTTGCTTTCTATCTACCAGGTTCTTTACATATGTTAACTCATTCAATCCTCAAAACCACCCTGTGTGGTATATACTACTACTATATCCATTCTACAAGCGAGAAATCCAACGCACAGAGAGACTAACTTCCTCGAGGTTCCAGCACGAGTATGACAAGGTCTTACACTGATGGTGGGAATGCAAACTAGTACAGCCACTATGGAAAACAGTGTGGAGATTCCTTAAAAAACTGCAAATAGACCTGCCATATGACCCAGCAATCCCACTGCTGGGCATATACACCGAGGAAACCAGAATTGAAAGAGACACATGTACCCCAATGTTCATCGCTGCATTGTTTACAATAGCCAGGACATGGAAGCAACCTAGATGCCCATCAACTGACGAATGGATAAGAAAGCTGTGGTACATATACACAATGGAATATTACTCAGCATTAAAAAAAAATTCATTTGAAGCAGTTCTACTCAGGTGGACGGAACTGGAGCCTATTATCCAGAGTGAAGTAAGCCAGAAGGAAAAACAACAATACAGTATATTAACGCATATATATGGAATTTAGAAAGACAGTAATGAGAACCTAACATGGGAGACAACAAAAGGAACACAGATGTATAGAATAGACTCGTGGACTCTGTGGATGAGGGCAAGGGTGGGATGATATGGGAGAATGGCATTGAAACATGTTAATTATCATATGTGAAATCAATTGCCAGCCCAGGATTGATGCTCGGGGCTGGTGCACTGAGATTTCCCAGGGGAAGGGAATCGGGAGGGAGGAGGGAGGGGGGTTCTGGAGGGGGAGCATATGTAAACCCATGGCAGTTTCATGTCATTGTATGGCAAAACCAATAAAATAAATTAATAAATAAAATTAAAAACTGAAAAAAAAATAAAAAGTTAACTTTGCTTAGGAAGTTCAGTGAGATCGGGTACATTTTTTGACAACAAACCTGTACACAGGAAGTCTGGTAAAGATTTTATTATGTTAAGAGTAACTTATGTTGAAATAAGTTTCTTGAGTAAATATAGGCATATGTATACAGCCAATGAGGGGCCAACTCATTCTATTAACCTTTTTATTGAACAAAAAGACCAAGATACAGAGTGTTTCTGAAAAAGCATGCTGGGAGTAAAATAAAACACATCTAAACTGAAAAAAAAAAACAAAAACAAAACAAAACTTGGCAATGTGGTTCCCAGCCTTTGCTCTTAACTGCTCTCAACAGTAGCATCTTCCAGGGTTGGAACATATACTGCTTTAAGCTTAATGGTGACTGCTGTAAAGAATGGGTCAGTAGGTTTAACACTAACAGAGAAATGAGAGAAAAACCCAAGTGAATCTTTTAAACTGAACAATAATAGAAAATTGGGCTTTACTAGATCTCAACTGAGGACCCCCCATATCCTTCCTAGGGCTCACTGTCTAAACTAACCAGCAAGTACTTTTTATTTTTTATTTTTAGCAAGTACTTTTTAAAAGAAGCAGTTAGTCAATACTGAACATGAAGTCCCCAAATAAAAATTACTAAAAAATTTTATACACATTTCTCAAGCCTCATTAAACTGCATTTTTAAAGCTTCTAAAATATTCCTAAAGGACCTCATGAAGAAATTAAGAAACAAAGGTTATTAACTTGCATCAGATCACCCAACTGGCTGATGGCAGAGCCAGAATCACAAGTCATAACCCCAATTTCAGCTCTGTGTCCTTGCTATTGTGCCTTGCTTCAATCTCAGTAACAAATCTCTCCAAAATTAGGAAATTTTAAGCCAACATTAATTAATTCACATTCAATAAAAATTTTAGTATAATTAAAAGAATCTGGACCCTCCCTTGGAGTTCACTTATTTTTTCAATTGGAGTGTAATTGCGTTAGCGTCTTCTGTACAACAAAGTGAATCAACCATGCATACGGATATCCCCTCCCTCTTGAGCGTCCTTCGCACCCCTCCCACCCTGCTCCTCAGTCATTACAGAGCACCGAGCTGAGCTCCCTGTGCTGTACAGCAGGCTCCCACTAGCTGCCTGTTTTACACATGGAAATGTATATATGTCAATCCTAATCTCCCAATTCATCCCACCATCCCTTTTCCATTCACTTTTCTTTTAATTTATTTTTTATTGAAGGGTAATTGCTTTACAGAATTTTGTCGTTTTCTGTCAAACCTCAACATGAATCAGCCATAGGTACAATGTCTAAATATTTAGGTAAAAATGCTTAGAGAAAAATGTATAGCCTTAAAAGCAAACATTAAAAGAAAAAAAAAAAAACTCAAATTAGTAACCTAACCAACCACCTTAACAAACTAGACAAAGAAGAAACTAAACCCAAAGAAACCAAAAGGAAGAAAAAAATTTAAAAAGAGCACAGATAAATGATATAGAGAATCAGAAAATAATAGAGAAAATAAACAAACTAAAAGTTTCTTTTTTGAAAACAGCAATGAAAGTGACAAAGCTTTACCCAGTCTAACCAAAAATAAAGGAGAGAGGACTCAAATTATTAAAATTAGAAAAGAAAGGAGGGCTATCACTACTTACTTTACAGTGATATATAAATAAATATATAAATACATAATATATATATAAAGAAATATATAGAGAGTGCTATATATATATATATATATATATAAAGAATTATAAAGATATAATGAATAGAGTGAAAAGGCACTCTACAGAATGGGAGAAAATACTTGCTAATCATATACCTGTAAGAAGTCAATATCCGGAATATACAAAGAACTTCCACCATTCAACAACAATAACAAAAACAAGCAATCCAACTTAAAACCAGGCAAGGAACTTGAATAGACATTTCTTCAAAGAAGATATACAAATGGGCAACAAGCATATGAAAAGATGCTCAGTGTCACTTTTCATAAGGGAAATGCACATCAAAATCACAATGAGAGACCACTTCAACCATCAGGATGCCTCCTATCAAGAACACAAAAAATAATAAGTGAGGATGTGGAGAAATTGGAACCCTTATTAAGTGTTGGTGGGAACATAAAGCAATGCAGCTGCTATGGAAAACAGTATGGCAGGCAGTTCTGAAAAATTAAAAACAGAGTTACTGTGTGGTCCAGCAATTCTATTCCTGGGTAAATATCCAAAAGATATCTGTACACCCATGTCCATACTAGCATTATTCACAACAGCCAAAAGGTGAGATGAACACAAATGCCCACTGATGGATAAATGAATAAACAAAATGTGGTATATGCACATAACGGAATATTATTCAACACTGAAAAGGAAGGAAATTCTGACATATGTTACAATACAGATGAATTTTGAGGATATTATGCTAACTGAAATAAGTCAGTAACAAAAAAGATAAATATTGTATAATTTCACTTACATGGGAGAAATGGGGAGCTGTTGTTTAATGGGTAGTTCCCATTTTGCAATGTGAAAAAGTTCTGGAGATTGGCTGCACAGCAGTGTGAATACATGTAACACTACTGAACTCTACACACAAAAATGATTAAGATGGCAAACGTTAGGTTATGTGTATTTTGCTCCATTTTTTTCCCCTTAGTACAAAGCTACTGTAATCAAGACTGGCATATGGGCAGGCATATGGATCAACAGATTAAAGTTGAGAGTACAGAAATGAATCCTTACATTTATGATTAACTGTTTTTCTCCAGGGTGACAAGACAATTCGTTGGTGAAAGCTCAGTCTTTACAACAAACAGTCCTGAGACAACAGGATATTCACACACGTTTACATGATGTTGGACCCCTAACTCACACCATACACAAAGATTAACTCAAAATGTAACAAAGACCTAAATGTAAGGGTAAAATTATAAAACTCTCATAAGAAAACACAGTAGTGACTCTTCATGACCTTGGATTAGGCAATGGTTTCCTACATACAATACCAGAAAACAAGAAACAAAAGAAAAAAATAAACAAACTGGACTTCATCAGAATTAAAAATTTTGTGCTTCAAAAGACACTATCAAGAAGGTGAAAAAACCCACAGAACGAAAGAAAATATTTGCAAATCTTTTGATTAAAGGACTTACATCCAGAATATATAAAGAACTCCTACAACTCAAAGAGACAACCCAATTTAAAAGACAAATAACAGTTTTAAATGCAACTTTTCTTCAAAGAAGATATACAAATGGCTAATGAGTACATGTAAAAAGATGCTAAGAATTAGTAGCCATCAGGAGAATGAGGTGCTGGTATGTGAGACAGTATGGATAACATTTGACATTATTCTAAGTGAAAGAAGCCAGTCACAAAAGACTAGATATTATATGATTCTATGTTTAAGCATCCAGAAAAGGCAAACTCAAAAATATTAAAAGTAGATTAGTGATTGCCAGGGACTGTGGTGAGGAAGAGAATGAGGAGTGATTACTAATGGGTTTGGGGTTTCTTTGGGGATGATGAAAATGTTCTAAAGTTAAATAATAATGGTTGTTGTGCAACTCTGCATATAGGAACAATCACAGAATTGTATACTTTCAAACGGTAAATGTTATAGGATATGGATTATATCCCAATAAAGCTATGAAGGTAATATATATTGAGCTTTTGAAAAGTTTGAAATGTATGTTTCTTCTGGATATAGTCACTTAGTAAAAGAAGAATTAAACTTTTACTCACCGCTTTACTCTGCAATTTGTTGAAAGAATACCTCAAGGTGTCTACTGCTTCTGATTCTTCTTTGGTGACTTCAACTTCAAATCGGTTTAAAATAGCATAGGCTTCCTGTGCGGTGGGGGCACAGTTCAGACACATCACAAGGAATACAATTGCCAAATGACTTACAGGCCTTCTACAAACACATCCCTATGTCTTTTATTAAAATTATTTATTTATTTGGCTGTACTAGGTCTTGCAGCATGTGGGGATATTTAGTTGCAGCATGAACTCTCAATTGCTGCACGTGGGATCTAGTTCCCTGACCAGGGATCGAACCCCAGCACAGCACCATAGCCAACAGACCACCAGGGAAATCCTCACTGTCTTAAAAGGATGATTCCCCAAATTAAATGTGCATAAAAAGCTCCTTTAGATTATCACTGACATCAGATATTGACTCTAGACCCCAGGCCCTGAAATCTGAATTTAATAAGCACCAAAGTGATTTTGGTGGAGAGGAGACCAATCCCTTTGAGATACTCTCCGAGGAAAAACACCCTAGAATAACTTTTCTTCCTTATCTTGTGCCAATAACATGCAAAATGTCTTCTCATATTCTATTAAAATAGGGTTGGCTATATAAGGAATGGAATGAAATGATATTCTGAAGAGCAGACTCTAATGAACAAACAAGACAAAACAAAACCAAATTGGATACAGAGAACATATTGGTGGTAACCAGAAAGGACAGAGAAATAGGTGAAGAGGATTAACTGTATAGTGATAGCTGGTAATGAGATTTAAAGGTGATGATAGCTTTACAGAGCATACAAATATTGAGTTATAATGTTGCACAACTGAAATCTGTATAATGTTATATATCAATTTTGCCTAATTTTTAGAGTGATGACTACTTTGGTAAAGCAATCACCTTTACCAAAGGAATTTATGCTGAAAAATTGAGCTTTGGCACCTGGGAACATATGTCACCTTACACAGCAAACTTTGCAGATGTGATTAAGTAAAAGAATTTGAGCGGGGGAGATTATCCTGGATTAACCATGTGGGCCCAATATAATCACAAAGGTTCCTTTAAGGGAAAGAAAGAGGCAGGAGATTTAGAGACAGAGATGTGAAGACAGAAGCAGGGGTCAGAGCGATGCCACTGCTGGGAGGGAGCCAGGATGCAAACTGCCTCTGGAAGATGGGCAGCACAGGGAAAGGGTTCTTCCCTGGAGCCCCTGCTGACGTGTTGATTTCAGCCCCACTTCCATACTTCTGACCTCGAGAACTATAAAATAATAAATATGTGTTGTTTTAAGCCATTGAGGTTATGATAATTGTTACAGAGGCTAAACAGGAAACTAAAACAGTACTCTTCCCTAAAAACATCTCCTGTTGATCTAAATCCCAACAGCTACTTTTGAGCCTAAATGGACCATTCCCAACCATGGTATGATTTCTAAGAAAGTCAAAGATATTAGGAGAGCTTGCCCAATATGTCAGGACTGAAGTCAGAAAGTACAACCACTCTTTTCTGTAAAATATAGGTACCAGCATTAAAAAAAATTGAACACTGTCTAGACCAGTACAGCATTATTAATACATTTTCCTTGGTATACTGTTCACTGTTGATAATTATCAAAATCCTTCCATGGACATCAACATCAGAGAGGAAAAATAGGAAGATTATGCCATAAAATAGATGAAGAAACCAACTTTTTGGTGTTTCTCTATAATTTTTTTAAAAAATAGCATTTCAAGAGAGAAAAATGTAAACATTTCTTACTTCAATTGGTCCCAAAGTCATGTCCATTTGAATTTCATTATCACGGATACAAGACAAGGCTTCCATTGCAAACCTGACATCATCTAAGTCACGAATAGGTCTAGATAACTTTTTCAAGTATTCATTGATAAATGCTATCATGTCTGACATTTTCTTTTTGTATTCTTCATTCAAATATCGACAGAGTAGCATCTTCCATGCCTTAGCCTCAATTGATAAGGCTAATTTCATTGGCTCTAGTGAAGACAGAAAATGGTCAAAATAAAATATAGGTGACATTCTGAAACAATTCACTTCGTGTATAATCTGAGCATTTATAATTGTCCATTTCATTGTCACTAGCCACACTGAGCACTCGAAATGTAGTTAGTCTGAATTAAATGTTCTGTAAGGTTACCAGATTTTGAAGACTTAACTCCTATCCCAGTGAAGTATGTTAAACTGTTCACAAGAAAGACACTGAAGTCTATAGAGAAGAATTTTGGAAATTCATTCGAGCGCTATCCAATGTGAACCCTGCTCTGTTTCTGGCCATCCCATTAGCAGCCCTCACTCATTTCCCCGAATTCCTCCAGGTAACCCCTACATGGGACCAGCAGTCTATAATGCTGGGAACACTGTGCCTGTCCAGCAGAGTTCTTCCTCACTATAGTCAGCCATAGAACCAACTTGGGCTTTTGATTTCAGACACTGTCTCATCACCCTCTGATACTCTAACCCCACTGGACTAACTTCTCAGGAGACCTCCAGTTTTGATTCTTATCTCATGTACACAACCCACTCCCTGCAGTAACATGTAGTTCCACCTATAGTTTTAGTTGTTTGGGTGCCAGTTTAGTATTAAGTGCATTAAGGCACTTTGGTATAACATTATATATACACAATATATATCTATATTTAACATATATATATGAACAGTATTGGTGGTCCAAAGTACTTAATAGTTATCATATTGTACCAAGGTAGATTAATAACTGCCTCCTAAACGGAGTCACATTTCATGTGAAAATAACAGATACTTTACATAATATTTTTAAAATACCTGTATGCAATTCAAGCGCTCCTACAACTATAATAGGCTTCAACTCATCAATCTCCTGTTCAAAAGTCGCATAGTGTAGAATTTCAGATCTGATTTCAGTCAGAGAGGGATTGTTAGCCAAAAACTCCTGTAGCAAGGAAAGAATCAACACTTTCTTTGGCTTTTTCACAATGTAAATCTTAACTTCTAATAGGTGAATTAGAAAATTGCGTCTGCTTCTATATTTTCCCTCACGTATGTGCTATCAGGCCAGGGGCTCAGGAGAGAAAGGGGTGAACTGTTAGTGCCGGAAGAGGGGACTACGTGAAGGGATTTCACATTTCTGGTCAGTTGTTTATAGTCCTAAAGTTTCCTTGAGTTTCTAACCAAATATATAGCTAAGCCTCTGTAGCCTTGACACACCCCTGAATATCTAGCCTCTGGGTATGTCTCACACATAACTGGTACTCAAGTGAATTGAACAAAATCTGCTTGAGCCTCAATATTATCAATTGGCCCAGTGTCAGTGTCAGAATTACACAAGACAAGATGTGTTGGGTGCGTGGCATTTACAGGTTCTCAGCCTCTGTTCTTGAGTTCTCATCGTTACCACTGATGTTTTCCTGGTCTTCCCACAATCACAACCCAAACTGCATTGCCAGTAGTGGAAACACACCTTCACTTTCACATCTCGGTCCTCTGTCCAGAGTGTCTTGTACTTCTGAAAGTCCTGCAGGGCTTCATGAACTGCCTTTCTGAGAGAGTTCACAGAGGAAGAAAGGAGAAGGACCAGCTTGGAAATATCCTTGTGCTCTGCCACTCCCGGGTAAAAATTCTTCAGCTTCCGTGCGGGAATAACTTCTTCAAAGGATTCTGAGAACACACATTTTTATTCTATAGATAACTCATGCATTCAACTTTAAATACTATCAACTGTAATTATCTATATCCTTTTCAAACTTCAAATTCTTAAAGACCTACCTCCCTCAAGTAATTAACAGCTAATCTCTCACTAGTTTTATTTATTCTTATTAAATCGTTGTGTCATATTTTGAGGTCTAGGTTTCTTGAAAGTATTTGTGTGTAGGCACGCTTGGTCGTTCAATCATGTTCCAACTCTTTTGCGCCCCCATTGACAATAGTGGCCTGCCAGCTTCCTCTGTCCGTGGGACTTCCCAGGCAAGAATACTAGGGTGGGTTTCCATTTCCTTCTCCAGGGGATCTTCCTGACCCAGGGATCAAACCCACTTCTCCTGCATCTCCTGCATTGGCAGGTGGATTCTTTACCACTGATCTATCTGGGATGCCTTCATTAAAGTGAGGAAACTGCTATTCAGAGGAGAGAACTGAAAACCAGTTGAAAGACACTGTTTAACAACCTCCTCCAAAACAAACGTCCTCCAAGGAGAGATCAAAAGAGTTGAAATTCCATATATATGCGTTAGTATACTATATTGTTGTTTTTCCTTCTGGCTTACTATGGCAAAACCAACATGATAATGTAAAGAAAATAAAAAATAAATTAATTAATTTAAAAATCTTAAAAAAAAAGTTGAAATTGCTATCCCACAGAACAGCCTTGTGGTTAAAGGAGAGGTATGACATTTATTGGGGCTTCCCTTGTAGCTCAGCAGTAAAGAATCCACCTGCCAGTGCAGGGAACGAGGGTTTGATCCCTGGGTCAGAAAGATCCCCTAGAGAAGGAAATGGCAATCCACTCCAGTATTCAGGCCTGGAAAACCCCATGGACAGAGGAGTCTGGCGGGCTACAGTCCACGGGGTTGCAAAGAGTCAGACACGACTTAGCAACTAAACATGACAACAACTATATTTATTACCCAAATGCGTTAAGCTAATTATTTAAACTTCATAGAAAGCCTTGAGAGGATTAAATGATGCAACATACATTTGTCTTCAACTCAGCATCTAGTATATAAAGACCACACAACCACTATTAAACACCACCATAAACACCTGTTGTTAAAAGCCAGTATTCTCAAGTATTCTTCATCAGGTACAGACCATACAGATACTTTTGTCTGGCCCAGACAGTTCCCTACTTTTGTTAAAGTGGTTGTTAACAATTAAAAAATCATGAGATTTCATGAAAAATTTGAGATTTCCACCTTCTCTTTTAAAATGGTTTAATCTGGTATTCCTGCCTAGCAACAGTTGGCTGAACTACCCATAAAACAATACTGACTTTGGGTGGGGGTGAAAAAAAAGGGGAGATGTTGATCAAAGGGTACAAACTTTCATTATTGTAATGAATAAATTCTGGAAATATATATGTACTGGTAAGGTACAGTATAATAATAATGTGTACTTGAAGTCTGCTAAGAAAGTAGACCTCAGGTGTTCTCACCACACACACACACACACACACACACACACACACACAAATGATTAACTATGAGAGGTGATGAATACGCTACTTACTCTGATTGTGGAAACCACAATAGTGCACATATATCAAAACATCATACTGTACACCTCAGATATGTACAACTTTTCTCAAAAATAAATAAAAATTTAATGTGGCATAATAGCAAGAAAGAAAAAGAAAAAAAGTTTGGCTTTCTATACAAGTATCCAAAAATATCCATGGAATTTGGGGTCAGTGTCATATCACACCCTTAATTATTTAAGGGAATAGCTTAAATAAACTTTATGTACAAAGCACATTATGACCAGATTTTCTAAGCACCATGTTCTAGCAAACTAAGTTTATCAGACCAAATACAAGCCTGAAAATAGAATTAGTTCTAAGGTTTGTTTTCATTTTTAACTTTGAGTCTGAGACTATGATAGTAGAACAGTGATAAATATCTTTGTTCACCCATGACCAAAATCTGAAATGTCTGCATGCTATGTTAAGATGGAAGATGGAGAACACTCGTTTTTTTAATGCAAAAGTTAACCATCAAACATATAAAACTGATTTCAAAAATATATGTTGTAATATCCAGGAAAAATTAGAAAGACTTATTTACTGTTATAATTCTGAGACTCTACTGATCTGAGATTTAACATTCTTACTTTCTTCCCTCTTCAATGGCTTTCCTGGGCTTGAATGGGCCAACTCCATAGTCGTACGGGAGGTACTGCTAATGACCCTCTTGATGTGACGGGTCTGCTGCTGGCCCCAATGAGCTACTCCTCTGCTGACCTCCAGGGTTAACTGGATCATACGGTTAATGGCTTGCTGGATGTCATCCAAGCTAGGAACCATTACCTGTGGAAAGAAGAAACAAGTCCCAGGTGCTCCCAACACAGACAAACCCACCCCTCTGACTGTCACCATCCCCACTCCCTTCTGAGTGGGGAAAGTCTGCTTCAAGGAGAGGGATAGTAGAGGAAGGTAGGCTGCAGACTTAACCATCTTCAAGCTTTCCCACCCTACCCATTCCTGCAGGCAGAAAGGTCGAGCACAGAACTTGTCACCCTTTCCCCGTGAGGGTGTCTGGATGCAGGCGTGTGCATGCACTGTATGTCCATGAAGCAGAAAACCTGAAGAAGCTATACTGCCAAGATTTTGACTTCAGTTCTTCCAAATGTGCCAAATAGGCATAGAAGCTGTCCTCTAGGAGGCCAGACTGTGTACATGCAGTGTTAGGTGAGCCATAGATCATTCCTGCCTGGTCTTAACCCCTGGATCATCACAGAACGCACCACAGTCATCCTGATGACTTGATGCTCCACATGCCAACAAGCAGCAGGAGAGCTGGTGGTAGAGAAAAGCGCCCTGAGGAAATATAAGGGACCTGTGCACTCAAGGCACAGCTTTGTTCTTTCTTTCTTTCTATTCTGCCATGGATTGCCTCACACTTGGGTGCTCAGGACAGAGATGTGGACTTCTGAGATGGTCTTATTTAGATAATGTCTGAAGAAAAAGCAAGATGATTTGTAGGGTACTTGCTAATTATGGCCCACCAGACACTTAACTCTGATACACCATGAGCTCTGCAGAAGTAATTTTTATAATAGATATTAATGATACACTCTGATTTTTGTTAAATGCTAAGGTGAGGTCAAAAAGCACACAGGACCAAGAGATTAAAGTTCAGTCCTAATGCTGTACTTCTTTTTAAGTCTCTGATGAACTTGTTACAATATTGCTTCTGTTTCAGTTTTCTTGGCCACAAGGCATGTGGGATCTCAGCTCCCCAACCAGGAATCAAACCCATATCCCCTACATTCAAAGGCAAAGTCTTAATTACTGGATAGCCAGGCAAGTCCCTATACTTCTTAAATACATTACCAAAATATCACTGTATTAACTTGGATATTTCATAATACTTACCACATTAGGAATCGCAAGATGTACTTCAGATTTTAAAAAAGAAATAATATCTTCTGACCGCTTTCGTCCATAAGGGCTGTAATAAGATGGACATTTAACTCAGAAACCTTAACCTAATATTTAATAAATAGCATGGATATGCTACAACTTTCAACCCTGAAAAATAAGGACAATTTTCAAAATGCTGAATTACTTGAAGAGACTATTATTTACAATGGAACCATAAATTTCATGAACTCATTCATAGGCTAAGAAAACTTTTAATCTTCTTTGAAATGACATATTAGTCTTTTATCCATTTTCTAATATTTTAATGTTTCATTCTCTCAGGATGTACCACCTAAAAATGTTCACCTCAAGCACTCCTTTTTCCCAGTCCCACAATAGGTGCTGAAAATGACCAACAAAAAGCATATACCTTCATATACATTATTCTGTGTGTGTACAAGATTAAACAGGAGGTTTCAAGTCAAAGCCTTCCAGAAAGTAATTTTTACAACAATATCAATTATGCTCAAAAGTACAGATATACGGACACATGAATGCAATTAATGAATGGCACACATCGGCCTGAAAATTATTAGTAGTTTGGTTATCTCCCTCTGCCTGATCTCTGTCCCACCCTAGATGAAATTTAGTAAGTGTAAACTTTCCATAGAAAGAAATGCTATCATTACTGAAAAACTACACCTCCGTTGATAACAGAGGAGGTTCACAGGTAAACATATTATTGCAAGGAAGCCTTTGAACTGGAAGTGAGCAAGCAAACAAAGGAAAAAACTTCTAATTCTTAGTCTCACTGTGAAATATAAGAAGTGTAGACTGTATTTAAAAGGGTACAATCTGAGAAAAAGAAAGAGTTTTATAAAGTATAATCGAGCAGCTGAACTAACAGAAGCAATGGACAGCATACTAGATCCTTCAGTGACTTATTTGACAAACTAAAGGATTAGCTTAAGGAATTCTCCAATCATTCCCATACAAAATATGAGACATACATTACTTAAGGAAAAGGTAATAAAGATAAATTTATCCTCCACTTAGTGTACCACAGGTGCTTTTCCAAGCACTTTTCCATAAATTGAAGTATTTCATGCTCACGTGAACTCTTGACACAGATTCCATGATTATTATTTCCTTATTGTAGATGAGGAAACCAAGGCAGAGAGAGATTAAGTAACTCAAAGAGGGTTACTCAGCTCAGAGATGCTCTACTACCTAGGATCCACTGTGGAAACCCTACATATAGTAAATTTAAGCATAGCCCTTCTCAAATCTTTAGAATACACTTACTTTTTCATCTTGAAAAGTTTCTCTGTGTGCCTCAGGATTAATGGGGAAAAAACACATTATCTGTGAATTTCCAGTATGAAAGGGGAAAAAAATCCTGTAAGCAGTAAAAAACTGTTACTTAGAAGAGAAAATCATATTAGCCTCAGAACTCACATCTGAAAACAGAAACAAAAGAAGCCAGTGAAACAGTATTTGTGGAGTGCGAGAGAAAGAGGCTATGATGCAAGCTGACCGAACAGTCTTCACAGGTTCAGGAAAGAGAGATGCTTTAGACAAGGGAGGATTCTGCAGTAGTATACTCATGCATGCCTCTTCAAAAATCACAGAAGTACAGTTTCAAATTAACATGGAATTCTGAGTTCAGACTTCAAAAATGCCTCCCTGTGCAAGTCCGTCACAATCATGGACAGACCTTGAAGGACCTGAATATACTCAAAAAGGTTAGCATCACCATACACCAGGCAGGCATCAGAAACACACAGTGGCCTGGCCAGGGCTCTGATCAGGAAACAAGCAGTGGTAGAGGGACCTGGCCCCTGTGGACTACGGGGGGCTAAAGTAGTCCACGTGAGAGGGGACGCATTCAGGCTTGCTGCCAGACACTAGACATTGAGGTGATGCTTCCCCACTTATAAAGACAGGCAAAACAACAAGATGTTTGCCAACCTCCTGCCCGCAGCTGCAGCTTTTCCAAAAGATGTTTTCACCTAGGGTGAAAGGAGTGAATCCACAGCATCCTCATTTTGCCACTAAGCGGAGCCGCCCACGTGCTCCCTCAGGAACCTGCCATGTCCCAGCATCTCTTCAGGGGATACGTAACTGTGAACAAATGCAACCCAGACCTGCACTCGAGGTGCCAAGGGTCATGCAGAGACAAGAGAAAGACACGAAAGAAAGAGGGAGAAACACACAAACACAATCAAAGAAAAACTCTTGCTCAAGGAGAGTCTACAAATAAATTCCAATACGCATGCCTAAGTCTAACGTAAAGAAAGAGGACTAACGACATCAATAATTGAAACAAAACCTCACTCCAGATAAAGTTTAATGTATAGAAGTATGACAAACTCAAATATAAATATATTAATGATGTTCAAAGAGATAAATAAAGCCATCTTCCAAAAAGTAATAAACTGCTAAACTAAAAAGGCAAGAATGATAGTATCTAGAGGATAAGAACAAAATATCAATTGAAATATTTAAGACACAGTAGATGAGACCACCTTTAGGCTAGATACAGAGATACTTGGCAATGACGTAGGCCAGAAAGGCAAAAAAGATGAATATATGACAGCGAGGAGACAGGAAAGACAGACTGACATGCCCCAGCATTTGAGACGGCCAAATAACCACGGTGCCCGCAACAGTTTTGGTTGAAGTCCACCCTGAATCTTCATCTAGATAGTGCCTCTTCACTCAAAACTGTGTCCAAGGTGGAACAATAGATTATATGGTCAACCTACTCAACATTCAGCTACAGGAGTTCCATATGAAGAGGAGGAAGAGACTATCTCAGAAGCAATAACTCAAGAGGAAACTGCTGAGGATTTTCCAGGATTAAAGAACACTACAAGTCATCAAACAGAAAGTGCACTCTGAGACTAAAGCATGACTAAATAAAGACAAATCCACCCCAGGAAAGGAAGAACATCAAGGATAAAAAAACAATTTTCAGTTAGACTCACTGCACACTTCTCATCAGCATCAATATATGTCAGGAAAAAATGAAGAAATATTTTCTCCAAGTGCTGAGAGAAAAACAGAAGTTTTTTATACAGCCAAATTGGTTCAGACTTAAAATGAAGACTAAGAGAGCTTACATATCACCCATGCTTACTGAGGAAACAGGGGTATAAAATAAATACACAAGAACCTGGAGATTTTAATAAAATATACCAGTAAATATATTATTTTATAGTGTTCAAAAAATAGGTAAAAGCAAAATATCACACAGCAATTATAAAGTTCATGCCAAATCCTTTGCAGTTAGAAATAAGATGACAAAACTGAAAAAAATAAAGACAGTGCTTTTTAAAAAATGGAGATAAATATATGTATTCTAAATTTGAAGGTAACTACTTAAAGGACTGAAGTATAGGAAAGAGAATAAAAGAGGGAAATTATCCATCTCAAGGATAACAGATAATAAATGAACCAAGGAAAAAGGATAGTAAGAAACTACAAAATAGAATGTCATAAATTAACTGTATCAAAAAATCCAAAAATGTAAGTCAATTAAAACCCATTAAATGGTACAGATAATCAGATTAAATAAAAATAATCAGGTATATAATCCTTTTGAGGTAAAACAAAAAACTTTACAGAAAAAAATGAAATGAAGGGATAGAAAAAGATATACCAGAAAATCTGGGAAAGTAAAATTAATGACAGACCAAAAAGAATGAGAAATCAGGATTAATATGGATAATGAGGCTCATCAAAAAGAAATAAAGTGTTCTAGCAGACTTAACTATATGATGTCGCATGCACCTAGCCACATAGCCTTAGAAGATATAAAATGAGAACTAACCAAAACAGAAGGAAAAATTGACAACTTCACGATCACATTGGGAGATCTGAATAGTGCAATTTAATTAAATTTTAGCAGTGAATAACCAATGAATAAACCTAGCAAAAATGTACAAGACTTTTACACAGTGAATTAAAAAACTTTATTGAGAAATATTTTAAAAATGAAAAATAAATGGAGAGGTAATCTATGATTCTGAATGGAAGACTCAATATAGTAAGGATGCTAATACCCTCCAAATTACCTATAGATTCAATGTAATTTAAATAACTATCCCAAAAGAAAAATTAATTTTCTTTTTTAAATAATTAACTATATGGGAAAGAAATACTGGTCTCCTACTTCACACTAAACACAAAAATAAATACCATGTGGATTAAACCCCTAACTGTAAAAGATAAAACTTTAAAACTTTCAGAAGACATGATGAAGTAGAGAAAAATTTCATTTAAAAGGCACAGAAATCACAAATCACTAAGGAAAAGATTGATAAATTTGAATTTTAACTCAACAAAGAATACCACAAATAGAACAAAAAGGCACAACTGAGATAAGATATCTGCTATATCAACAAAGTAATATATTGAGACCATCCATGAATAAATCCAATCACATAGTAAAACAGACAGAAGGAAGGAAGGAGGTTGGGAATGAGGGAGAAGGGAAAGAAGAAAATAGAAAAAGGAAGGAAAGGAAAAAGAAGGAAAGACAAATTTTTTTAAAAAGGAAGCTCAAATGGCTCATAAACATAAACACATGTTTAACCTCATCAGTAACCAGGAAAGTGATCATTTAAATCCCAGTGAGATGCCATTTTACACCTATACACACTGGCAAGAATTTTTTAATTGAACGAGATCAACTGTGTGCAAGGATGAGGAGCCGTGCTAGACTTGTTGTTGCTGTCGTTTGGTCACTAAGTTGTGTCCAATTCTTTGCAACACTATGGACTGTAGCACGCCAGGCTCCTCTGTCCTCCACTATCTCCCAGAGTTGGCTCAAACTCATGCCCACTGAGTCGGTGATGCTATCTAATCATCCATTCTCCACTGTCCCTTCTCCTTTTGCCTTCAGTCTTTCCCAGCATCAGGGTCTTTTCCAATGAGTTGGCCCTTCGCATCAGGTGGCCAAAAGTATCGGAGCTTTAGCATCAGTCCTTCTAGTAAATATTCAGGGTTGATTTCCTTTAGCATTGACTGGTGTTGATCTCCATGCTGTCCAAGGGACTGTCCAGAATCTTCTCTAGCACCACAATTCAAAGCATCAATTCTCTGGCACTCAGCCTTCTTTATGGTCCAACTCTCACTACTGGTAAAACCATAGCTCTGTCTATGCAGACCTTCGCTAGCAAAGTGATGTCTCTGCCTTCTACTATGCTCTCTAGGTTTGTCGTAGCTTTCCTTCCAAGCAGCAAGAATGCTATGCACTGCCTGGTAAAGTGAGGAGTGCACACACCCCAGGGCCAGCCATCCCACTCAGCAGATGCAGCACAAGATGGGCACAAGAGTGTTCACAACAGCCCAAACTGCAAACACCTCAAACGATCACCACCAGTAGAACTGATAAAACAGACTGTGTATACTCTGGCTAAATAAAAATGAAAACAATTTATATCAGCATAAACGCATCTCAAAAACAATACTGAACACAGTTCAAATACAGGCAAAATTAAACAATACAAACATGGGGTAAACTGTAAAAAAAGAAAAAAAGCAAAATAAGATGATGATAAACATCAAGTTCTGAACAGTGGCTACCTCTGCATGAGTAGAGAAGGGACCAGTAAGGGGACTGGAATGGTCAACGTTCTTCGTTCTTGGCCTGGCTGCTAGGAATATGGTTGTTCATTTATCACTGTTTTTATAATATTACACAGTAATACTTTACTGTGTAAACATTACTGTATTGTTTTTATACAATATTTTCATAAGTGCCATATTTTAAATTTTATACCTTTTAAAATCAACGAATAAAAATTAAAAGTACTTTAGCATTGTGCTGCAATAGTATTACCAGACATATTTAGTGTATTTTCCACTTGCCTGGCAACAAATATTCTTCTTTTCATTGTGTCCAAAGATAACCGTGTAGCTTTTTGAAGACTGTCTAGTAATTGATGAGAGAAAAAAGCGTAGACCTCTTTACATTCCTATAATGAAAAATCATATTAAATTTGGTACAAAAAAATCTAACACTCCCAAAGCAATAATACAATATTAGAAGTGACATGCAAGTAAGAATATATGAAAAATGTGCTTTCATAAACACCCCAGAAAATTAGAAGGTGTTACTCCAAAGCCAAACTTCAACAACAGTTAGTTGAAAATAATCCTGGTTTGCTCAATATTCAATAAGTCACTCAACAAAACTGAAGCATTTAGGGGTGTGTACTCCTCAATGCTTAGAGGTATAGACACAGGAGGATATTTAAACTCCAATCTCAGAAGTCTCAGTTTGGTGAATAAATACACTTTAAAATGCAAAATGACTTCACTGGCAGTCCAGGGGTGGGGACTGTGTGCTTCCACTGCAGGGGACGTGGGTTCAATGCTTGTTCAGGGAACTGGGATCCCACATGCCATACCATGCAGTCAAATAATAATAATAAATTATTAAAGTCAGTGGCTGACTTTATTTTTGGGGGGGCTCCAAAATCAATGCAGATGGTAACTGCAGCAATGAAATTAAAAGATACTCCTTGGAAGGAAAGTTATGATCAATCTAGACAGCATATTAAAAAGCAAAGACATTAGTTTGTCAACAAAGGTCTGCCTAGTCAAGGCTATGGTTTTTCCCATAGTCATGTATGGATGTGAGAGTTGGACTACAAAGAAAGCTGAGCACCGAAGAATTGATGCTTTCGAACTGTGGTGCTGGAGAAGACTCTTGAGAGTCCACTGGGCTGTAAGGAGATCCAACCAGTCCATCCTAAAGGAAATCAGTCCTGGGTGTTCACTGGAAGGACTGAGGCTGAAGCTGAAACTCCAATATTTTGGCCACCTGATGTGAAGAGCTGACTCACTTGAAAAGACCCTGATGTTGGTAAAGATTGAAGGCAGGAGGAGAAGGGGATGACAAAGGATGAGATGGTTGGATGGCATCACTGACTCAATGGACATGAGTTTGGGTGGACTCCGGGAGTTGGTGATGGATAGGGAGGCCTGGCGTGCTACGGTTCATGGGGTTGCAGGGAGTCGGACACGACTGAGCGACTGAACTGAACCAAACTGAATAATAATAATAAAACTGCCTTTAAAAAATGTATGATACCCAAATGTATGGGATGAAACCTCCACTGTCTTGGCACCATGGTTTGCCCCTGTCAGTCCTTCTTTCCCTCCAGGAGAGTAGGAGCCATACTTACTGGTCAGAGTACAGAATAAATATTGAGCCTGGGCAGGTGTCAGGGCACCACATCTTGCTTCACAGTGAGTCCCACACCCATGGCCAGGCTCCGGCCACACTGTTCCTGCCCACCCCATGCCCTGCCCCTCTCTGAGACTGGGTGGGCCAGTCAGGTGGAGTTGGTTCAGAAGGGAGGCCTGTCAGGTGTTAACAAAGAGGAATATGATCAGGGTTGGTCAAGCACCAGGCTACAGCGCAGGCAGGATATCATGAGATGTTTAGGCTAGACCACTGTGGAAGCAATGTGGAAGATGGATTTGAGAGGCAGAGGCTGTTGAGGAGGTGCCCACCCCTGATGCAGCTCCAAATGATCCCGCAGCTCCAGAGGCTCTGATGGTACTCAGTACGGTACTCAGTCTTGCTCTCAGGACTCCAGCCAGTGTCACAGGGAATGCAGTTGGAAGCGAAGGACCCTCCAGCTGCCTCCCCACTGACCGATAGTGGCTGCCTAGTGTCTGGCCCTGAGAAGCCATCCACAGCTAAAATCTAGACTCAGCAGGAAAGTGTTTCCCAGTCAAATAGTTATACCATCCTTGAGTCAGAAGGTGAAAATGAAACACATGTGTGCTGTTTATTTCCAAAACGGTGTTGGAGTGTGGGTTGTATGTGTGTGTGTGTGTGCGTGTATCTGTATCAGTCGTATACAACTCTTAAAACCTCATGGACTATATAGCCCACTGGGCTCCTCTGTCCATGGAATTTTCCAGGCAAGAATACTGGAGTGGGTTGCCATTTCCTCCTCCAGAGGAATCTCCCCATCACAGGGATCAAACCCATGTCTCTTGCTTTGTAGGCAGATTCTTTATCACTAGCACCACTTGTGTGGGTTAGAGAGTATAAAAGCAAGTAAAATGGAGAAAGAATGAAAATATGGGTATGGAGGGTTAAAAAAAATTAATGGGGGACTTCCCCGGTGGCCCAGTGGTTAAAAGTCTGCCTTTCAATGCAGGGGACATGGGTTCAATTCGTGGTCAGGGATCAAAGATCCCACAAGCTGCAGAGCAACTACACCTGCTTACCACAACTACTGAGCCCAGGACCTCTAGAACCCTCTTACCACAACTAGAGACTCCGTGCACCATGACGAAAATCCCAGGTGACACAGGTAGGACCAGATCCAGCGGAATAAATAAATATTACAGAAAGAAAGAAAACAGATGGCAGCGGAAGAAATCAGGAATTGGTACAAACGGGGCAGTGGCATCCAGAGTTGGTGAACGGCCAGAAGGAGGAAGGAGGAAGGAGGAAGAATCCCAGTGTCGCCTCAGTTTCCATTCTCAGCACATCTCAGTGTAATGTCAAGCTCTGCCCACCTGGGGTTTCTCCTGCAGGGGAGTCCACAGGGTATCCACGGTGCTTATAAAAAACGCAGATCCCTGGGCCCCAGGTGAATCAAAGTCTGGTCTTGCAATACAGGTAACTCCATTAAAAACAGCGAGTGAGAACAAAGGTCTCCGTCCTGAGTCAAATGGATTGGCACTATGGCCCCAGATGTGACATTTTACTACATAAGAAAACATGGTCAGTCACAGCGGGGCAATAACTATGTAAACTGCAATTGACAGAGTCACATTAAAAGCAGATGATACTGGGGGAGAGCTGTAAGGACTGCTGTAACTTGTCAGATTCCCTAGTGTAGGACTGAAACTTACATTTTCTGGATTTTATTATAAATCCACACAGATTGGCTGCGGAACTGCCCAGGGGGGCGGGGCGGGGGGACACCATTTGGGATTGTCTCCGATCCTGTGAGACATACTTCTGTGAAATTGCATGAGGTTGTGTCACAATCATACCTTCTTAAATTCATCTTCTTTATCATCTTTAACATCAGCCTCAGGCACAATATTCGCATCATAATCAGTGCTTTCCCCATCTTCTGCCTCACTTCCAAAAACAACGTGCTTTCTCAGCTCTATAGACAAGATAAAACAAAAATAGAACATTTAATACTCAGCATTTGGTTTATTCTATATGACCAAACCTTCTTAGGAAGCTCCTTCGTTGAAAAATTCTTAACTGAAGAATTAAAAACTTGTTCCTGGGGGAATCACCCTTGAATTCAATTTAAATCAAGTACACTCTTCAAATACACTCTTAGTATCTAAAATTAAGGAACATTTAAAGAGGGCTCTACATGTTAGCTTTCTAAAATACCTGTTTAAGTTTTGACTTTGCTATCCTAACAAGCTGATATATTCGTGTTTTTGATACTTCTGAGGAAAACCACTTAAACTAAGTGGAAAATACTTATTTAAGCTCTGAGTTGTTTTTTGTTTGTTTGTTTTTTTAAAGCATACAAATTTATTTAATATAAGTTTTACATGACATGAGAGATTTCAAAAGGAAATTTAGACTTTCAGGGTTTCACACTAGGTTCGATAAAGAGTAGAAAATCATAGGGGAAAATGTGATAAGACTACAGGCAGTAACTGTGGGGATTTAGCAAGGCCCATTCTTTCTGATTCCTCTTAGCATCCTACCATCTTTGAAAATAAAGATGCTCCTTTCCTCTCTGGGTACATGAAAGCCTCTCAGATGAGGATCTTATGATCTAGGGAGAAAGTAGAGATTGGAGAGTCCTTCCTGCACCACCTGGAGTGGCTCCTGCCTGCAATGCAGGAGACCCAGGTTCAATCTCTGGGTCAGGAAGATTCCCTGGAGTAGGAAATGGCAACCCACTCCAGTATTCTTGTCTGGAGAATTAATGAATCTAAAGACTTGTTAGTTTGATTAGCATATTGATGCTACTTTTCCAGAAACTTTGCTTCATAGGTGGGTGAGCCCCTGTGTTTCCCCCAAAAAGCAAAGCTGTCTTTCAATAGTTTCAAATTTTATCCCTTGCAAAAACTCACTTTTAGGAACTTTGGTGCAGAATCTTGCAAGTGGATCATAACTGGCTATAACTTATTAAAGAAACACATTTAACATTTCTAGCAGTAAGTGAACATAGAAAAATATTAACAACATTTAACTAAAAATGATGGTTTGCCTGATCTCTGGGTTGGGAAGATCCCCTGATGAAGGGAATAGCAACCCACTCCAGTATTCTTGTCTGGAGAATTCCATGGACAGTGGAGCCTGGCAGGCTAGTCTGTGGGGTTGCAAAGAGTCAGACACAACTGAGCCACTAACACTTTCACACACACACAATGGTTTTCCCTTCAAATTAAAACTAAAAATTACTTATATTTATTACCTAAACTCCCCTCAGTAAATATATTATTTTCAGCAGTTCTTACAGGTCTTATACATTTAGGAAAGCAAAATGTATTTTATATATTAACCAATTTGTTTACTGAATTAAATTGAAATTTTTACTTGACAAAAACATCCATTTTCACCTACTCTTTCCCTTATTACTGGGAAGGGATATTTGCCTGCACATAGCTTGCTCCTCCACCTGTCCACCTTTCTTAACTTTAAGTTCTTAATTTTCCAATGATTAGGTCTCAAAAAACAGCTGATTTTTGCAGGCACAGCACAAACCCATTAATTAATTCCTATTGTGTGGGCTCTCTCTATATTCACAAGAACATTTTGGAATAGCAGAGCCTGAAAAGGTTATTACAGAGATAACTTTTTAAATGTTTGTTTTAATAAATAAAAGAGAAGTAAATCATTTGTAAACTTGAGTTTTAGCTAAGATCACTCGTGAGTGTGTGTGTGTGTGTATGTGTGTGTGTGTGTGTGTGTGTGTGTGTGTGTGTGTGCGCGCGCGCGCAAGCATTCAATCGTGTCCGACTCTGCAAGCTCATGGACTGTACCCTGCCAGACTCCTCTGTCCATTGGATTTTCCAGCCAAAAATACTGGAGTGGGTTGCCATTTTCTCCTTGAGGGGATCTTGAATCCACGTCTCTGGCGTCTCCTACATTAGGTGGATTCTTAACCACTGTAAGCTCAAGAGTTTCTCATCCTCAGCACTACTACTTTCGTTGTTGTTGGGGGCTGTCCTGTGCAATGGAGGATGTTCAGCAGCATCTCTGCCCTCTACTCAGATGGTTGTCATGCAATGTGACAACCAGCATGGTAGAATGAATGCTAAAAAAAAAAAAAGTTAACATAGTAGGCCAGAGACTGCTATCCATGTTAAGGCCTGCTTGCAAGGTTGGTCCTTAACAGGTATCTGGGGATTTGGATTTGGGGCTTCCCAGGTGGCTCAGTGGTACAGAATCTGTCTGCCAATGCAGGAGACATAGGTCGATCCCTGAGTAGGGAAAATCCCCTGGAGAAGGACATGGCAACCCACTCCAGTATTCTTGCCTGGGAAAACGCGTGTGCAGAGGAGCCTGGTGGGCTACAGTCCATGGGGTGGCAAAAGAGTCGGACATGACTTATCAACTGAACAACAATGACAACCTGGATTTCAGAGGGGTGCCCACCATTCCCTAACTCATAAAAAGGGCTCACTGTGCCTACACTGCGCAAATTGCATGGTTTATGCTCAACACCTGACCTCCTACCCAGAGTCTGGAATTCTGGTACACACTAAGCAGAGAGGGCCTTCTTGAGAGCATATCTGTAGCACTTGTGATTCAAACGTTTTTAACCAGTCACATTACCTGGTAACTGTCTTGCTCCTTTCCCACTGTACTTAACTTCATAAATAGTCTCAAATATTGATATAAGTTCTTTGACAGCTTCTTCCACATGCTTACTTTTGTGGTTTAGAATCTCAGCCCATTCTTTTGTGTATGTCTATTACATAAAGAAATGACTATTAATTTCCAGATACTTAAAACTACTGTGAAGCTTCTTAATACGACTTTAATTTGTCAAACTCTAATTAATGCTATTTGAAAATACCTAGAGATAGTGGCAAGTAGCATAACGATTCAGACTCCAAACTGTCAACAGCTAAAAGCAGCCTGAGAAACCTGTTAAGTCTCAAGCGAGGAAAAGGAGGAGAAAGAATAAAAATTCAAAGTTGTTTTGTTTTGTTTTTTGGCCATGCCAGGAAGCATACAGGATCTTAGTTCCCCGATCAGGAATGCATCCTGTGGCCCCTGTAGTGGAAGCATAGAGTCTTAACCACTGGACTGCCAGGGAAGTGCAAATTCAAAGTTTTTTACCTTACCTGATTCAATCATTCATAGAGATCTACACTCACATTCATATGAATAAAAAGAAAGAAGCCTGAAGACATAAGAGAGATAAGGATGTCACAAGTTGAAAGTGAGAAATGGTTTTAAAAATGACAATCCAAAGTGTTGTTTTGAGATTCAAATGAGACAAGGTTTTTAACTGAGCATCATGTCATATGTGAGGCACCAATTTAAGAGCTTTATGTGTATGAACTCATTTAGTTAAATGACAGCCTCTTGGGATAGGTAATATTATTGTCCCCATTTCACAGATGAGAAAACTGAGTCTTGAAAAGAATAAAAAATTTGCCCAAGGTCACACAGTGGGGTGGTAAGAATAGGGGTTTGAAACCAGCTTTGTGTGATTCTAAAAGTCTGTGCTTTTTGCCTTTTGAATGTTTCTAGTAACAAATACTTTAGGAAGAAATTGAGAACTAGTTAAATCCAGAAAAGAAAGCTGGCTTATAAAATTGAACAAGCCTTTTGACGTACACTGTCCATGCATTTTAGAAAAGAGAAAAGTAAATGGTAGCAGCCAACTTGGCCCTTTAAAAAGGAGCCCGCATCTATCTATGCAAATTCCATCCAGACAAGCTCTGGAGGATCCCACAGCCTCCTTGCACAGCTCTCAGGCGTTCCTCTCTTGGCTACTAGATTGAGAGAGACAGACGCCTAAGCTTGTCCCCCTGATTTATACCACCTCACCTGTATTTTAAACCATCTTCATCTTTTCTCAATTTCAGGGGCAATGATGTTCCTCCTCTTACCGAAAGACAGTCTCCCTTCCCTCCTATCCCTACCAACTCTTCAGACCTCATTCCTCCATTCATTCACTCCATCCTTTCTAATTTATTCAACACACTATTAAACTTTGGAATGCAATGGAGGCTGACAGCCACTTCAGTCCAGCAGGGAAATCAAGTGTTAAGTGGACACAATTCCAGCTGACCACAGAAGAAGGGACACACCTGTTTATATATACACATCCTCTACTTGCTTTGAAATCCCCTAAAGAGACACAGGAGACTCAGGTACGATCCCTGGGTCGAGAAGATCCCTTGGAGGAGGAAATGAAAACCCATTCCAGTATTCTTACCTGGAAAATCCCATGGACAGAGGAGCCTGGTGGGCTACAGTCCATGGGGTTGCAAGGGAGTTGGACACGACTGAGCACACACACACACACACACGCACAAGGAAGGAACCAGACTACTAGTTAAACATGACAGATTAGACACAGGTCTATTTTGACACTCTCCTGGAAACCTCTACAAAATAACATAAAGTCATCTTTTATGTTAAAAGAACATGCTCACAAGAATAAATGGGAGGATGCCATAGAAATCCCTCTGTATGTTTTCAATACCATATAATACTGAAACTAATGGTATTTGACAACTGGTGCTAGTACAAATGAATAATCCACTTGCAAAATAATGAAACTGGATCATTACACCATACACAAAAACTAACTCAAAATGAAGCACGGATCTAAATGTGACAGTGAAAACCAGAAAACTTTCAAAAGAAAACATAAGCGTGTATCTTCATGTTCTTGGATAAGGCAAAGTTTTCTTTGATATTTGACACCAAAGCAGAACAGCAACAACAGAAACAGATGAAATGGACATCATCAAAATTTAAAACTTTGCGGCTTCAAAGGATACCACGAAGACAATGAAAAGACAACCCACAGAATGGGAGAAAAATTTCACAATCTGATAAGAGACTAGTATCCAGAACATACACGTAACTATTACAACTAAAAAATAAAAAGTCAGATTACCCAATTTTAAAATGAACAAAGGATTTGAATAGACATTTCTAACACCACTTCATACCTACTGCTGCGCTTCAGTCATGTCCGATTCTTTGCGACCCCAAAGATGGCAGCCCACCAGGCTCAGGGATTCTCCAGGCAAGAACACTGGAGTGGGTTGCCATTTCCTTCTCCAATGCATGAAAGTGAAAAGTGAAAGTGAAGTCGCTCAGTTGTGTCCAACTCCTAGCAACCCCATGGACTGCAGCCTACAAGGCTCCTCTGTCCATGGGATTTTCCAGGCAAGAGTACTACTAAAAAGGCAATAATCAAAAAGATGAATAATAAGTATTGGCAAGGGTGTAGAGAAACTGGAACCCTCACATACTACTGGTGGGAATGTAAAATAATGCAGCCAGTTTGGAAAAGTCTGACTGTTCTTCAAAAGGCTGAACATGTACTTAACATACAACCCAACAATTCCACTCCTAAATATATGCCCAAGAGAAATGAAAGTATGTCCCTGTAAAAACTTGTACATTTATGTTCACAGCAGCATTATTCATAAAGGCCAAAAAATGAGAATCCGAATGTCCATCAACTGATGAATGGATAACTAAAACACGGTCCACCCACAGAATGCACTATGACTCAGCAGGAAAAAGAAACGTAGTACTGATATATGGGACAGTATGAATGAACACTGAGCTACGCCAAAAAAGCCAGTCACAATATACCACATACCATATGATTCCTTTTATAAGAAATGTCTACAGTAGGCAAGTATATGGAGACAGAAAGCAAATTAGTGGTGGCCTAGGGCTGGGAGGGTTGAGAGAAAATCATAATGACTGCTAGTGGATATGGGATTTCTTCTGGGGAGATGACCTGATCTAAGATTGATTGTGGTGACCATTGCACAATTCTGTCAATATCTTAAAACCACTGAATTGTACGAGCTTTTTTTTTTTTTGGCTGCGCCACATAGCTTACCAGATCTTAGTTCCCCACCCAGGGATCAAACTCATGCTTTCTGCAGTGGGAAGCACAGAGTCCTAACCACTGGATCACCAGGCAGTTCCCGAATTGTACACTTTAAATGGTGAATTATAGTTCAATAAATTTGTCAAAAAACAATAGCTAGTGCCAGAAATAACTGGAAGCAGGAATTGAGGGGAATGGAGCAGGGAAAAGAGAAATGGGAGAGTGAAGGCAGCTTGAGTGAGCATTTGCAGAAGTTTAGTTGTGAAGGAGATGTGAGAGCATTTTTGTTTGCTGGCAAGAAAAGAGGGAGACTATATTCGACTACTGGGGGGCGGGGTCCCCTAGACAGGACAAAGCTGAAGATCTAGAAAAAGGAAGACTGGTGGAGTCAGGCTGCCAAGAACAAGAAGGCGTGGACTCCAGAGGCCACGTGTAGGACCTCAATCATGAAAAGAGGTGAGAACTTTCTCCACAGAACCAGAAGGAAGGAAGAGTTGGATGCAGAAGTTAGCAATGCACCAAGAGCTCTGGGATTGTGCAAATTGTTTACATGACTTTAATTCCAGAAACTACAATTAATCCTTGCAACTCTGTGAAATCCAGCTTGGGAGACAGTCCAGGTGCAGGTTATTCTCCATTTGCCTCCTGCAACCCATTCCTAGCTCTTCTCTGCTCTGCCTTATGCAGAGGGAAGCTGCCTCCTAGGGCTCTCTGATTCTCTGACTTGCGGTTGGATTTGATCCAGTGGGAGGCACCAGCAGGAAATAGGAGAGCAGGAGAGGAGGGTACCTCCCACTCCCTCCTTGGCAGAGGAGGGCAGGGCTGCATCTCTGGTAGAGTCTGTGTCTCTTCATAAATTCAGTTCCTATGGGATGAGCCCTCCACGTTCTCACTGGACTCTGAAAGCACTCTTTCCTCCTTTGGCGCCTTCAGCCCCAGCAGTGCTGATGACTTTCACCCTTGGGACTCCTGGAGTGTCTCACCTTGCTGGGCTCTACACCCATTCAGTCCCAAACGCAATAATCCAGCCCCATCCTAGTTCCTGAACCCTGATCAAAGAACTCACATTTTATCCTTGCTATGAATTAGGTCATCTCAGATAGCCATGACAGCTCATACTGTCAGGAAAGCCAGGAGTAAGAAACTTAGATGTACACATTCCACCACAAAGAAATTTCCTGTCTCAGCTGGCGACCGATGGCACAGCTATCCTCTTTAACAAGTGGCAGAATAATGCCATGAGATAACACACTATAAAAACTGACTCCATATGATGTCACTACCAGTTGGGTAATGCCCAACTTTGTGAGATGCTTCACAAGGCAAGGCATCTTTTCCTGATAAGGACCATATCTCTTCATGAGAAGAACAGCTAGTCCTTGAAGATTAATAAGACCATTCTCACAGCTGAGTGAAACAGACTGCAATACCAAGGAGCATGCCAGGGATGAAATGGAAGGCAGTCAAACTAATTTTGTGAGCGGTTTTCTATTTTTAAAAATTGAGATATAATTCATATAACATAAACTGTGCACCTTGTAAAGTGCATAGTTCACTGATTTTTAGTATAGTCACAAAGCTGAGGAGCCATCACTGACATCTAATTCCAGAATGTTTTCATCATCCCCAAAAGAATCCCCCTATATCCATTAGCAGTCACTCCCCACCACCCTGGCAACCACTAATCTACTTTCTGTCTCTATGGAGCCAGGTTGATTTTGTGGACAGAATTTTTAATACCCTTTCATCTATTTCCCTGTGTTCTTCTATCTTAACTTGGATCATAATATTGCCCTGATTTCTGATTCCATTTGTATATCTATCAATATACAGATATGTTGATCAGGGTCCAGCAAGGAAATACACGCCACTCCATCTATTTTAACAGACAGACTGAGAGAATTTAATATTTAAAAAATTGGTTAAACAACTATTAAAGGATCAAAAGGGCAAAAAGGAACAGAGAGGTCACAGAGAGTAACTGTAGGAAGCAGCTCCCATCCCTGGGCATGGCAGAGTCCAGGGAGGAGGGTGACGTTGTTGAAACCTGGTACCGGGAGGTGAGGGAGACGCTTGGCAAGCACTGCTGCTTCACAAGCTCAGAGAGGGGCCTCTTGATGTTGGTATATGTGAGAGACACATGAAGCTGATTCTGGAAAGGCAGGAAAAAGCTAGGGCCTGGGGCTAACAGCCACTGCCAGGGTAACGGTGTCAGCAACGGAAGGCAATACAAGAAAGAGGAAGCCTGGTTTCTCCTCCAGTCTCCTTCTATTACCTATATTGCAAGCCTAAAAGGCAGCCAGCTGGCCAAAGATAAATGTAATTTGCTAGAGTCCCAGACCCAACATCCGGAGAAGGCAATGGCACCCCACTCCAGTACTCTTTTGCCTGGAAAATCCCATGGACGGAGGAGCCTGGCAGGCTTCAGTCCATGGGGTTGCACAGAGTCGGACACGACTGAAGCGACTTAGCAGCAGCAGCAGCAGCAGCCCCAACATCACAGAGTAGAAGGACTAACTGGAGGCCAACAGAAGACAGCTTTTAAATAATTACCATAACCACATCCTTATCTTAGATGTCCCAAGATAAGGAATACTTGCCGTTACTACAAATAAGCCCTGGTTCCCAATACAGTCTGGAACCACTGGTTAGTGCAAAATAACCTCACATCCCCCCAGATTAACATAATGTATGGCATGTTTCCAAAACTGATATCTCTCCAAAGTGTTATCCAGTGTGTATAATTTATAACATTACAAATCTTATTCTGTCTTCACTGTAATGGTCTAAGTGATAGGCTTAGTGTGAAGGCAGCCCACATGTTATTCCATCTTGGATCCCTCTGGGACATGTGACTGGGGCACACGGATTGACAAACATGCTCTCCCAAGTTTCACCTCCTGTATCTTGACCGGGGCCACCCATGTAACCACCACATTCACACTTGGTCACCCTTTATCCTCATTTTCCTCACTTGGGTGATCTGCTTCTCTTTCTATGCACAAGAAAGTTCTGTGTTTTTATGTTCAAAGAAAATTTTCTTTGGTAGTGTGAATTTCACCCTACTGAAAAGAGGACAGTGTCAGAACAGTTATATGCACACACCAATAGAAATGATTTTCATTGTCAAAAGGACAAAATGAAAAAAATTAATGGAGAGATGTCCTTACTCCTTTGTACGCTGTTAGTTTATAAGTAAGACTTGGTATGAAGTACATGGGCTTCCCTGGGAGCTCAGCTGGTAAGAATCTGCCTGCAATGCAAGAGACCCTGGTTTGATTCCTGGGTCAGGAAGATCCCCTGGAGAAGGAAATGGCAACCCACCCCAGTATTCTTGGGCTTCCCTGGTACCTCAGATGGTAAAGAATGTGCTTGTAAACTGGGAGACCTGGGTTCGATCCCTGGGTTGGGAAGATCCCCTGGAGAAAGAAACAACTACCCACTCCAGTATTCTTGCCTGGAGAACTCCATGGACAGAGGAGCTTGGCAGGCTACAGGCCATGGCGTCAAAAACAGTCAAACACAACTGGGTGACTTTCACTTTCATAGTCAGATTCCAGGATGAGCGAGAAGGAAATGACAAGCTGTTACCCCTCACCCCCAGGCAGGAAACAGGAGACTTCTTTGGACAACTTTAATTGCTGGAAAAAGATCTATACAACATTTGAAGGAATCTCCCTCCTAAAATAACATGGAGCCCAGGAATAGAACAGACTCTATTTGCCAAGCCAAGAAATACCATCCCAGGAATATTAGAGATGCAGAAATAATACTATAAAAATAGGTGGAAGTTAAAAATGAGTGCCATTCCTAGCACCTAGGGTGTGATCTTCAAATATCATTTTCCGCCAGTAACACTGAAAGGCTAGTTGGAAAATTGAGTTATCCCAGATCTGGGACAGAAAATGTACAAGATGAACCTAAGATTTCCAGCAGTTCCAGGAAGCAAGAAAGCTTTCAAAGACTACGAGACTCATATGAAAAACACAGAAGCCTGCCTGAAGAATTCTACTGGATAAAGATGATAAAATTTAAATAGAAAAAAAATAATGGAAGAAAAGAGAATAATGACTTCCATGGACTGAATCCCTCAAATACATAATAATCCATATATTCATAATGATCTTTAAATAATTTAAACTACAATGAGTATTTTAGAAATTGCCAGTGAGCCAACTCATTGTTTTGAAAACTGGTATATAAAAGGAAAACTGAAGCACTGAACTTGAATTTTCTACACACTGTGTCATAGTAACCAACCAGTTAATGAAGGAAATTTCTTCTTTATAGAAGTATTTTATCCATAAATGTTAAAGTCAGAAAATCAACATTTTGCAATCTCTAGGCAACCATAATGGCTCTAGGCAATAATAATCAAAGATTGCCAAACTCTTCAGGAGAAAGGTTGGTGGGAAACTTTATAATGATGGATAAAGCTGACTGTATTTGAGCCCACTAATTAATCTTAAAATCACAAAAATGGAAACAACAATAAAATGTGCCTCCTGATGTGAAGCAATAGGAAGTACACGGTGAACTATTCTGTCAGGAAAAGCAAAAGTAATTGAACCCGAACTGAATCAATCCTCCAGAGCTAATTAAAATACATAGGAAATTCAAGGAATAGAGGACTAGGTCAACATGTTAAATCACACTACTGGGACTTCTCTGCTGTTTCAGTGGCTAAGACTTCATGCTTCCAATGCAAGGGGCCCAGGTTCGATCCCTGACCAGGGAACTAGATCCCACATGCCCCAACTGAGAGCTCGCATGCAGTAACTAAAGATCCTGTGTGCCACAACTCAGACCCAGTTCAGCCAAATAAAATAAATAAATGAGAGATATATATATTTTAATTTTTAATAATCACACTACTAGGATATGATAAGCAAAAGTCTAAAAAACATAGAAAATTCTATAGGACAAATGATCCCATTTCTTCAATAAATAAAGAGCATTAAAACAAAGAAGAAGGCCAAAAAAAAACAAAAACCCTTGAATAGACATTTCTCCAAAGAAATGTACAAATGGCCTACAAACACATGGAAAGATGCACAACTTCAGCAATCATTAGGAAAAGGCAAATCAAAACCACAAGGAGACTTCACATCCATTCAGATTATTATGAAAAATGTTTTAATTTTCAAAAATGAAAAATAATAACTGTCAGCAAGCAAGCAGAGAAATTGGAACCCTTGTTGTACACTGCTAGTGGGAAGCTAAAACAGTATGGCGACCGTGAAAAATATTTGGTGATTTCTCAAAAGCTAGACATAGAATTTACCATATGATCAGCAATTCCACTCTGAGTATACACCCAAAAGAATTTAAAGTAGGGACAGATAATTATACACCAGTGCTTAATTCATAGTTAAAAGGTGGTAAGAACCCAAATGTCCACCAACAGATGAATGGAAAAACAAAATGTGGCATATATATATACCACAGAACATTTCAGATCTAAAGAGGAACCAAATTCTGATACACACTACAATATGGATTAACCTTGAAAACATTATACTAAGTGAAGTAACACAGACACAAAAGGGCAATATTGCATGATTTCACCTACATGAGATACCTAAAATAGACAAATTCATAAACATAGAAAGCAGACTAGAGGTTACCAGGGGTTGGGTGGAAGGAAGGAAAACGGGAAGTACCTATTAAAATTGTTGAATTTAAAATTAAAAATTTAATTTAAAATTAAAATTGTTTAATAGGTACAGGATTCCTGTGTAAGATGATTTAAAAAAATGTTCTGGAAATATATGGTTACAAAACACTGAATTTTACTTAATGCCCCTGAACTGTACATTAAAAATGGTTAAAATTATAAAGTTTGCAGTATGTATATTTTATTGCAATAAAAAATTGCAAGCAAAGAAAGGGGAGATGACAGAAATTTAAAAGATACATGAATCAAATGCAATGTGTGAACCTATATGGTTCCTAATTCAAACACACCAACTCTAAAAAATAGATTCTACAAAAGCTAAATATATTCATAACCTATGACTATGATCCAGCAAACTCACTTAGAAGAATACACTCACCAAAACAGGTGCTGAGGTTCACAAAAACAAAACAAAACAAAAAAACAACCATGTACAAGAGTGCTCAGTGCATATAACCAAAGAATGTGAACTATCCAAGTGCCCCAAACAGCAGAATAGATATATAAATTGTAATAATCTTAGACACTGAAATACCAGCCAGCAATGAATGAGAATGAAAGAACTAGTGTCTCATGCAACTACAAAGATGAATCTCACAGACCCTGAGCAAAATAAGCTGGACATAAAGAATATATGCTCCTTGATTTCATTTGTGTGAAGTTCAAAACAAGTAAAACCAATATACAGTAACAGAAGCCAAAATGTTGATGACTTTGGGATAGAGGGTGTTTGCTGCCTGGAATGGAGCAGAAGGGATCATTTGCAATGAAGAAACGTTCTATACCTTGCTGTGGAGAAGGTTACAAGGGTGTGTCATATGTAAACACTCACTGAATAGCATCCTTAAGATTTGTACACTTCGCTGTATACACATTATATCTCAATTAAGAAAAAAAAAAGATATGGGCCTAAAGCGAGAAGTTGAAGCTACGACTTTTATGGGGACTTTCCCCCTCCCCATAAACAAAAAAAAAAAAATGAGGCTTTGTATCCCTCACAAGGGTAGCAGACCTTGAGACCTACCCTTGCCCTCCCTGCCACACCATCAGGCAAATCAAGGGCCATGCTCTTCAGGACAGTCAGCAATCTCGGTTGAGGCTCTAGGGGAGACAGATACAGTCTCCCTTGGAAATTTACAACCACTAGCTCAGCCTCACTCAAGTTTATGGCTTGAGATCACACTACCTCAAAGTTTTGAAAAAGAACTACTCAGAGACCTTGACCCACAACCTCTACAATCTGGGGGTGCAGGGGCTGCTCCACGCCTAAGTAGTTCTGAAGCAAGAGGCTGGCTGGCTACCCTAACCTCAAACAGCTCAGAAAGGTATCCTGCGAAGAGGATGCCACATTTCCATAGAAAGAGAGGTAAGAGCACCTGTTTCCCACAGCCAGGTTAGATCCCTTGAGATGGAACCATTCTTGGTTGTCTTGAAAAGGACATTAGCGAGGTGACCTAAACCACTAAGGAGGTGGGACGCAAAAGGCAGTCAAGAAAGGAAAAGGCTCAGAGTTCAAGACAAAAAGTAAATGCTTCTCAGAAAGACTATGTTACATGCCAGGCCTCAAAAATGATTAGACAGGATTCCCGTCTTTTGTGCTTTCGAGCCAATGGAGAACAAGTAGGTATTCAAGTAAGTTCAATTTAATGTGATGCTCAGGAGCTTAGGTGGGTACCACTGCTATTGAAGGATTTAAGCTGGGAAGTTCCTACAACAGGAGGATGATGGCTATGATGGGGCCAAACATGGGGGCAGAGAGACCAGTTAGCTCACAACATTAAATGACATACTCATGAGCATTAAAAGCCTGATCTGGAATTTAGGCTTTCTGAGTATGAGCTACCCGTTCTATTTGCTTGGCCCTTGTGATAAACCTTTGCTCAAAAGAGAAGGCATGACCTAACACAAGTGTAGTAGATATGGAAGAAAAGAGGCAATTCAAGAAGAATAGTAAGAGACAAACCTGGCTGAGCCCTAGAAGACTGGCTCTGGGGGATGGGAGCGAGAAAAGGACTCTAGATGACACCCAGGTGTTCACGTGACTTAAGGACAAAGTATGTGGCAGTTAAAACCATGAGAGTAGATGATACTGAACTGGGAGCATATCAGAGGAAGAAGGGCAGTGAACACTGAAAGGACCCCAGGGGACTTCAGCTGAGGTTGAGGACAGTATTAGGATAATGTCTAAGGTGTGACCATGAGCTTGAGCTGTTGACACCTTTGGAGCTGAGGAGGTTAAAAAAAAAATCCAGAATGTCTAAATGCCACGAACACAGATTTCTACTTTTAGAATGCAAATTCACATTTTAGTTTATGAGTTAGCATTTCTATGAAAAAAATATAACACATAAATGCATACCTCATTGAGTGTCAACATATCTTCTACTTTGGTAGCACCACTTTCAGGCAGGGAAATTAACACCGTTTTGGCTATCTCCTTTAGAACTGTATCAATATGCATTTCACACAAGTCATTGATCTACCAATGAGAAAACATGCCAAAGAAAACTCCTCTTTCATCCAAAAAGCACTTAAGTTATAAACTAATCTGGAGGGCTATATCTGGATACTTACATCCTGAGCCAAGCATGATTTGGTAGGAATTTTAGGAGTAAATCTTTTCTTGATGTGGAATTAAAACTTTATTGAGCAGCAACATGTGTCATAACCTCACATGCATGATCTCTTTCCAGCCCATGAGCACTAGCCCAGTTTTACAGCCAGAGAAACCAAGGCTCAGAGAAGTCAAGTAACCCAGAGAGGAACACAGAGCTGGTGAAAGTCGAAATATCCTACCTAGGTTTATCTGATTTTCGGGCCTTTGGGTTTTGTCTGTTACACCATGCCACCACCATAGACAGACTAGCATATCTAAAAGGTTATGCATGTTTTATGTAGCAAACATGTCAGAAATCAACAGACAGTCTCCAAGTGAGTAACTACATCATCTAATTAACATCAGATGCATTTAAGCCCACCATTCCACCATCTTCCACAGTCTACAAATATCCATTTTCTAAACTACACTGTGGAGCCAAACCATCATTTTAACATATTACAAGCAAGTTAATTCAGGGACAAGAACAAGGCAATTCTAAATTAAGAGGCCCCAAATCATTTAAAGAAATATAAAGCTTTTTTTTAATGTAATGATGATCTTTTAGTTAAAAGTCACTTAAATAGACTTAAAGAGCTTTCCACAGGTTAATTAAACTACTAACGTATAGCCTGAGTATTAATGCATATAGTTTTCAAAAATGTATCTCTCATACCTTCTTTAAGAGTTGGTTGAACATACCCAAAACTGAGTCAACTTCCTGAAAAAAGCTTTCTAGTGTTAAAGATGACCATGTCAATATTGTGAGCCCTTGTCTTAACACAGCTTCCACCTAGAAAAAGAAAAACCGGTTTCCCTTATTAAAAAGGAGCATCTGCATTCATAAAAAGGCTGCCTTTTATTACCTGTAAATATTATGGGCTGTATTTCCTTAATTCTATTTCCCCTCCATTATGCCTAGGAAAGGTGACTTTTTGTTTTTAATCATCTTTGGCTGTCCATAAAGCAATCGTGGATTCTTAGAGAGTACTCATTATTTAGATTTATTTGTTTTTCAAAGGCAACAAAACCTAGACAAGAAATCATTCTGCAGGGAAAACAGAGCTATAAAGTTGAACTAGAAAGAGGGTCTTGGCAAGAATAGATGTTCTAGAATCCATAATCTATAGAACTGGAATCTAATTTTAAACGACAGGGAAATCAACATAAACCATCAACATCACCAACCTTTTTCATTTTAGGGGTCATCAGATTGACAAACACAGGTGGCACTTCCTGACATAAATCATCATAATGCTGCAGGAGACCCTGTAAAAAGTCAAAATGGCATGTTTTACTTTGATTTATTTTAAAGCAACAGTCACATTTTGATTCATACCTAGAAGGTTTCATTTTACCCATTTCCTCATAGCCCTGAAAAATGGAGGTTGATTATTTGTACTAATTTGCTGTACTCTCCTTTCACATGTAAATTAACTGAGCATCCCCTTTAAACAGTAAGTCATGGGAGCTTCCTAGATTTACATTTCTAATAATTATTATTTAGCTGTCTTTTTAGATGCATGCAATTTGAAATGGTTTAGACAATTTTCTTTTCCTTAAGTCTGTCATTACACATTTTCACCCCTTCTGTTGCCTGTTTTCTGATATATTGCAGCTTACTTATTCCTGAAGCCACATTTGTCTTCTTTCATCAAAATAAAGGTCTACACAAAGCTTTTATATTTTTAGATGTTTTTTAGAGAAAGAACCATGATGATCAACTTTTGATCATTTTGTAATTTATTGCACTGTGTGATGGGAGATGTGGTTTCAGGTTAATTCTTACCCAAATTAACAATATTAAACTGTTTCAATGTTTACTTAATAGTTTCAAAGTGATTAATTCCTTTCCTCCTTTCTCTTACCTGTAGTTGAACTTTTATGTACACTTTACACTTGGCAAAGGCCTCTGACTTTCCTGATATCATTTCATACTAACTAAAATTATAACTTGATAAAATTTTTTGTATCAAGAAAACAAAAAGACAACCCACAGAAAATGAGAAAACAGACATTCTCCCAGAGACCTACAAATCACCAACATATACATGGAAACATCCTCAACATCAGCATCCACGAAGATATGCAAGTCAAAACCATATGGAATTACCACTTCACACCCAAATAATGTTCAAATGAAGAACACAGTAGCACATGTTGGCAAAGATGTGGAAAAAATGGAACCATCATGCACTGTTGATGAGAACATAAAATAATTGCAGTCTTTTTGGAAAACAGAGTGTGTCAGTTACTCAAAAAGTTAAACATAGTTATGAAGTTACAAAAACCCAGCAATTTCACTCCTAGGTTATATTCCTAAGAGGAAGAAAACATATCCACACAAAAACTTGCATCAAATATTCACAGCAGCATCACTCATAATGCAAAAATGTAGAAACAACCCAAAGGTGTGTCAACTGGTGAATGAATGCTTAAAATTGTGTGGTATAACCACACAATGGAATATTATTTAGCCATTAGCTTCCCTCATAGCTCAGTTGGTAAAGAATCTGCCTGCAATGCAGGAGACCCCAGTTTGATTTCTGGGTTGGGAAGACCCCATGGAGAAGGGAAAAGCTACCCACTCCAGTATTCTGTGTCCGACTCTTTGCAACCCCATGAACTGCAGCACACCAGGCCTCTCTGTCCATCGCCAACTCCTAGAGTTTACTCAAACTCATGTCCATTGAATCAGTGATGCCTACCATATGACCTAGAAATTCCACTTCAGGATTTTCATCCAAAGAATATGAAAGCACTAATTCGAAAATATATATGCACTCCAATATTCATTGCAACATTATTCACAACAGCCAAAACATGGAAACAATTTTCCATCAATGGGTGAATGGATAAAGAGGTGGCATATATAAAATGGAATATTATTCAACTATGAGAGATAAGGACATCTTGCCATTTAAGACAACATGGATGGACCTTGAGGGCACTGTTCTAAGTGAAATAAGTCAGACAGGGGAAGATAAATACTGTATAATATCACTTATATGTAGAATTTAAAACATGTAAACTCATAAGCAGCAGCAAAGTAGTTGTCAGGGGTAGGGGAAAAAGGAAGATATTGGTAACAGGGTACAAACTTTCAGCTATAAACCTGATAAGGTCTGAGGATGTGAAGTACAACATAGTGACTGTCATTGATGACACCATATCATACAATTAAACTACCTTACAATTGCATGCATCTCACACGCTAGCAAAGTAATGCTCAAAATTCTTCAAGCCAGGCTTCAACAGTACATGAACCGTGAACTTCCAGATGTTTAAGCTGGATTTAGAAAAGGCAGAGGAACCAGAGATCAAATTGCCAACATCCGCTGGGTCATAGAAAAAGAAAGAGAAGTCCAGAAAAACATCTATTTCTACTTTATTGATTATGCTAAAGCCTTTGACTGTGTAGATCACAGCAAACTGTGGAAAATTCTTCAAGAGATGAGAATATCATACCACCTTACCTGTCTCCTGAGAAATCTGTATGCAGGTTAAGAAGCAACAGTTAGAACCAGACATGGAACAACAGACTGGTTCCAAATTTGGAAAGTAGTACATCAAGGCTGCATATTGTCACCCTACTTATTTAACTTCTACGCAGAATACATCATACAAAATGCTGGGCTGGATGAAGCACAAGCTGGAATCAAGATTTCCAGAAGATATATCAGTAAACTCACATACACAGATGACACCAACCTTATGGCAGAAAGTGAAGAGTAATTAAAGAGTCTCTTGATGAAAGTGAATGAGGAGAGTGGAAAAAGCTGGCTTAAAGATCAACATTCAAAAAACTAAGATCATGGCACCTGGTCCCATCACTTCATGGCAAATAGATGGGGAAGCAATGGAAACTGATTTTATTTTCTTGAGCTCCAAAATCACTGCAGATTGTAACTGCAGTCATGAAATTAAAAGATGATTGCTCCTTGAAAGAAAAGCTATGACCAATCTAGACAACATATTAAAAAGCAGAGATGTTACCTTGCCAACAAAGGTCCATCTAGTCAAAGCTATGGTTTTTCCAGTAGTCATGTATACACATGAGAGTTGGACTATAAAGAAAGCTAAAGCCAAAAAATTGATGCTTTTGAACTGTGGTGTTGGAGAAGACTCTTGAGAGTCTCTTGGACTGCAAGATCAAACCAGTCCATCCTAAAGGAAATCAGTCCTGAATATTCATTAGAAGAACTGATGCTGAAGCTGAAACTCCAATACTTTGACCACCTGATGTGAAGAACTGTCTCATTTGAAAAGATCCTGGGAAAGATTGAAGGTGGGAGGAAAAGGGAACGACAGAGGAAGACATTGTTGGAGGGCATCACCGACTCAATGGACATGAGTTTGAGCAAGATCCGGGAGTTGGTGATGGATAGGGAAGTCTGGTGTGCTGCAGTCCATGGGGTCGCAAAGAGTCAGACATGACTCAGCAACTGAACTGAACTGAAGAGAGTAGAATTTAAATGTTCTCACCAATGTGTATGTGTATATGTGTGTGTGTGTGCATGTGTGTGTGTGTTTATAATGATGCATATGTTAGTTAAGTGACTACGTGGAAGGAATCCTTTCATAATATGGGCTTCTGGCTTCCCGGTGGCTCAGACGGTAAAGAATCTGCCTGTAAGGCAGGAAACTCAGGTCATCCATTCCCTTCTCCCGGGATCAGGAATATCCTGGGAGAAGGGAATGGTAACCCACTCCTGCATTCTTGCCTGGAGAATTCCACACACAGAGGAAACTGTAGGCTACAGTCCATGGAGTCACAAAGAGCTGGACACAACTGACTGACTAATACATTCTACAACATATTTTCATAACATATATGTATATCAAATCATCATGACGTACACTTTATCTAACAATTTTATTTGTCAATTGTCCCTCAATAAACCTGAAAAAGTTTAAAAAGAATCAACATAATAACAATTTATTATTATATAACAATCAATATAATAATAACTTCTCCTCAATGCAGCATCAGCACAACTACAAAGATTTCTTTTTCTAAAAAAATACTATATATATATTTTTTTTTATGTATATATAAACCTCTTTAAAAATAATTAGAAAGTAGGGAAATTCCCCTGTGGTCCAGTGGTTAAGAATCCACCTTGCAATGCAGGAGATGCAGGTTCAGTCCCTGGTTTGGGAACTGGGATCCCACATGCCGTGGAGCATCGAGGCCCAAGTGCCACGACTGAGCCCTCAAGCCACAACTCGAGAGTCCATGCACCAGAGCAAAAGATCCCATGTGTCCCAACTAAGACCCAATGCATCCAAATAAATAAATAATTTTTTAAAAAGAAAAGAAAATAGAATCCATCTTACCTGCAGGTACAATTTATCTCCTTTCAATTTACTTTCCAATTTTAGCAATCTCTTTGCCTGTTCTGGTACGTCCAGCTTCATTTTTATCATGCACTTAGTTTCCCGAACAACTTCCAAAATTTTGGGATCAAAATTAACCAGCAGCTTTCCTGTTTCTGGATGTCGCACAAAAAGTGTGGCTTGCAAAGCTACAAAATAAACAATTGCTGACATGACTTACTCTAGACTTCTGCTTCCAGTCCTGTTTACGTGACTGTCTTCCCCACTGAACCACTGATTTCTTAGGAACAGAATGGTAGTTTTGGCTGTCAAGTGCTAGGGCACAGTATCTGACCCACTGTCAGTGCTCAAGACTTAGATAAATGAATGCAGTGTGTCCGCAAACCATAAAATCAGATCCAGAGAGATAAATATGGACCAAGAATGCTTAGCCTTTGTGCCATGAACTGCAATACAGTACTTCTCTGAGTGGGTCTAAGAGGGCTATTATGCCATGTTGGTTTATTTTTACAGATTGTGATTTAACCTCTGGGAGAGAGAGCTGCAAGATGTGCCCAACTACAAAACATGACACGCCTCATAGAGTTCAAACTCTTTTCTGTACCTAACACCCAATTGGCTTCTTAAATTTAAGAAGGTTTATCTGACTTAAATCAATAACTAGGCTCAGTATCACTAAGAAATATTTATTAAACACCACTGAGTTGTGAACTCCTAGAATGCAAGGGAAGAATTTTTTTTTAGCCTACATCCAAATTACTACATGAACATCAATCATATAATAGGCACTTTCAGATATGCTTTTTATTAAGAAGTTAAATACATAATCCCAAACTACTCATGCTGAATAGCCTTCAATCATTTGCTATCGTAACATGAATTACTTTTAGAGGCATCATAATAACGCACTTGTAAACTACTATGTGCTAGCTTCAGTTGCATCTTATATTAACACTGCTAATGTAAGAATTTCACACGTGTCTTTCAAGTCTCAAATTACTTCAGAGAATATGGCTGCATCGAATTTCTAGTACAACAAAATAGACTGTATACCCCTTTGAAGTTAGTTGACTTTTACTCAACAGAATGAGTTTTGATGTGATTATAACAATGCTGGTTTCATGAGGATTTCAACTAAAAACCAGTTCATTTGGAATCTTTTAAAACTTTGGCTGGAAATCACTTATCTTCCCAAGTAAATGCCAAGATAACCTTAGGACACTCATGTACTGACATCTATCTTCCTTAAGGAAAAGCTGAGCTTTCTTGAAAGGACAAAATGGTCAGCGAGACCACTAAGAATAATGACAGCCAGGAACTCAACTCTGGGACTAAGTGAACATTCTATGTGAATCATCACTAGAGAAATTTTATAGAGCAAATGAGGAGACCAATACTAGGTCTCCAATTATTATCCCAAGTTCCTATACAGTTAAATTTAGTTACATCAACATAACAAGAGGTCTTTCAGAGTAATTCACTTCCACGAGCCTGTGTTCATATGAAAGGCAAGTCTGGGGACTTCCATGGTAGTCCAATGACTGAGACTCCATGCTCCCAATGCAGGGGATCTCTCCCTGGTCAGGGAACTAGATCCCACATGCTGCAACTAAGACCTGGCCCAGGACATCCACTTGTAAAAGAATGAAACTAGAACACAATCTAACACCATACACAAAGATAAACTCAAAATGGATCAAAGATCTAAGCATAAGACCAGAAACTATAAAACTCCTAGAGGTTAACATAGGCAAAACCCTCTCTGACATAAACCAAAGCGGGATACTCCATGACCCACCTCCCAGAATATTGGAAATAAAAACACGAATAAACAAATGGGACCTAATTAAAATTAAAAGCTTCTGCACAACAAAGGAAACTATAAGCAAGGTGAAAAGACAGCCTTCAGAATGGGAGAAAATAATAGCCAATGAAGCAATGGACAAACAATTAATCTCAAAAATATACAAGCAACTCCTGCAGCTCCATTCTAGAAAAATAAACGACCCAATCAAAAAGTGGGCCAAAGAACTTAACAGACATTTCTCCAAAGAAGACATAAAAATGGCTAACAAACACATGAAAAGATGCTCAACATCACTCATTATCAGAGAAATGCAAATCAAAACCACAATGAGGTATCACTTTACACCAGTCAGAATGGCTGTAATCCAAAAATCTACAAGCAATAAATGCTGGAGAGGATGTGGAGAAAAGGGAACTCTCTTACACTGTTGGTGGGAATGCAAACTAGTACAGCCACTATGGAAAACAGTGTGGAGGTTCCTTAAAAAGCTGCAAATAGTCCTGCCATATGACCCAGCAATCCCACTGCTGGGCATATACACCGAGGAAACCAGAATTGAAAGAGACACATGTACCCCAATGTTCATCGCTGCATTGTTTACAATAGCCAGGACATGGAAGCAACCTAGATGCCCATCAACTGACGAATGGATAAGAAAGCTGTGGTACATGTACACAATGGAATACTACTCAGCATTAAAAAAAAATTCATTTGAAGCAGTTCTGCTCAGATGGACGAAACTGGAGCCCATTATCTAGAGTGAAGCAAGCCAGAAGCAAAAACAACAATACAGTATATTAACACATATATATGGAATTTAGAAAGACGGTAACGAGACCCCATCATGCGAGACAGCAAAAGGAACGCAGATGTATAGAATAGACTCGTGGACTCTGTGGATGAGGGTAAGGGTGAGATGATATGGGAGAATGGCATTGAAACATGTTAATTATCATATGTCTAATCAATCGCCAGCCCAGGATTGATGCTCGGGGCTGGTGCATCGAGATTTCCCGGGGGGAGGGAGGAGGGAGTGAGGAGGGAGGGGGGTTCTAGAGGGGGAGCATATGTAAACCCATGGTGATATCATGGCATTATATGGCAAAAACAATAAAAGGGAAAAAAATAAAAGACCTGACCCAGTCAAATAAACATTTTTTTTTTCTTCTAAAGAAAGGCAAATTTGAATCCTGGTCCTGCCACTTCCCAGCTCGTGATCTCAGGAAAATCACTTAACTTCTCACCACCTCAGTTTCTACATCTGTAAAATTACAATAAGAATAATTGCTCAGAGGACTGCCATGAGAATTAATGGAGGTTATATATAGTGTGTGTTTTGTTAGCTATGACTGCTATTTAAAGGACACAAAGATGAAACAGACACGAAGAGTACTGCTGGAATGTGTAGGGGAGATAAGACAGATCTATAAAGCCACAAATGTCATGATAAAGTGTGCGGAGGCCTCTGGAGAAAGAAGACATTATTATCTGCCAGGAAGAATAAGGAAGGGCTTTATGGACCAGGTGGCTGTTGAACTTGTTGCAGAAAGTGTGCAGATAAAAGGAAAAGCCGGCAGGACAAAAAAATAGAGAGAGAAGTGCATCGTATTGTAGAAGTAAAACAATACACACTCCATATTTCGATTGCTAAAAATTCTCTTTGATCTTTTCCATAATGTAAATTTTAACCTTTTTTTAAAGTTCCTTTGAGACCATTGCTCCATTAGCAGACTTTCATTAGGATCCACAGGGTCTTACCATATGCATTACTGAGAAACAGCTCGACTGACAGAAGTGGTGTATTAAAGGCTTAACTGAGGTGCCAGTTGAGAAGACACCCCACATGGTTGATGTCTTGTCCTTCAGGATGCAGTCATATAGTGAATCAACGATCTATATATAGGGCTATAAGTTTGGAACCAAGAGGCAGAACTAGGAGTGGCCCCTCTTACCATCACTCCTAGGGACCCAAACTGTGAATTTGTGCTTCCTACCCTTGCAATTCTCTGATCTCCTGAAGTGGAGATCCCTGGCATGAGGACACACCTTCCCACCACAGGATATAGTCAAGGTTCTGCCAGGGTTATGGATAAGAGACTAAGGTTGATATGGAACAAAGTAGGAACCTGAACTAACTAACAACTGAGCCCACACAATGACAACAGCATCCCAGATGGTGGGAGCATGGATGGATGATGGCTTAAAACCATCCATCTCCTGCATCATTCAACTGCCCAATACCCTGGTACCCCCAGAGGTACTCAGACACAACCCTAATATTCTTTATTTACTAGAGATCAAAATTTAAGTTAAATTCAGTTATAGAAAGGGATGGGGGGAAAAGAGGAGGGAAAAAGTAAGGGACAGAAGAAGCGAGGAAGCAAGGGAGGGAGGAAGGAAGGAAGGAACGATGGAAGAATGGATGGATGGAAGGAAGGATGGATGGAAGGAAGGAATGATTGAAGGAAGGATAGGAGTGAGGACAAGCAAGCTGCAATTCTTTCTCTCCTGACTGGGACTGAGATTTGAATCTACAGCATAATAAAACTGATTTAAAAAAGAAAAAAAAAGCTTCCCAAACCTATGAAGAAATAAAGAGCTTTGATATTGACTTTTAAATACTGTTTTTCAGGGGAAACTCATAATCTTCATATACCAATTTTAAGGTCATGACAATTTCTATTTATAACATCAGAATATTATTAATGGTAAGGAAATAAATAATTGTATCAGCTCCAAATCTAAATTTAACCATCATACAGTTATATTAAAAAAGACATAAAAATTCTCCAGAACCACAAACTCATTCAAAGTCACCTAATACTCCTTCCTCTACAGGGTCACTGCAGTCTTACCCACCGTATTGTAACTGGGAGATTTCTCTGATCCAGGCTGTGTGATAAACCACCTCGAATTCCACCAGAACATAGGAAATTTTATTATACTGACGAATGACAGCTTTGCCTTCCGCACTTGACAAAATTTCCGAGTTTTTCTATTTTTTAAGGGAAGAAAAAAGATTTATTTTTAAAAGTCTACTGTCTGCTTTCTATTCAAACCATAAAGCTGTTTATATTTTAAATGACACCAAATCAAATAACGATGCTACTCATTTAGGTTTTGCCTCAGAAAATGATCAGAGATGAGGAAGGTCAAACAAGCTAGAGAAGGAAGTAGGGAAACATAAACAGTAAAAAGCAGAAACTGAGAAAGAAAATAGGATTTAAAAAGCAAAGTCTTACAGCTGGCCACAGGCACTAGAGCCTCCTTCTCCAATTCTCTGCTTCCTCCCTACTTTTCTAGAAAGTTACAATGAACTGATTTTCCTAGAACTGTGAGTATCAGGGCAAATTCTTAAATTTCGGCCTCAAAAAAAAAGGAAATGTAGATTTCCTCCCTCCCTCCTTCCTTCCCTTCCTCCCTCTCTCTTTCTCTTTCTCTCCCTCCCTCCTTCCCCACCAATTTTTTAAAAAAGAAGTAACATATATATACCAAAGAGCAAAAACCAAATTTTTTATGTAAAAATTGAACATTCTTTTTTTTTTTTCATTCACACATATCAAAAACAGGGCAATCTCTGCTCTGTCACTATAAAGCCAATAAACAATTGAGTACCCATCCTGGCCTCTTGTCTAAGACCAGCATTTTATTTTATTTTTTTAATATTGAGGACAGTAAAATAAATGATATCAGCTAAACAAGAACAATAAAAACTTAATATTTAATAATGCTCAAATAATAAAATCACTTGCAAGACTATTACTTTTTGTTCTCTACTTAGGCACAAGACACAACACCAGGCAAATCAACTCTGCTTTGCTACACCCTCTCTTTAAAACACAAAGCAAACAAAGGAAAACCAAAACAAACAAATATACAAAAAAAAAAAAATGAGATGACAAACTGGCGATTTCAGAATTCCAACAGGGCTTAAGACTATCCTGGTGTTTTTCAGAAATCTAATAGTCTTAAGAACACAGAGGATGAATGTACGCTATTACACCTGCTCTTGGTCTCAGTCCTACACAGAGGAATATATTCTGAGCACAGTTTCACCTCCACTGAAGGCAAGAGGAGAAGGGGACAATAGAGGATGAGATGGTTGGATGGCGTCACCGACAGACATGAGTTTGAGTAGGCTCCATAAGGTGATGGACAGGGAAGCCTGGCGTGCTACAGTCCATGGGGTTACAAAGAGTTCGGACAAGACTGACCGACTGAACTGAACTGAACTGAATGTGTATCAGTGACCTAGACATCCACACAAAGACTTAAGTTTCAGTACCAGGCCTGTGCCCTATCATTTTCAAAACAATTATTTTACAAAAGCCTTTATAAAGTGTCCTGTATGATTAAAGGTCATACATTTCTAAGATTAACCTTCTGAGAGATTAGCTATAATTAACCAGCCTTATCTACCAAATATGAAAGGAACTGGCTTATTCTCTCTCAAGCATATTTGCAAACTAAATTTTCTTTGCCTGGTAAAAGAATTAGCTCTAGTTACTCTACTGAATACAAATGCTATAGTATAAAATATATTTCTTGTATTAGAAACCACCACAAGGGACTTGCCCAGCAGTCAAGTGGTTAAGACACCACGCTTCCAATGCAGGGAGCACTAGTTCAGTCCCTAGTGGGGGAATTAAGATCCCACATGCTTCTGGGAATGCCAAAAAAAGAAAAAGTAAACCCATCATAACCCACATACTATAAATTTTAACTATTGGCTTACGAAGAAATAGTTGATGGGCTCACTTATCCGGCGATATAGCTGCCTCACCCAGAGGATCTTTCCTGCTATAGGGGGCATGTTGCGAGCAAGAGGGGGGTCATCTTTTTGAGAATGATAAAGCTGTAATCAAAGTTCTGGCATTAATGTTTTTTGAAATTCAATACAGTGGAAAAGGTAAAACATATATACAGCTATATTTTTATTGATGTATTACCATTATTGACATGTCTTATAAACAAGAGGTTGTCAATAAGTATGTAGATGCACTCTAGCCCTATCAACCCGAGGCTCAAAAACTATGATTACAATACATGACACTTAATTCTCTCTTAACCCTTACTTCCCATTACATGTATACATTTTTTCTGCCTTTTATCCCAATCCTAAAGATATACTCAAAAGCGGGAACACATAGCTATATTATATCTGTCATATTCTCCAGAGTCCATATTTTTTTACAGGTTATACACATATATTTTAATTTTAGAGAATGACAGAAGTAGAGGGATAAGAATCCAAGAATTAACTACCTTTTACTTTTATTTCTCTGTTTCTTGGCCCCATTAATTATACTGCTAATTTCATATTTCCAAGTAAATTCCTATTCCAAAGCTGTGTTATATAATGCAGGATCACAACCTATGATAAAAGGCTTCCCAATTATTTTTTTCCTATTTTTAAAATTTATGTATTTTTCTAAATTTTTTACAATGTTGTGTTGGTTTCTGCCATAAAAATGATATTGATGAACCTGTCTGCAGGGAAGGAATGGAGACACAGATGTAGAGACTGGACTTGCAGACCCAGTGGGAGAGCATCAACATATACACACTGTCAGCTGGTGAGAAGTTGCTGTGCAGCACAGAGAGCCCAGTCTGGTACTCTGTGACGACCTGAAGGGATGGGATGAGTGGAGTGGAGGGAGGCGAGAGAAGGAGGGGATGTACATACAATTATGGCTGATTCGCATTCCTTTATGGCAGAAACCTGAGCCCATATTTTGATGTACAAAAACATTAACGTAAATGGGCTTCCCCACACATACATGAATGCTGTCATAAGAAGATAATTCTTAAGAGGAGAGAGGTGGAATCTGGCTTCCCAGGGACACATGCTATCAGGACCTTCCCCATGGAGAGGAGCATCAAAGATACTCAGCAGTAACAGGATCGGTTTGAAAAGCTTGGCCCAAGATAATGACAGCAGACACTTCCAGTGTATTTTTCTTCTTGTATGAAGAGTGCTGTTCTATTTATAAACATGATACTTGCCTTCTTAATACCTTCAAGTTCAGCCACATAATACTGAAGAATACGCTCAATGGTGTGGTTTATTTCTAACTGTAGACAGGGAATGTTTAGTTTCTGGAATCTAAAAGCAAGTAAAGGTGAATAATGAAAAGGTGAATGAGAAACATACTTAAGAGTTGTTGCAGTTCTAAAAATCCATTCACTCATTTGACAAATATTCCCACCAGGCCTCATGCATTGCCCTAGGATACAGTGATGTACAAGACAGGTGTGGTTTCAGCCCTCCTGGAGCCAACATTCATGGAAAGGTAGACATTCGTCATAAGTGACACAAATAGTCACTTCAATTATAAGAGTGCCAGAAATGCAGGTAACAAAGGAAACCCTGCCAAGCCTGGGGAGTCAAGAAAGACTTCCCAAAGAAAATGACATCTGAACTGAGATTGAAAAGTTGAACTTTTCAAAGCTGGCTTAGCAAAGATGGAGAGTGGTTGACTGACTGTCCCTCTGCCAATATTACTGCTCAGGTCATCCCCAATCACCATGACGATGATAAATATTTTGTCAGTCAACATCACTTAATGCTTAGAGACTAAGGATGCACAGGAAGTACTAGAACCATAACATTCTGATAATAAAATGAGTAAAAAGAGACAAAGAAATTGCCAAGACAGTGCTACTGCCATCAGTCTGTACAGCACTATCACTCATCAAAACCATTTTATATCTGTTTTGACTCTTATGATGGGCTCATGAGGTAAAGTTTTACAGGGACGATTCATCATTAGAAAGACATGGAACGACAGCAAAGTCAGATCCAAGCCCAGATCCACTGGCTCTCAGGGGAGAGTTCCAAGAGGGTCTCTGACATGGGTAGTGAGCCCTCTCTGAGCTGGAAGAAAACAGCTTCTGGTCCAGCCCGCTCCTCTAATCCAGGCTTCCCTGCCCTGCAGGGGAGCACTGCTGTCAGGAATAGAAGGAAAGGAAGCTGCAGGAGTGCTCAGGAAGGAAAACAGAAAGTTTGGAGGCCTATTGTGCATACGGGCATGTGTGCTAAGTCGCTTCAGTCATGTCTGACTCTTTGCGACCCCATGGACTGTAGTCCCCCAGGCTCCTCTGTCCAAAGGATTCTCCAGGCAAGACTACTAGAGTGGGTTGCCATTCTCTTCTCCAGGAGCTCTTCTCAACCTGGGGATCAAACCTGGATCTCCTCCATTGCAAGGAGATTTTTTACCATCTGAGCTATCAGAGAAGCCAGAGACCTATTACTCTTAGATAATTTCACTTTCAGAATTCCTTTCAGTATGCAGAATCAAACATTATTTGTTCCCTTTCCAATAACACTTATGAAATTAACCTTAAGATATTACACAGCTGAGAGAAAATATGACATCATTTCCAAAACATCATCCCATGCTTCAATTTTCACCAGTCTATTTATGCTAATTGAAAGATTACTGTTTGAGTGAAGTAAGTCAGAAAGAAAAACACCAGTACAGTATATTAATGCATATATATATAGAATTTAGAAAGATGGTAACAATGACCCTGTATGCGAGACAGCAAAAGAGACACAGATATACAGAACAGACTTCAAGACTCTGTGGGAGAAAGCAAGGGTGGGATGATTTGAGAGAATAGCATTGAAACATGTATGTATTACTGTATGTGAAATAGATCACCAGTCCAAGTTCAATGTATGAAACGGGTCACTCAAAGCTGGTGCACTGGGACAACCCTGAGGGATGGGATAGGAAGGGAGGTGGGAAGGGGGTTCGAGATTGGGGGGGGCACATGTATACCCATGGCTGATTCATGTCAATGTATGGCAAAAACTACCACAATATTGTAAAGTAATTAGCTGCCAATTAAAATAAAGAAATTAATTTTAAAAATAAAATCATAAAAAAGATTACAGTTTATAAGTTTCAAAGTTTACATAGAGATTTCCAAAAATTTTTTGAAATGGTTATTTTCAGGTATGAAGTTATCCCATCTAGAAATTACACTGCTTAATGCATTATAAATACCTTTGAAGCAGTTGAAGAGCCTGCTGAGAAGATAAAATTTTTCCAAAAGTACTGTTCATAAAAGCCTGTATCTGTACCTGAAATGCAATATTAATGTTTGAATGATTTTTTTTGGATTAAAGAGAAGATTGGTTTTGTTTAACAACAATGAATGATTTTCCTACAGAATCAAAAGAGCCTTAAACACATCTACCATCTAAGCATCTAGAACTGCACTGTCCAGAATGGTAGCCACTGGCCAGATGTTTCCACTGAGCACTTCAAAGTCACTACTTGGAAGCAAGATGTGCTGTAATTATAAAATACACACAAAAGTTCAAAGACTTAGTATGAAAAAGAGCGTATAAAATATCTCATACTGGGTTTTGTTAGTGACATGTTAAAATGATAATATTTTTACTATGTTGGGTTGAATAAAGTATATCATTAAAATTAACGTCAACTATTTCTTCTTACTTGTACGCATGTAGCTACTAAAAAGTTAAAATTACATATGTGGTTTGCATTTGCTGCTCATTATTTATTGTATGTTGACCTAAAGAATTTATGAAAGGAGTGGAAGTCCCTTACTGAGCACATTACTTTGGGACATTTAGGATTTCTTAGCATGTCTATAGAGCAATGTAATGACATCAGTCACATCCGACTCTGCGACCTCGTGGACTGTAGCCCCCCAGGCTCCTCTGTCCATGGGATTCTCCAGGCAAGAATATTGGAGTGGATTGACATTTCCTTCTCCAATGACACTATAGACACCCATAGTGAACAGGTGTCACTGTCCAATACTGCTGCTCTCAGAAACATCTTTGTCATGCTAATGAGGAATGAGATGCAGAAAATATTCTTCCAAGGTTCCGACCATCCTTAGCAGTGAACTCCAAACTCTTGGTGCCCAGCTGATAGAACTGAAGCACTCTGTAAATTACTTTCACTTATCGATTATATTGGTACTGTCTACAAATACACACCACACCCATTAATCAAACATTGGAAAACCAAGGGAAGTTAAAACACTGACATATCTTTCTAAATACTAAAAACTATGGCTTCTAAATTTACTGAAAGCTAAATTTGCACCTAAGACCACACAATAAAATCTTTACAACATGCAATCTTTATTAATGAATCATAAAAATAATTTATGCAATAATTTTTTAAAAGACAAATTCCCATTGCCATAATGATATAACTCCCAAAACCAAATACTAAAAGTAAAATATATCTTCATATCAGAGTCTAACTTGCAAAAACTAAAAGGAAATCTGTGTCAAAAAGAAAAAGTATTGCTAGAATTTTAGGATCTTTTTAACTTAGTGTGCACAAATTATAAATGTAATGTGGTTTTTAAAGGGTCTTTTAAACAATGAGGGGGAAAATATCATTTTCCTCAACTTCTTAGCAAGAACTTAAGATGCAGGAAGTGGACCCTGTATATTCTTATCCCTCTCTGTGTTTTCAGGACATTCTGCAGCAAAGAGGAGACCTGGAACTACATTGGGGCTAACAGTTTTCAGTAATAGAGTGTATTAGTAGGTGGCTCAGACGGTAAAGAATTCACCTGCAATGGAGGAGACCCAGGTTCAATAACTGGGTCAGGAAGATCCTGTGGAGAAGGGAGTGGCTACCCACTCCAGCATTTCTGCCTGGAGAATTCCTATCCCTCCCTGTGTCTCCAGGACATTGTGCAGCAAGGAGGAGACCAGGCTATACCTGGAGCTATACCTGGGCTAACAGTTTTCAGTATGACAGTAAATGAGGTTATATAAGCCCCAAAAGTGACAGAGAAATATGTTACAGTCTCATCCCTCTGGGGTTCCTTCAGCTCCGACAGACAGGATGAGGGCCTTTTCAGAGCCATCCTCTAAGTTACAGAGAGAGTGTGGTCGTAAAGTACAGTGCCAAGGGAAGAGTGATCTGTCTTCCTAATCTGTTCTCAAATCTTCTCACACTTGACCCAGAACAAGGCTCACAAATTCCCTCTTAGACTGGAAAAGTGACATGGGTCCTTGGCACAACAAAAACTGAATCTAATTTTTAATGCAAACGAAAAATAAACCCTAGCTACAATAAGCCCTTTGGGCTTCTGGTTAGTTACTGATACCCTTTACTGAATAAACTCATTTTTTCATTTTTCAAAAAGGATGGAAAATATTATGTGGACTAGTTAGAAAATTATTCACATCAGCAAGTTTTTTTTTATCAATTTGCAAGAGTAATTTGTAATAAATAGTAACTATGTTAATTTCAGTACGGTACTATTGTTTACATTTCAGCTTTACTAAAGTAAAAGTATGTATAATTACTCACCTCTAAAGCATTGATTTTTGTCATAAAATCTAAGAAATCTGTGTCAAATTCTGTCCTTCTTGGATCCAGAATGTCATATTGTTTCTTCTTAACCCCTTGATATATATTTTTGAATTTTATTGCCATAATGTCAATTCCCTCAATGGTAGAATTGTTTAAGGCTGAATATGTTTGCACAATAGTTATCATTTCCGTAATCTTAAAAAGAAAAGTGTTACTTTATTTTAAAAATTAGCACCCTTCCCCAAAATAAACTCTTAATGAATCAATGATTAAAAAAAAACAATAAACAGGACCTATAATCATTTAAATAAACCCAACCAGAGGAGATAAAATAGAAGCCAAATCTCTACTCCAGTCATTATTATTCTTGGACTATTTAAGACAGAAGATGTTTCAACATAAGGAAAGAGTTTACAGCCTTTCTCGGAATTTGATCACTTTGCCTTTCAAGAGGAGGAGCAGGGAGAAAAAGCCCTTGCAGATGTCTGAATAGTTTCAGCTTTTTATTCTTGGGAATTTCCTAAATCACTTCACTGGATTCAAAAGCGTTACCGTCCTTCTTGGCACTCCCCACAGTTCTGATATGTAACACTAGCAATAAACCCACATTCAGGTAAAAGAAAGGCCCCATAATCCTGAAGGATGACTGCAGTCACTTCTGACCCTTAAAGAACCCTTGGGAGACAAATACGGTTTGGTTCCACTTATATGAGGTATCTCAAATAGTCAAATTCATAGAGTCAGAAAGTACACTGGTAGAAGCCAGGGGCTGGCATGTGGGGGTTGTGGGGGGAGGGGGGACTAGGAGTTAGTGTTTAACGGAGACAGAGTTTGAGTTTAGGAAGGTGAAAGATTCGGGAGACGGATGATGGTAAAAGCCATATAGCAATGTAAATATACTTAGGGCCAATGAACTGTACAGTTAAATATGGTTAAAATAATATGTTTTATACTACGTGCCTTTCAGCACCATAAAAGAAAACTGGTTTTTTGTTTTTTTTTAAAAAAAGAACCCTGGACAATCCTCCTCATGAACTTTACCTCAGAAACAGGTGGCTCCATCTCAACATACCAACACTACCTACTTCACCATAAAGGAAAAGTCTTTGATGTCCACAGGCTCTCAGCTTTTCAATCTTCATCAGTGATTCCCCATCTTGATTCTTGCTCTGGAGAACAATACTCAAAGCTTCCCACTTCTCCCCTTCTCCCCCACAAGTGTTCAGGGTGAGGAGAAAAGAAAACTAAATACAGAGCTCTGGGAAACACCAATACGCCGGAAGAAGAAGAAGAAACAAAGGCTCCATCATACACACTACACCCCAGTTCTTTAGGGCAGACGAACACACAATACTCCACCAAGTCTCCAACTACCGAAAGGTTACTTTCAGGCACCCTAAGTGGACACACTAGAATTTTCCTCACCTATTCCTTAAAGATCCCCAACATCTCTGCCCAACTCTGAGGTCTTGGCTCTCCAACTCCAAGCTCAATCCTGTCCGTCCTCTGACTTTGACAGTTGCTCATCCTGACATCTGAATCTCAGCTTTCCCTAACAGGCTCTGGCATAGCTTGCCCTTCTGTTTCTCCTTGACAGCTATTTAAGAGCTCACAGGGCAGGTCCAACAGTGGTCCTTGCTGTGCCCCACTCAGCACGGGAAGCCCACCAAGGCAGCTCAGTAATCACCTCTCAGTTAAGTTCAATTACTCAGTCGTGTCCAACTCTTTGTGATCCCATGGACTGCAGCATGCCAGGCTTCCCTGTCCATCACCAACCCTCGGAGGTTACTCAAACTCATGTCCATCGAACTGGTGATGTCATCCAACCATCTCATCCTCTGTCGTCCCCTTCTCCTCCTGCCTTCAATCTTTACCAGAATCAGGGTCTTTTCCAATGAGTCAGTTCTTTGCATCGGGTGGCCAAATATTGGAGTTTCAGCTTCAGCATCAGTCCTTCCAATGAATATTCATGACTGATTTCCTTTAGGATTGACTGGTTGGATCTTTTTGCAGTCCCAGGGACTCTCAAGAGTCTTCTCGAATACCAGAGTTCAAAAGCATCGATTCTTTAGTGCTCAGCTTTCCTTATGGTCCAACTCTCACATCCATATGTGACTACTGGAAAAATCATAGCTTGGACTAGACAGACCTTTGTCGGCAAGGTAACGTCTCTGCTTTTTAATATTGATATCTAGGTTGATCAGAGCTTTTCCTCCAAGGAGCAAGCGTCTTTTAATTGCATGGCTGCAGTCACAATCTGCAGTGATTTTGGAGCCCCCTAAAAAATAAAGTCTCTCGCTGTTTCCATTGTCTCCCCATCTATTTGCCATGAAGTGATGGGACCAGATGCCATGATCTTAGTTCGCTGAATGTTGAATTTTAAGCCAACTTTTTCACTCTCCTCTTTCACTTTCATCAAGAGACTCTAGTTCTTCTTCACTTTCTGCCATAAGGGTGGTGTCATCTGCATATCTGAGGTTATTGATATTTCTCCTGGCAATCTTGATTCCAGCTTGTGCTTCATCCAGCCCAGCATTTTGTGTGATGTACTCTGCATATAAGTTAAATAAGCAGGGTGACAATATACAGCCTTGATGTACTCCTTTCCCAACTTGGAACCAGTCTGTTGTTCCATGTCCAGTTCTAACTGTTGCTTCTTACCCTGCATACAGATTTCTCAGGAGGCAGGTCGGGTGGTCTGGTATTCCCACCTCTTCAAGAATTTTCAAAGTTTGTTGTAATCCACACAATCAAAGGCTTTGGCACAGTCAATAAAGCAGTAGTAGATGTTTTTCTGGAACTCTCCTGCTTTTTCGATGATCCAACAGATGCTGGAACCACCTCTACAGGATTATAAAAAAGAAATTCTGGCCACATTTCAGGGTAACAATCATGCCCCATCTTTGAGAATCTGGAAACCAATATCCACCAATTACACCTGGGAGAGAGGCCAGCCAGCCAAAGAATTCTTAGCACAGGAGAGGTGGAATAACCTAGCAGCCAGAATGCACTTCAAGTAAGGCCCCTGGAGAGTGCTGCACTGGCTCTGACTGTTGAGCCTTTGTGGCATGAAGTTGTATCCTTAAGACTGTAGGTAGGCCTCTCTAGAGGTAGGACGGGGATAAGTAGCTAAGGCAGCTAGCCATTATCACCTACTCCCTCTAGCATCAGGAATGCTTGGGCTGCTACTTTACAGATGGATGCCCAGCATTAGACCTGCCACCAAAGACCTTTATAATAAGCAAATGGGTTAACTCTTAAGGTCCAGCCCTGAAGCCCTACCAAGCCTAAAACTGCACCCAAGTTGGCAAGGGTCCTTGCTCCTGGAAAAATTAAGAGTAACTAGCAATCACCTCCAGGTTTACATTCTAATGGTTTCAGACATATTAAATACCTCTGTGGAACAGGTTCTGACGATGGGACTCATTTATTCATTTGACCCATGCCAATACCATTACAATTGGACATTTGTCTTCAAGAAATTCCCACTGTTCACAAAACAGTCTCATACAACATTTCTTAGATGCATCACCAAAAGCACAAGCAACAAAAGAAACACCTGATAAATCGGACTTGATGAAAATTTAAAACTTCCTGCTTCAAAGAACACAATACAGAAAATGAAAAGACAGCCTGCAGCGAGAGAAAATATTTGAAAATCATATCTGATAAGAGACTTAACTCCAGAATACACAAATAATGCTTATAAACTCAACTATAAAAATACAAATAACTAAATTTAAAATGTGCACAGAATCTGAACAGAAATTTCTCCAGAGAAGAAATACGAATGGACAATAAGCACATGAAAAGATGCTCAACACCATTAGTCATCAAGTTATCAGGAAAATGCAAATCAAAACCACAATGTGATATCACTTCACACCCACTACAATGGCTAAATTCAAAAGGACAGATAATAACAAGCATTACAATGATGTAGAGAAACTGGAACCTTCATACATTTCTTATGAGAATATAAAATGATGCAAGTACTTTGGAAAACAGTTGGGTACTTCCTTAAAAAAAGTAAACATGGAGTTATTATATGACCCAACAATTCCACTCCTATGCATAAACTCAAGAGAAATAACAACACAAAAATACACACAGAAGTGTTTGTAGCAGCATTACTTGTGATAGCCAAAAATGGAAAAATCCAAAAGTCCACCAACTAATGAATGGACAAATAAAATATAGTATACCCACATGAGAGGAGGGAATAGCAACCTGCTCCAATATTCTTGCCTGGAGAATCCCCATGGACAGAGGAACCTGGTGGGCTACAGTCCATAAGGTTACAAAGAGTCGGACACGACTGAGCAACTAAGCACACATACCCATATGATGAATTATTATTATGTAATAAAAAGGAATGCTACAACACAGATGAGGCTTGAAAATATCATACTAAATTAAAGAAGCCAGTCACAAAAGAGCACATATTATATGATTCCATTTATATAGAATGTCCAGAATAGGCAAACAGAAAGTAGATTAGAAGTTGCTTAGGGTTGGGTACAGGGGAGAAAGGGGTATTGATGTTAATGGGCACAGGGTTTTCTTTTAGTGGGAATGAAATGTAAAATTAGATGGTGGTGATGGTTGCACAATCCTGTGAATATATTAAGGAAACACTGATCGATAGAACAGTCTTTTGGACTCTATGGAAGAGGGCGAGGGTGGGATGATATGGGAGAATGGCACTGAAACATGTAAATTATCATATGTGAAACGAATCGCCAGTCCAGGTTCGATGCATGATACACAGTGCTTGGGGCTGGTGCACTGGGATGACTCAGAGGGATGGGATGGGGAGGGAGGGAGGAGGGGGTTCTGGATGGGGAACACATGCACACCCATGGTGGATTCATGTCAATTTCTGGCAAAACCAATACAATATTATAAAGTTTAAAAAAAAGAAAATATTGACTTGTATACTTTAAATGAATAAATTAGGTGGTATGTGAATTATATCACAATAAAGCTGCTAAAGAAACAAACAAAAACAGAGCCAATAGAAGTATGTAGGAAGGACCCAACTCAGTAACCTGGTTCTGTTCAACATCCATACTTTCCCATCCTGGCATATCTAGGAAATGCCGTTCAATTTGCATAATGCCCCCATCAATGTCCCAAAAATGATGAGCAGGTTTATAACTACTCCCAAGACCTATGGAGCTTGCAGAATGGGGGTGGAGGCATGAGGAGGATGGAAGCTAGATGGTATCTCTGTAGGCTTTTCAAAGGCTGACTCCAAGAAGACTCTGGGATGGGCTGCCCTATATCCCCTGGCAAAACCTCACTTCTCTCCAGCCAGTCCTAAACAATAACTGAATCCAAGGTGCAGAAGTTTCTAACCCACATCTGCCCAGCAAAGACATCACACACATAATGTCTATGTTTAGACCATACATACTGCCCTAGAAAGAGAAGGTACCCGCAGATCCAGATATGAAACAACTACCTGGTTCTGCCAGGTACTGAACACACATCATCTCACACCTGTTCTCAGCAGCTATAATGCTTAAGAGCAGGCACTTGAGTTCAAGCTCCATAGGTGAAGACAGAATTGAGCTCTCAAAAGAAGAGGAAGTCTACAACAGCTTTTGAGTGACTGGCAGAAGACAGTAACTAAGAATGAAAAAATAAGTTATAATAAAATGCAGCAATCTATGAGTGACATTGGATGAGTCAGATCAATAGTGAGATAAGAGAGCTCAACAATGCTACATGAAGTATGAAATAACTGGAACAGTATGGTTGGCCGTGGAAACTGTGGCTGCTTACCTTCTCCAGTCTTTTGCAGAAAGCTTCAAATTTTCCAAATATGTACATTTCTGAAACCTCAAAAGATTTTTCCCCTGAGGACTCTAAAATCTGTTTCCTTGTTTTATGAAAAGATGCCTGATATTCCTTGAACAGAAAAATGCAGTCCTACGAGAGATTTAAAATGTAGTGAGCCATTTGTTTATGAGTGAAAAATTCGAAACTTCTATCCTCACACAGAACTGATCACAGCAGCCCCTCAACAGGGCTGTTGCTGCTAACATTAAAAATTCAAGTTCTCTGTCCATATATAGAAAGGTCTGTGAAAAAAATCAATAGTTTTTTTTTCTATTTTATAAAATATTCTCATCTTCTTTGTTCTCATTATTTCCCCTTAACTCTTATCCTTATCAAAGTATGACACATACTATTTGTTGTCAGATTTTCATGGCTGATTAGAACTTCCAGGTCAAAAATGATGTATCAATTCTGTTATTATCTATTCAGTTGGCACCTTTAAATCAGCATTATCCACATATATGTATAAAAAACATTAAGGTTGTGTAGTGATAACTTATTATTCAACAGTCATTTCTCCACAAGGAGAGCATAAAGTCTTTGATGGATGCACTGCTGAAATCCTAATATTTGACTACAACTATACCACTGGGCATTTCAGCCAGGCAAAAAGAGAGGACGGTACTACTAGTCTGCAGCAGGAATTCACCATCATGTCAAGCGAACCAAACCATATTTTAAAAAATGTTAAACTTTTTCAAAGCCACCAACATCCAGTCAAATCTCTAACATACTGCGCGCTCCCTGCTTCTGCCTCTTCCACCTCCCTCTTGACTCTAGAAGGACCTATTGACTACACTGGGCCCACTCAGATAATATAGGATAGCCTCCCCATCCTTAATTCCTCCTACAGTCTGAATTCCCTTTGACATTTAATGTAACAAATTCCAGGAATTAGGATGAAGACATCTTTATTCTGTCCACCTCAGCCACTAAATCAGAATTTCTGTGAGTGTGACACAGAAATCCATATGTTCAACCAGATTCTCAGATGATTCCTATAAACATTCAGGTTTCTACAACTAGTCACATACCCACTTCTAACTGTAACAGAGAATTCCCTCATCTCAATCTCGAAAACAAAATCTTACTCTCTTAAAGGTTACTGATAATTTTTCACTTGACTTCCTTGAGATGCTAGGAATACAGATAAGATCCTTATCTTTCTAGAATATGCCATCTGATAGAAATTACTTTATATTATTTCTTCTTCACTAACCAATTCCTTCATGTTGGAAAGATAAGGTCCTGAGTAATAATTCTTTCCATTGCTTCTTCAAACCCATTTGAAAATTATTCCCAAAAACTACACAGTAAAAGTTTCTTGAAAAGATTTCAGATGCGATAGAAATTGGGTTAAACTAGAATTCAGAAAACCAAACTTTCATTTCTAATTCAGTACATAAATAGCTAGTGACCTGAAGGATATTAAAAGAATTATGAGAATAAATTGCTAAGTTCTATATCAAGAGTTCTGGCTCCTGCTAATAGGTCAACTTAGAGGCAATGATCTCTGCCTCCCACTCGCAAAATTAACACTGGAGAAATTCTAGAGGGCAACATGGAATCCAGAAAATAACAACAACAACAACAACATAAATGATTAAATTCCCAGGAAGAGTATGGGTTGTTTTGAATCTGAGGATTCAGTGAGCAAGAATGATTAAGAGAACAATGGAAGAAGATAAGTAATACTGTTAATGAATAAGGGGACATATTACATAATAAAGCAAAGATGAATAAGATGTTATCAACATCATGTCAATAATTTATAAATTTTAGAAAAATTGAATAAATTTCTCAAAAATATAAACTTACTAAACTGACTCAAGAATAAATGAAAGAAAAAGTCAAAAAATTAGTTTTTTAAAAAATGAAACTATGTATTTTTTAAAAATATATGCCAGGGTATAATATCTATAATATATAAAGAACTCTTACAACTCAACAAAAGCAGAACAACTCAGTTCAAAAGTGAGTAAGGATTTAAAAGATATTTCTCCAAGGAAGATATACAAATTGCCAATATGTATTTGAAAATATGCTCAACTGTTATTAGACATTAAGGAAATGCAATTCAAAACACAGTGGTATACCATTTCACAGGCACTAGGATAGCTATTACCAAAAAAGAAAAAGAAAAAATAACAAGGACTGGTGTGGATGTGGAGAAACTGGAACTCTCATGTATTGCTGGCGATAACATAAAATGGAAGAGCAGCTATGGAAAACAGCTTAATTGTTGTGCAAAAAGTAAAATATAGAATTGCCACATGATCCAGCAATTCCATTTCTAGATATATACTCAAAATAAAGAGACTCAAAGAGATCATTACACAACAGTGTTCATATCAGCATTATTCACAATAGTCAGAAAGTGGTAACCATCCAAATGTCTATCAAAAGATGAATAGATAAACAAATGTAGTATATCCATACAATGGAATATTACTCAGCCATGAAAAGGAATGAAATTCTAATATATGCCACAAAAGAAACTGAAAAATTATATATGTTAAAAAAGAGGCCAGCACAGAAGGACAAATACTGCCTGATTCCATCTGTATAAAACACCTAGAATAGACAAATACAGGGAGACAGAAAGTAGAAGAGAGATAACCAGGGGTTTGGAGACAGGGAATAAGAAGTTGTTGCTTAATGGATACAGAGTGTCAGTCTGTGGGGATGAAAACATTCCAGAAATTGATACTGGTAATGGCCACACAATATTGTGAATGTGCTTAATGCCACTGAACCACACATTTTAAAATAGTTAAAATGGTAAATTTTACATTGTGTATATATTACCACAATTTTTTAAATTTTAATAATAAGAAACATGAGTTCTATCCAGATATTTTCTTTGTATAGTACTTGCAGTTTTATAGTACTCAGCAGTGTATAGCTTGTATAGTACTCAGCAGTGGCCACATGACTGGAAAAGGTCAGATTTTATTCCAGTCCCTAAGGAAGGCAATGCTAAAGAATGCTCAAGTTCAGTTCAGTTCAGTTCAGTCAATCAGTCGTGTCCAACGCTTTGCAACCCCACGAACTGCAGCATGCCAGGCTTCCCTGTCTATCATCAACTCCCAGAGTCCACCCAAACCCATGTCCATTGAGTCGGTGATGCTATCCAACCATCTTATCCTCTGTTATCCCCTTCTCTTCCTGCCCTCAATCTTTCCCAACATCAGGATCTTTTCAAATGAGTCAGCTCTTCTCATCAGGTGGCCAAAGTATTGGAGTTTCAGCTTCAATATCAGTCCTACCAATGAACACCCAGGACTGATCTCCAAACTACCGCACAATTGCACTCATCTCACATGCTAGCAAAGTAATGCTCAAAATTCTCCAAGCCAGGTTTCAATAGTACATGAACTATGAACTTCCAGATGTTCAAGCTGGATTTAGAAAAGGCAGAGGAACCAGAGATCAAATTGCCAACATCCACTGGATCATCAAAAAAACAAGAGAGTTCCAGAAAAACATCTACTTCTGCTTTATTGACTATGCCAAAGCCTTTGACTGTATGGAGCACAACAAACTGAAAATTCATAAAGAGATGGGAATACCAGACCACCTGACCTGTCTCTTGAGATACCTGTATGCAGCTCAAAAAGCAACAGTTAGAACTGGACATGGAACAACAGACTGGTTCCAGATTGGGAAAGGAGTACGTGAGGGCTGTATATTGTCACCCTGCTTATTTAACTTATATGCAGAGTACATCACGTGAAATGTCAGGCTGGATGAAGCACAAGGTGGAATCAAGATTGCTGGGAAAAATATCAATAAACTTAGATACACAGATGACACCACCCTTATGGCAAAAAGTAAAGAACTAAAGAGGCTCGTGATGAAAGTGAAAGAGGAGACTGAAAAAGTTGGCTTAAAACTCAACATTCAGAAAACTAAGATCATGGCATCTCATCCCATTACTTCATGGCAAATAGATGGGGAAGCAATGGAAAGAGTGAGAGGCTTTATTTTTGGGGGGGTTCCAAAATCACTGCAGATGGTGACTGCAGCCATGAAATTAAAATATGCTTGCTCCTTGGTGGAAAAGCTCTGACCAACCTAGACAGAATATTAAAAAGCAGAGACATCATTTTGCCAACAAAGGTCCATCTGGTCAAAGCTATAGTTTTCCCAATAGTCATGTATTGATGTGAGATTTGGACTATGAAGAAAGCTGAGCATCAAAGAATTAATGCTTTTGAACTGTGGTGTTGGAGAAGAGTCTTGAGAGTCCCTTGGACTGCACAGAAATCCAACCAGTCCATCCTAAAGGAGATCAGTCCTGAATATTCATTGGAAGGACTGATGCTGAAATTGAAACTCCAATACTTTGGCCACTTGATGTGAAGAACCGACTCACTGGAAAAGACCCTGATGCTGGGAAAGATTGAAGGCAGGAAGAGAAGGGGACGACAGAGAATGAGATTGTTGGATAGCATTACCAACTCGATGGACATGAGTTTGAGTAAGCTCTGAGAGTTGGTGATGGACAGGGAAGCCTGGCGTGCTGCCGTGCATGGGGTCTAAAAGAGTTGGACATGACTGAGTGACTGAACTGGACTCAAATTGCAGTTTTATTTTTTAAATACACATACAACAGTCTGTCATTGTCATTTCATGGCTCTATCTGAATTCAGCACTTGTTCTTGAGCATCTTTCTTTGCTTTCACCATCTTAGCAAGTTTCATATGTCATTTTGGTAGTCCTTTTTGTCATGCCAGATACTGCTTCTGCTATTTTTCTCCATCTTTCAGGTGTATTTACTATCCAATAAATACATTTTCAAAGCTTGTTTCAAAAGCTTCTGTTCTTCTGTTGTCACGACGTGAAATCTGCACATGGATTTTCAAATTGTTCTGAAGGTGCTGATAGAACCTTCAGCACTTCAAGGTACTGATAATTTGAGGCTCCTCTTTATACAGTATGCCATCTTTTCGATGATGGCCAAGATTTTAGAGACCCTTTTTGCCAATAAAATCTTTGGCAGTTTTCTTGACTCCCAGAAGTAGAATACACATTCATGTACTTGGCAATAACTTCCCATCTTGAATCTGTCCCAGCAAGGAAAGAGGCTCACAGATTTAATTAGTAATTGCAGATCAATTCTCTTCTGACAAATTTTTACTGCCATTTACACCTTCAACAGTTGATGTCTCTGTGTTCTTAGATACGTGGCACATACTCAACTTCCTTTCTCTTCTAATTTGCTCATTTTCTTCTATCTGTTTTGCCAGAGCAGTCATTCCTATTTCTTTTTTAGGTGATGTGAGTTTTTCACTTAAGTACAGTAAGCTTGCAAGTTCAAGGGTATCACCAAGTTTTTCCACTTCTTCCATTACTTTAATTGGCTTCATCTCATTATCGGAAATGTGATTCCAGGTCTTCCATGAATTTTGAAGTCTTTGCTACCTTTCCCTTTTCTTATGGAGATATAGTTGACATATAACATTACGTCAGGTGGCGCTAGTGGTAAAGGACTCACCTCCCAATACAGGAGACATAGAGAGACGTGGGTCCCACCCCTGGGTTGGGAAGATCCCCTGCAGGAGGACATGGCAACCCACTCCAGCATCCTTGCTTGGAGAATCCCACGGACAGAGGAGCCTGGCGGCCAATAGTTCACAGGGTTGCAAAGAGTTGGACACGACTGAGCAACTTAGCATACACACACAACATTGTATTAGTTTCAGGTGTAAAACATAATGATTTGATATTGCCTTTCCCTCTTAATGGCTTTTTTTTTCCTGGATATCTTTTTTCTTCTTTGCCAGAAATGCCTAACCTCCTCTTCTTTCTCCTTAGTTACCGAAACAGCTCCTCATCGAGCTCATCTCTACTTTCTTTAGCTTCTTTCTTCTTCATTTTTCCTTCCGTTTTTCTTCTTGCATCATAGTTATATGCATTAGCAACTGACCGGATTCCATTCATTTCTTCTTTTTTCTTTGTGCCCTCGTTGCTCTGTTCTGCTTTTCAATCTCTCTCCTCTTATCATGACATTCTGCTTTTTTTCCCCTTCATTTAAATAAAAGTCTCTCCAAGAATAAAAATTATGCCAGCAGGAATAAAATGCCTCTACAAAAAGGATGAATTCACATAATTAGGTTTACGTTTTCTTTTTTACCACCTGGAATACAGTTCAAACACTTGGGAAATGCTTGGAAGAAACTATCCATTGCTTCACTTCTAGAAGGAACGGAGTTATCAAAAGTAAGAACTATACTCTTAATTTCTCCTCTTTTCACTGAATCAGACATTTCATAAGCTCTATTTACGCAGGTGAAGGGGTCATTATCGCCTTTAAATGGCTCACCAGCTCTTTGGGCACTGTGTTAAAACCACTGCTTTATGTGCTGCTTTGGTCTGTCTCTAACCAAAAACTGCATAATGATTCTGGTTCTTTCAGTCTTTGGGTTTAAGTGTTTTCAGGAAAAATAAACTATCCTAATTGCAATTCCTCCTCTTCCGTTTCCTCTGACTGCTCTTTCTTATCCTCTGGTTGAAGAGGTCAGAGTGTGGCAACTGCAGTGCTCAGGACCAACCCTGCGAGCACAGCAGTTCACGTCCTAGGGCACTGAGCATCCCTTCTTGTTCTGCCTCTCGGTCTCAGCCTCCTGCCTGAACTCTACAAAGCCCAGGATCCAGTACATGAAGAAAGCAACGACCACTTCCACATGGAGACTTCCTGGTAAGGTCATTTCTTTCAGACTTTGAAAGTAACAAATCCCTTTGATTTTCTACAGACTCCTCCAGAGACTGGAAAAGATGGGAGTACTTTCTTCCCTTCCTTCAGTCGTATTCATTCTGAGACCTTAGTGCCAGAAACACTGACAAGGATACTGTGAGAAAAGAAAATTTACAAGCTATCTCTCTCATGAGTATAGTTGCAAAAGGTCCTACAGAAAAGTATAGCAAAGTGAATTTAAGAATTTCTTTAAAAAGATAATTACACCATAAGTTGAGTTTACCCTAGGGATATCAGAAGAGTTTCATTTTAGATAACCTAAAAATGTCATCTAAGCTACACTCCAATACTTTGGCCACCTGATGCAAAGAACTGACTCATTGGAAAAGACCCTGATGCTAGGAAAGATTGAAAGCAGGAGGAGAAGGGGATGACAGAGGATGAGATGGTTGAATGGCATCACTGACTCAGTGGACATGAGTTTGAGTAAACTCCGGGAGTTGGTGATGGACAGGGAAGCCTGGCGTGCTGCAGTCCTTGGGGTCGCAAAGAGTTGGACATGACTGAGCAACTGAACTGAATCAAACTGAACTGAAGCTACTCTCTCAATTCGTCCCACCCTCTCCCTCCCATACTGTGTCCACAAGTCTGTTCTCTATGTCTGTGTCTCCACTGCTGCCCTGCAAACAGGTTTATTGGTACCATCTTTCTGGATTCCATACACACGTGTTAATATACAATATTTGTCTTTCTCTTTCTGACTTACTTCACTCTGTACAATAGGCTCTAGGTTCATCCCCCTCTCTAGGACTGACTCAAACACACAAGGAGCTCAATCCAGGGCTCTATGACAACCTAGAGGTGTGGGATGGGTTGGGAGATGGGAAGGAGGTTCAAGAGGGAGGGGACATATGTATACCTGTGACTGGTTCATGTTGATGCATGGCAGAAACCAGCACAATTGTAAAGCAAATATCTTGCAGTAAAAAATGTTTCCAAAATGTCATCTATTGTGTTAACAGATTAAGGAGAAAAATTTTATAACCTTCTCAATGAATAAGCAAATAAAAGCTTTTTTCAAAACCCATTCATAACTTTTAATAATATCTCCTTAGTAACCAAAACTAGGAGTAAAACTTCCTGGAACCTAATCAATGATATATTAAAGCATCAAACCAAACAGGGAAATGTTAGAAGCATTTTCTTCCAAAAGAAGATCAGAATAAGATGCCAACTAAAGAGATGTATGACAGTCCGAGCCAATGAAAAAGGCAAGAAAATGAAATTTAACAGAGGATGGAATAAGAGGAGTGGTCACAGCATATGCAAGACTACACGAGAGGTGTCTGACACAGGCAGCCATGGGGAAGTTGAGGATTAAACAGTGCCCTACCAGGAGCACTAAACATACAGGGAAGTGGATAATTTTAATGAAGTTCTTTTTATGTGCTCATGTTACTCTGTATAATACTTTTTCAAAGTTAGCACACTTTATCAATGAAAAACGTAAACAAAATTGAGCCAGATGATTAAAAAAAAAACTTTAAAAAAATAAAAATGCTTGTACAAACCTGAATTTTCTTTAGTACCACTGGTGTTTCCTGATCCCATACATGATTAGTTCCCCCATCAGTAATATACGCTTTACATGCTGTCACCATTTGGTTGGTTACCTAAAATAAATATAAGTCCAAAATAACTACAGGTAGAGAAAGAAATAAAAACAAGTTTCTTTTAAAGCATAAGCATGTTCTAAATCAAAAACATGATAATTAATTACAGAATATAAAAAACAGAGAAATACACATTTCAGTCAAAACAAAGAAAACCCAAAGTCACATTTACTTAATTTATTTAACTCAGCATCACTGGGGCTAACAGTTTCAAAGTCACCTATATTTTCCCCTTGTCTATTTCTCTTCTAATTAGGTCTTAATCCAGTCCAACTGTGATTTTCCACTATCCTTCACATGCAAACTAAATATTAACTTAACCACCTCTCACATCCCCCAAAATAGTGAAGATAAAAAATAAAACAAGACAGCCATTTAAATGGTCAGGAAGTTAGGTCAAGATGGCACACTGACATACAGAAATTTGGGGGAATTCCTAAAATATGGAATCAAATCTAAAGGGAAAAACAAAGGACTAGAGAAAGCCAGTAACCTTCTGGAGAAGGTTACCTGGAGGTGAAACAGCTATGGAAATGTTTTAAGATAGGAGACAATGTGAGGTGACCCTTAGCTGTAACCCTGAACGCTGAGTCTGGAGCAACAGTGACATACGCTGAAAGGACAAAGCGATAAGTAGACCACAGCCTCGGAGAGGGGTGGCCCAAGTAGCTACTGCACTCACAAGAGGACATATCAGAGAGAAAGCTAGTCCCACTCCCTCCCAACAGTACGTTATGCCCCTCACTCACAAGAGACAGACCAAATCAACAGAACCCAGAGGCAAATCAGGAATCTCAAATACAAAGATGGGCAGACGACCAAGAATCATCAAGCAACTGAAGAAAACAAACATGGCTACAGAAGCATTAAATTCAACAAAGAGAGAAAATACAGAAAAGATATGTGTAAAATCTTTTAAAATAGCTTTTATTAACTAAACTAGTTCATGAGAAAGATACGAGAGGATTTTTCCATCATGGAAAGAAAACAACAAAAGAACGTGGTAACTGAAATTAGTATTGACCAGTAAGTGGGATATAAATGAAAAGGCAGTGAGTGAGCTGAAAGGTCAAAGGACAAAGATGGACCAAAAAGATAATAATTAAAGAATACAGATTTTAGATTCAAGAAAAGGGAATAAATTGAATAGGTGGATATAATCAGAAGCAAAGAGGAAAAGTTCCCCAAAATGAAGAGAGATGACAGTCTTTTTGAAGTAAAACAAACTTAGCAAGTACAGAACAAGATAAATGTAAAAAGAGCATTTCTTTGAAATTTTAGAAGTTCAAAAATAAAGAAAAAAATCCTAAGATCTTCCTGTGAGAATAAAATAGTTTTACTACAAAGCAAGAACGGTAAGACACAACAATATAGTACACAGTGACATCTTCGAAGTTCCAGGAAAAAATTATATTGAATTTAAGAATCCCAAACTAACATTTGAGTGGTAGGATAAAATTAAGCAATTTTCAGACATGCAGGAACTCAAGGGGCTCACCACAGAAACTCTCTCTGGAAGAATTACTTACGAATTTTTTTCAGCAAAAGAAATAGTAAATCCAAGACAAAGGAAGATATGGAAATCACAACACAGATCAAAGAAACTAGCAATATTTAGATTTCATTCTGAACACCTGTTGATTCATAATGTTGAAAAAAATAGCAACAATAACATGGAACTAGCAATCTCCATGTAGAACATGCAGCAAGGAGGAAGACAAGCAACAGGTAAGTATCCTAAGGTTCTTGCCATGTTTGGGACATAGATAATGATTAAACCTACCCTTTGATTTAAAAGGCAAAGGTTGAAATGTGACTGTTACATTCTGTTTGAATTATTTACAGGTAAATTCTATTCATGTGTTTCCTGGATAATTTTTCCAATTATTTAAAACAATTAATCAAATGATACTACATGGTAAGATTTTACATAAACCACAGTGCACACAGAAGTAGCTAAGAAGCATTATTAACAATACACCCAATTTTTACTTCTTATGCAAAACTATTTGGAATAAATAAATTGGAAAAGCATCAGATACATTTAAACAAGTCTTGGGCAATTACCTCTGACAAGCAGAAAAGTCCCCCTTCAATTAAGTACAACTGACTCTAGGCAACATCTTTCTTTTCTTATCCACAAAGTATGAAAATCCAGAATTTCCCTTTTCCCTTTTCTGGCTCACACGGAAAGCACTGCTAGCTTTTTCACAGGGTTGTATGTGTGGCTTCTTCCCTTAAAACTTACCTTGATAAACAATGAGGTCATTCTCTCAGAAGTATTATAGTACCTGGACACACTGTGAATCATTCTGATGGCATTTATCAAATTTTGTATTCCATGTGCCATGGAAACCTAAAATTGAAATACAGCAAGTGAGTTCCACCATATGTTCATATTTTTAACAACCAGAAAGCTATAATATTCAAAATTCTAAACCTACATAAAATAGTGTAACATTTTACTAAATGCCAAGTGGATGTATCCTTGACAGGATACTGAAACAGAGACATCAGTTTTGACAAATGTGCCAAGGTAATGTAAAGGAGCAGCCAATGGCAACCCACTCCAGTGTTCTTGCCTGGAGAATCCCAGGGACGGAGGAGCCTGGTGGGCTGCTGCCTATGGGGTGGCACAGAGTCGGACACGAGTGAAGCGACTTAGCAGCAGCAGCAATATAAGATGTTAACAGGAGAAATTAAGTGAAGAGAATTCTGTACTATCATTGCAACTTCTCTGCACATGTAAACTTCAAGTTTTATTTATGGGAATTCTCTGGTGATTCAATGGTTAAGGCTTGGCACTTCCACTGCAGGGATTCTGGGTTCAATCCCTGGTTAGGGAACTAAGATCGTAAGCCATATGACATGGCCTAAAGAAATTTTTGTTGTTGTTGTTTAAAGAAAAGATTTTGGAAGTGAAAGTTATTTAAGGATTAACAGCTCAAGTTGTCATTTTGAAAGATGAGGAAACTGATATCTTGAGGCGTAAAATGACTAATGTATGGTTAAAAAGCTGGTCATTGGTTATTCAACTGAATTCGCCTATCAGCAAGCCTAGGGAGTGCTACCAAGTTCTAAGAATACTGACAGAATTCCAAATATAAGGAAACTATCCCAGAGGAGGTCAAGGCAGGGTGGGAGAGACGCAAACAAACAACTGAAACAAGCAGAATGGCCCGGATCAAAGCAGAGCAAGTGCATCCGAGATTTCAAACTATTGGTAACATATATTGAAAGGTTACTCTGCACCAGGCACTAAGCAAAGAGCTCCACATATTATCTAAATTTATGCTGCCAATGACCTTTCAGGGTAGGTTTGATTTCATCAAAGAAAAAGAAACGTAAAACAGCAAAATGACTGTCTGAGGAGACCTTACAAATAGCTGTAAAAAGAAGACAGTGAAAAGCAAAGGAGAAAAGGAAAGATTCCCATTTGAATGCAAAATTCCAAAGAATAGCAAGGAGAGATAACATAGCCTTCCTTAGTGATCAATTCAAAGAAATAGAGGAAAACAACAGAATGGGAAAGATTAGAGATCTCTTCAAGAAAATTAGAGATACCAACGGAACATTTCATGCCAAGATGGGCTCAATAAAGGAAAGAAATGGTATGGACCTAACAGAAGCAGAAGATATTAAGAAGAGGTGGCAAGACTACACAGAAGAACTGTACAAAAAAGATCTTCATGACTCAGATAATCATGATGGTGTGATCACTCACACTTAGCTAGAGCCAGACATCCTGGAAGGTGAACTCAAGTGGGCCTTAGAAAGCCACACTACAAACAAAGCTAGTGGAGGTGATGGAATTCCAGTTGAGCTATTTCAAATCCTAAAAGATGATATGAAAGTGCTGCACTCAATATACCAGCAAATTTGGAAAGCTCAGCAATGGCCACAGGATTGGAAAAGGTCAGTTCTCATTCCAATCCCAAAGAAAGGCGATGCCAAAGATTGCTCACACTACTGCACAATTGCACTCACTTAACACGCTAGTAAAGTAATGCTCAAAATTCTCCAAGCCAGGCTTAAGCAATACATGAACCGTGAACTTCCAGATGTTCAAGCTGGTTTCAGAAAAGGCAGAGGAACCAGAGATCAAATTGCCAACATTCGCTGGGTTATCAAAAAAGCGAGAGAGTTCCAGAAAAACATCTGCTTCTGCTTTATTGATTATGCCAAAGCCTTTGACTCTGTGGATCACAATAAACTGTGGAAAATTCTGAAAGAGATGGGAATACCAGACCATCTGACCTTTATCTTGAGAAACCTGTATGCAGGTCAGGAAGCAACAGCTAGAACTGGACATGGAACAACAAACTAGTTCCAAATAGGAAAAGGATTACGTCAAGGCTGTATATTGTCACCCTGCTTATTTAACTTATATGCAGAGTACATCATGAGAGATGCTGGGCTGGAAGAAGCACAAGCTGGAATCAAGATTGCTGGGAGAAATATCAATGACCTCAGATATGCAGACAACATCACCGTTATGGCAGAAAGTGAAGAGGAACTAAAGAGCCTCTTGATAAAAGTGAAAGAGGAGAGTGGAAAAGTTGGCTTAAGGCTCAACATTCAGAAAACTAAGATCATGGCATCTGGTCCCATCACTTCATGGGAAATAGATGGGGAAACAGTGGAAAAAGTGTCAGACTATTTTTTTAGACTCCAAAATCACTGCAGATGGTGACTGCAGCCATGAAATCAAAAGACGCCTACACCTTGGAAGGAAAGTTATGGCCAACCTGGGTAGCATATTGAAAAGCAGAGACATTACTTTGCCAGCAAAGGTTCATCTAGTCAAGGCTATGGTTTTTCCAGTAGTCATGTATGGATGTGAGAGTTGGACAGAGCTCAGCACCACAGAATTGATGGTTTTGAACTGTGGTGTTGGAGAAGACTCTTGAGAGTTCCTTGGACTGCAAGGAGATCCAACAAGTCCATCCTAAAGGAGATCAGTCCTAGGTGTTCATTGGAAGGTCTGATGTTGAAGCTGAAACTCCAATATTTGGCCACCTCATGCAAAGAGTTGACTCATTTGAAAAGACCCTGATGCTGGGAAGGATTAGGGGCAGGAGGAGAAGGAGAAGACAGAGGATGAGATGGCTGGATGGCATCACTGACTCAATGGACATGGGTTTGGGTGGACTCCGGGAGTTGGTGATGGACAGGAAGGCCTGGCATGCTGCGGTTCGTGGGGTCGCAAAGAGTCAGACATGACTGAGTGACTGAACTGAACTGAACTGATTTCATCAGATCTACAACACCACTGTAAAGCATCTGTCTACAATGTGGGAGACCTGGGTTCTATCCCTGGGTCAGGAAGATCCCCTGGAGAAAGAAATGGCAATCCACTCCAGTACTATTGCTTGGAAAATCCCACGGATGGAGGAGGCTGGTAGGCTACAGTCCATGGGGTCGCAAAGAGTCGGACACGACAGTGACTCCACTGCTGCTTTAGGTACTACTAAGAAAGGGGGAGAAAAAGCAAGAGAGTTCCAGAAAAGCATCTGCTACTGTTTTATTGATTATACCAAAGCCTTTGACTTTGTGGATCACAACAAACTTGGAAAATTCTTAAAGAGATGGGAATACCAGACCACCTTATCACTCTCCTGAGAAATCTGTGTGCAGGTCAAGAGGCAGCAGTTAGGACCAGACATGGATCAACAGACTGGTTCCAAATTGGGAAAGGAGTATGTGAAGGCTGTATATTGTCACCCTGCTTATTTAACTTATATGCAGATACATCATACAAAATGCCAGGGTGGATGAAGCACAAGCTGGAATCAAGATTGCCAGGAGAAATATCAATAACCTCAGATACACAGATTACACCACCCTTATGGTAGAAAGTGAAGAAGAACTAAAGAGCCTCTTGATGAAAATGAAAGAGAGTGAAAAAGCTGGCAAAATCATGGCATCCAGTTCCATCACTTCATGGCAAATAGATGGGGAAACAATGGAAACAGTGGCAGACTTTATTCTTTTGGGCTCCAAAATCACTGCAGATGGTGACTGCACCCATGTAATTAAAAGACGCTCCTTGGAAGAAAAGCTCTGACCAACCTAGACAGAATATTAAAAAGCAGAGACATTACTTTGCCAACAAAGGTCCACCTAGTCAAAGCTATGGCTTTTCCACTAGTCATGTACAGATGTGAGAGTTGGACCATAAAGAAAGCTGAGTGCCAAAGAAATGATGCTTTTGAACTGTGGTGTTGGGGAAGACTCTTGAGAGTCCCTTGGACTGCAAGGAGATCAAACCAGTCAATCCTAAGGGAAATCAGTCCTGAATATTCATTGGAAGGACTGAAACTTCAATACTTTGGCCACCTGATGCAAAGAACTGACTCATTGGAAAAGACCCTGATGCTGGGAAAGATTGAAGGTGGGAGGAGCCAGGGATGACAGAGGATGAGATGGTTCGATAGCATCACCAACTTGATGGATACAAGTTTGAGCAAGCTCCAGGAGTTGGTGATGGACAGGGAAGCCTGGCGTGCTGCAGTCCATGGCGTCACAAAGAGTCGGGCATGACTGAGCAACTGGATTGAACTGAAGAAAGCAGGGTGGGATGCTCAAGACAGGGAGTCTAATTCCCACAAAAAACTAAGCCACAAAACTATGCATGAAATTAATAAGCCATGACGAAAGACAGGAACAAAGCCTATGTGTCCCAATCCTGCTCTTTGGGAGGAGATGGAAAATAAACTCTTCTGAGATTTTGTACCACAAGCTGGTGCTCACTCACTGCCATCTGAATTCACACCAACGGTACCAAAACTGAAACAAACACTACCCTTCCAGGAAAGAACTAATAATCTCAGATGGTGTCGTGTTCACAATGATTCATATAACTTGACTGACTATAAAATGTACTCTGAGTACACAGATGTTAAAATGTGAAAAAAATGAGTCAGAATCTATAAAGTATTAATTATTCCCATTTTGCAAATGAGAAAATGGAGAAGTACCTTGTCCAAGTCCCACAGCTGTAATATAAGCATAGCTATGTTCCTGAGATTGTGAGATCCTGTCTTTAACCTTGATGAAAATCACTATGGGAGAGCAGATAAGGTCAGTGGTATTCCTGACCTCCAGTAGTTTGCCACTTAATTGCTAGCACAATTTAAAATATATAAAAGATTTTTTTAATGGTGGTGGAATAAATAAAACCAGGTAAAACAACCACCAATGAGGGTACTACATGTCATAGGTATGAGGTGTAACCATGACATAATTAAATCAATTTTATGTGGCTTACGAAAATTAATATCATCACTTTTCATACTATATTCTTATCTGTAGATGAACAAGATTCTAATGAAAATATGCCTAGAATTCCCTCCACCCTCAATAAGGCAACCTTATAAAGAACGAAAAAGGTCTGGGGATAATATCAATCGGGCCCACCAGGAAAATGCCCTTCATCTGAATTTTAAACATAATTATTTATAATAATAGCTCCTTGAGTGCACAGTTCTCGACTATACATAGAGTTTAGACATTTTATACATAAAATAGATAAGAGGAGATATGCCTACAGCACAATACCAGGATGAAAACATGAAACACAAAATTCATAAAATTTTATCAACAAGAAAGAGAAGCATGAGTCCTCCACTTTTCCTGCTCAACTGGCAGTTACAAACTTAACAGCAACTGCTTTTAATGAGAATAAAGAAAATGAGGGGGAAAAAAGAATTTTTAAAACCAGAGAAATGGCTTATGAAGGGGAAGAAATATATAAAACCTAATACTAATAGTACTTCACTAATTTTAAAAAATAATGTTCAAAATATTCCTATATCAAAGAATATCAGAAGCTCAATAATAAGAAAATAACAATAATAATGAAGTACATCCATGGCTAGAGCAACTGAACAAAGTTTTTTTTTCTCTATTTTATACAATTTCCATATGACCTTGTGTGTGAATGTGAAGGGTGGATCACCAGTCTGCTTAACATTTCTACTCTTGGGTAGAATTAAATCACTTGAATGTCATTATCAATGATTAAGGAAAACAAAAAATGGAATAAACTGAAAAATAACATCAGCCCTCATCCTCACTGAACAAAGGTTTTAAATTACTAGGATGAAAAGAAAATGAAACTAAATTAAAAAAAACTAAATGATTTGAAAATTATATAGCTTTAAACAAGTCTTTTGAATCATAATGTTGCAATTAGTATACCTTAAAAGTTTGAGGTCTTGGTAACAATAAAGAGCATTGTTATTTTCTTCCAAGTTGACTTTTTATAGTGAGAAGTTTTAAACATATATAAAAGTACACAGAATGTTATAATATTCATATATATTCTCTTTCAGCATGCTTATTTTTATTTTTATACAACTTTTAAAGGAGATATATTCTTTTATTATGTTGAGGTACATTCCTATTATACCCAATTTATTGAGAATTTTATAATGAAAAGATGTTGTATTTTGTAAAATGCTTTTTCTGCATCTATTGATAATCATATGATTTTTATCTTTCATTCTGCTAACGTGAGGTATGACGGTTATTGACTGGCATATGTTGAACCATCTGTGCATTCCAGAAATAAATCCCCCTTGGTCACAGTGTGTGATTCTTTTAATTAATGTGCTGTAGAAATTGGCTTGCTATTATTTTGTTGAGAACTTTTACATCTATATTCATCAGGGATATTGACTTGTAATTTTATTGTTTTGAGGTGTCCTTATCTGGCTTTGGTATTATTAGGGTAATGCTGGTTGAGCATCTTCTCTTGCTCACTCTAGGGTAAGCGAGTTGTTCTGTGCGTAGTCCCATGTGATGTGTAATAGAAATAGACCCTCCCCAGTCAGTCTGCCCTTCAGAAGGGACCACATCCCCAACCCACAACTTCTCTGCAGCCTCACGAGTGACCTTGAAACAGAGGCATTCAGCTACATTGTGACCAAATTCCTGACCTGCAAAAACTGTGATATAATAAACACTTATCCTTTTAAGTCACCAGTTTTGGGGTAATTTGTTATAACCAATGAACAATTAACATATTTGTCTTGCTCAACATACAAATGAGGTCATAGTTACGATAACACCACGTATTTAAATGTGGGTTAAAATAATATAGTTTATGATTCATTACAGATATATAACAGGAAAAGATATCTTTTAAATAACTTTTCTGCAGTATACATTTTTCCCAATATATGCATATTAATTTAAAACATGCTAATTTTTAAAATTTATTTATTTTTAACTGGAAGATAATTGCTTTACAATATTGTGTTGTTTCTGCCATACATCAACATGTATCAGCCCTGGGCAAACATATGTCTCCTCCCTTTTGTGCCTCCCTCCCATCTCCCACCCCATCCTACCCTTCTAGGTTGTCACAGAGCACCAGGTTTGAGCTCCCAGTGTCTGTCATACAGCAAACTCTCACCAACTATCTATTTTACATATGGTAATGTATATGTTTCAATGCTACTCTCTCAGTTCATCCCACCCTCTCCTTCCGCCACAGTAAACATGCTAATTTTTAAAACGACATTTTAAGAAGTATACTTACTAGATCATAGTTATAGAGAGGTTGACATACTTTTTCTAGAGTGTACAAATATCTGACATTATCTCTTGACTCATTAGCTGTATCTGTGATTCTTGCATCCAAATCACGCCAATTCTAAAAAAAGAAAGTTTGAGTCCTATGAAACATCCAAATATACCACTAAGGTCTATGTGCTAAGATTTAACCAAGAAATTCAAACTGTCTTCCCTAGCCATACATATACTAAGATAGTAGATATTTAAATGTGATTAACATACCTTTTTCTCATGGTATTTAAGACTCATAGTTAGAATAAATATCTTAAGTGACTTAAGTTTCATTACTTTTGTAATTAATATTCTGTCTATAGGCTTGAACCAGATGTGCTTCTACCTGGAGTACTTTTCAAGGTTAGTTATGTGTGACATTACATTATTCTGAGTCTTCAAGAATGGGTCAAGTTATTAAAAGAACACATTATTCCAAGAAAATATCCATATCAGCAAAATGAACTTCTCGTATTCAGCAATAATGTACAGAGATGCTCAGGGACCATGGCAAATTACTTCATGCAATATACATGACAACTGATAAATAGCCATAGTAATAAAGAACTACTAGAATCAGTACAAACTAATATATACAAACTAATATCTGAAATTTTTTCAATGAGAGAAAGATATAAACCAACATTTCTCATGAGAACAAATGCAAAGAGCCAAAAAAACACTTTAAAAGATACTCAACTTCACTATAAACAACCAAAAGCCAAAATATAACTAGTCATTTTCCACACGTCAGACTGGCAAAAAAAAATTTTTTTAACTGATAATAAATACTAACAAAGTTGTAGAGTATATACCCCAGGAAAATACTTGATTGTAGGCACACAGAAGCTTTAACTGTATTAATGTTTGTGAACATATAGAAAATGAACAAATTTCCTCAAAAGATTAAACACAAGCTAGCATTTGACCCAGAAGTCCCACTCTTAGGCATATACAAGAAAATGTCCACACAAAAACCGTATAAAAATGTTCACAGCAGCATTATTCATAATAGCCAAAAAGGAGAAGCAATGCAAATATTTATAAACTGATAAACAAACTGTGGTATTATCTACAAAATGGAATATTATTCAACTGTGAAAAAGAATAAGTACTGATCGATGCTAAAACATGGATAAACCTTGAAAACATGCCAAGTGAAAGAAACCAGTAACAAAAGACCACATACTATATGATTCCATTTATATGAAATGTCCAATATACAACTCTACAGAGATAAAAAGTGGACTGGTGGTTACTTAGGACTGGTGTGATGGGAAAGAGACAGGTAGAGATGGAAAGTGATAGCTAAAAGGTACAGGGGTTTCTTTTTGAAGTGATGAAAATATTCTAAAATTGATGGTTGCACAATTCTATGATTACACTAAAAGACATTGAATTTTGCTCCTTAGATGGAAGAGATGAACAGCATGTGAATTTTACCTTGAGATTATTGAAAAAAAAAGGAAAAGAAACCATTTCACTGTCTAAAAACAGGAAAAATATTAGCTAGAACCTGGAATGTTCTGGAAAACTACACAGCTTGATCTGACAAGCATAACTCTCCAAGATATGCTACCAGGGGAAGAAGGAGTTAAAGAAAAATAGAGTATGACACTGTGTAATTTTTAAAAATTAGAAACACAAACAAATGTGTGTGTGTGTGTGTGTGTGTGTGTGTGTGTTAGGAAGAAACAGAAAAGAACCTTGAAAGAATCAAGCCAAATTGTTAATATATATGACCTCCAGGAAGGGAGGTAGAATAGTGAGGATGAGATGTAAGGTAGAGGACATTTTTGCTTTGACTTTCTGTGCAGTCATCTATTTCAATGAGCTGGTAATGATTTACAGTTTCAAAAACACTTTAAAAATAAATAGCAATCACCCTATACTAGTATTATCAAAATTGGTATGTGAAATATTGAGAAATAAATCTTCACTTCTTTACTTCCTTTTCCTTTTCTGGAAGTAATTATGGTATACAAGAAAGCCCTACTCAAAGTTTAGCATTTCTAAACACATGGTGCCAATATCTGATGCAAAAAAGCAATTCAAGAAGGGTAATTTTCCAGTTGTTTGTTTTGAAGTATACCTAACTTTAAAACACAAGGCATTTTACCTTTAAGACTTTGGAGTGTGCAACATTAAGCACATTTATAACAGCCTTACAACTTGGCCCTTTAATCTGTTCAATGATATAATTGAATTTGGCTGACATGCGTTTCCAATGTTCCAATTCAGTGAGCGGACCTGAGTCATCAGCTTCTTTTCTCATCTGCTCACTCTCAATAAGTACCTATAATCAAAAAAGTTCATAGCTTTGAAATATTACTTTCTTCTTTTAAAATCTCATCATTTGCACTTTTTTAAAAAAAGTTAAAAGTATAAATGACAGTCAACACTGAATAATATGAAGAACTCTTAGTAAACTAAGACTAGAAGAGAATATCTTTACCATGAGAATGAGTATCTACCAAACATTTACAGCAAACATCATAGTTGAAAATGAAATTTTAGAAAATAGCACTTTGAAACCAAGGACAAGACAATTTCATCACAATACTTGAAAATGAAATTTTAGAAAATAGCACTTTGAAACCAAGGACAAGACAATTTTGTCACTATCACCACTCACTTCTATTCAACCTGGACATGGAGATCACAGAACAATATAAGGAAAGTAAACAAAAGGTACAAGAATTGTAAATAAAAAACAAAAATGGCATAATCACAGATGGAATGGTTGGACACATTTTAAAAATTCAAGAATATATAAAGACAGACTTTTATAACTAATGAGTATCAATTCAGTCACTCACTTGACTATTTGCGACCCCATGAACTGCAGCACGTCAGGCCTCCCTGTCCATCACCAACTCCCATAGTCCACCCAAAGCCATGTCCATTGAGTAGGTGATGCCATCCAGCCATCTCATCCTCTGTCTTCCCCTTCTCCTCATGCCCCCAATCCTTCCCGGCATCAGGGTCTTTTCAAATGAGTCAACTCTTCGCATGAGGTGGCCAAAGTATTGGAGTTTCAGCTTCAACATCAGATCTTCCAAGGAACACCCAGGACTGATCTCCTTCAGGATGGACTTGCTGGATCTCCTTGCAGTCCAAGGAACTCTCAAGAGTCTTCTCCAGCACCACAGTTCAAAACCATCAATTCTGCGGTGCTGAGCTCTGTCCAACTCTCACATCCATACATGACTACTGGAAAAACCGTAGCCTTGACTAGACAAACCTTTGTTGGCAAAGTAATGTCCCTACTTTTTAATATGCTGTCTAGGTTGATCATAACTTTCCTTCCAAGGCATAGGCGTCTTTTGATTTCATGGCTGCAATCACCATCTGCAGTAATTTTGGAGCCCAAAAAAATAAAGTCTGACACTTTTTCCACTGTTTCCCCATCTATTTCCCATAAAGCGATAGGACCAGATGCTAAGATCTTAGTTTTCTGAATGTTGAGCTTTAAGCCAACTTTTTCACTCTCCTCTTTCACTTTCATCAAGAGGCTCTTTAGTTCCTCTTCACTTTCTGCCATAAGGGCCATATCGTCTGTATATCTGAGGTTATTGATATTTCTCCCAGCAATCTTGATTCCAGCTTGTGCTTCTTCCAGCCCAGCGTTTCTCATGATGTACTCCGCATATAAATTAAATAAGCAGGGTGGCAATATACAGCCTTGACGTAATCCTTTTCCTATTTGGAACCAGTCTGTTGTTTCATGTCCAGGTCTAACTGTTGCTTCCTGACCTGCATACAGGTTTCTCAAGATAAAGGTCAGATGGTCTGGTATTTCCATCTCTTTCAGAATTTCCCACAGTTTATTGTGATCCACACAGTCAAAGGCTTTGGCATAGTCAGTAAAGCAGAAATAACTTAATTAAAGTGAACAATTCAGTAAGGTTTTGGCTGTATGTATATAAATATTAGTATTATTTCTTTACAAGCCATCTAGCAATCTAAAAATGTAATTTCTAAAATGACAGCATATGTTACAATAAATAGTAACAACATTAAGATATCTAGAGTTTAACAAAAGATGTACAAGATCTTTTTGGAGAAAATTAGAAAATTTACTTTCAGCACACAAAATGAATAAATTAATTAATGGAGAAATATACCATGTTCATGGATTGGAAAATTCAGTAATATAAAAATGGTAATTTTCTCTAAATTAATGTATACATTTAATGAAATTTCCAATCAAAATCTCAATAAGGCTTTTTTTTTATGATACCTAACAAAATAGTCTTAAAATTAATTTGGAAGAGCATTTAACCAGAAATAATCAATGTAATTTTGAAGAAAAACACTGAAAGGGAATTAGCATACCAGATGTTAATTTAGTAAAAAGCAACAGAAATTAATGCAGTATGATATGAATGCAAAAAACAATAAGTAGACCAGTGGCATAGATAAAAACACTTGATGCATAATACAAATTGGTTAGCAAAGGATGGACTACTAAATACAGTTCTGGGATAACTGGCTAACTATTCAGAAAAGACAAAATTAGATTCCTACTTTACGTTATACATGCATGTGTGCTGAGTCACTTCCTGCTTCCTTCGTGCCCAACTCTTTGAGACCCTATGGACTGTAGCCCACCAGGCTCCTGGATTCTACAGGCAGGAACATGGGAATGGGATGCCATGCACTCCTCCAGGGGATATTCCCCAGTGATCATTCCTGCATCTCCTGCAGATCCTGCATCGCAGGCATATTCTTTACTGCTGAGCCACTGTGGAAGCTCTTACATTATACACAGACACAAATAATTCCAGATACATTAAAACTTTTGAAACAAAATGGCAAAACCTTTAAAGAAAATATAGAAGATGAGGATAAAACTATAAAGAAAGACATGGAATGGAATATCATAACCGTCAAGAAAATGGTAACCACTGGAAGAAAAAGAAGTTAAAACTGGGAAGAGAAATGTATGGAGATTGCAAGGTGTGGAAAACGCTCTCCTTCTTACACAGGTGTTCATTTTACAATAATTTGTTTATCTTATTAATTTTTAGTCTTATTCATTTGTTACTCATTTTGTATATTTCAGCATTTAAAATAAATAATTTAGGAGAATATCTTCACAACATGAGAGTACAAAGTATTTCCTAAATACAAAAAGCACAAAGCTTCTAGTCACTGGAGGTAGCTAAATTGAGGCTAAATTGCCATTTGTATCTCACATACATCCTTTAAAATGTAAAACTTCCACATGACTAAAGACACCAATACCAACTGAAAATTCAGGACATGTTAGGGAGCAACAAAAGATGAGCAGCCGGAAAACATTATTCAAACTCTAAACAATTCAGTAAGACGTCATCAAGCAATCTGAAAGAAAACTAGGTAAAGGATAAGAACAGCCAGTTCAACAAGGAGAGCTCTAAGTATCCATTTAGCATGCACAACCTCAGGACTTCCCTGGCAGTCCAGTGGTTAAAACTCTACTCTTTCTAGAGAAAAGACTTATGGACATGGGAAGAGGGAAGGAGAGGGTGAGATGTATGGAAAGAATAACATGGAAACTCACATTATGATATGTAAAATAGAAAACCAACGGGAATTTGCTGTATGGCTCAGGAAACTCAAACAGGGGCTCTGTATCAACCTAGAGAGGTGGGATGGAGAGGGAAATGGGAGAGAGGTTCAAAAGGGAGGGGATATATGTATACCTATGGCTGATTCATGCTGAGGTTTGACAGAAAACAGCAAAATTCTGTAAAGCAATTATCCTTCAATAAAAAATAAATTAATTAAAAAAACACACCTCTACTCTTTGAGTGCAGGGGCTGAGGACTATGATCCCACATGTCACACCCAAATTAAAAAAAAAAAAAAGCACAGCCTCAACAGTGTTTGAGGTAATGTAAAATAAATCTAAATACAATTTCACACCCAATGTACTGACAACCATTAAAAATCTGACATTCTTAGTGTAATGGAAGATTTGAAGATGTGCAAACTCACATTTACTTATGTAAAAAATTATAAATTAATATAACCACTGTTTGGAAGACTTTGCAGTTAGTACCCAATAAAAGATTGATATATTACTTCTCTCAGCCACCCCCTGGGACACTCTTGGACATGTGCAAACAAACACCTGAACAAAGATATTCAATGAAGATGTATCGACATTATTATTGTTTGTAATAGGGCAAAAACATAAAAACAACTAACTTTCTTAGAAAATGGATTACATCACTCAGTTCAGTTCAGTCACTCATTCGTGTCCTCTTTGTGACCCCATGGACTGCAGCATGCCACGCCTCCATGTCTATCACCAACTCCCAGAGTTTACCCAAACTCATGTTGATTGAGCTGGTGATGCCATCCAACTGTTTCATCCTCTGTCGTCTGCTTCTCCTCCCACCTTCAATCTTTCCCAGCATGAAGGTCTTTTCTAATGAGTCAGCTCTTTGCATCAGGTGGCCAAAGTACTGGAGTCTCAGCTTCAACATCCATCCTTTCAATGAATATTCAGGACTCCTTGAATCTCCTTTAGGATAGACTGGTTGGATCTCCTTGCAGCCCAAGGGACTCTCAAGAGTCTTCTCCAACACCACAGTTCAAAAGCATCAGTTCTTCGGCGCTCAGCTTTCTTTGTAGTACAACTCTCACATCCATACATGACTACTGGAAAAACCATAGCCTTGACCAGACGAACCTTTGTTGGCAAAGTAATGTCTCTGCTTTTCAATATGCTATCCAGGTTAGCCATAACTTTCCTTCCAAGAAGTAGGCGTCTTTTGATTTCATGGCTGCAATCACCATCTGCAGTGATTTTGGAGCCCAAAAGAATAAAGTCTGCCATTGTTTCCATTGTTTTCCCATCTATTTGCCATGAAGTGATGGGACCAGATGCTAAGATCTTAGTTTTCTGAATGTTGAGCTTTAAGCCAACTTTTTCACTCTCCTCTTTCACTTTCATCAAGAGGCTCTTTAGTTCTTCTTCGCTTTCTGCCCTAAGGGTGGTGTCATCTGCATATCTGAGGTTATTGATATTTCTCCCAGCAATCTTGATTCCAGCTTGTGCTTCCTCCAGCCCAGCATCTCTCATGATGTACTCTGCACAGAAGTTAAATAAGCAGGGTGACAATATACAGCCTTGATCTAATCCTTTTCCTATTTGGAACCAGTGTGTTGTTCCATGTCCAGTTCTAACTGTTACTTCCTGATCTGCATACAGATTTCTCAAGAGGCAGGTCAGATGGTCTGGTATTCCCATCTCTTTCAGAAGTTTCCACAGTTTATTGTGATCCACAGAGTCAAAGGCTTTGGCATAATCAATAAAGCAGAAGTAGATGTTCTTCTGGAATTCTCTTGCTTTTTCTATGATCCAATAGATAATTGATGGTACTAAGGTATCTTACAATATCAGAAACAGAACATATTAAGAAGAGGTGGCAAGAATACACAGGACTATAGAAAAAAAGGTCTTCATAATCCAGATAACCATGATGGTGTGATCATTCATCTAGAGCCAGACATTCTGGACTGCGAAGTCAAGTGGGCCTTTTGAAGCATCACTACGAACAAAGCTAGTGGAGGTGATGGAATTCCAGCTAAGCTATTTCAAATCCTAAAGATTATGCTGTGAAAGTGCTACACTCAATATGCCAGCAAATTTGGAAAACTCAGCAGTGGCCACGGGACTGGAAAAGGTCACCTTTCATTCTAATCTTACAGAAAGGCAATGCCAAAGAATGTTCAAACTGCCACACAATTGCACTCATCTCACATGCTAGCAAAGTAAGGCTCAAAATTCTCCAAGCTAGGCTTCAACAGTATGTGAACCATGAACCTGCAGCTTTTCAAGCTGAATTTAGAAAAGGCAGAGGAACAAGAGATTAAATTGCTAACAACCGTTGGATCATTGAAAAAGCAAGACAGTTCCAGAAAATGATCTACATCTGCTTATGTTAAGTCCTTATCATTTTCATCCTTTATCGTGCCCATCCTTGAATGAGATGTTCCTTTGATATCTCCTGTTTTCTTGAAGAGATTGCTAGTCTTTCCTATTCTACTGCTTTCCTCTATTTCTTTGCATTATTCATTTAAGAAGGCCTTCTTATCTCTCCTTGCTATTCTTTGGAATTCTGCATTCAGTTGGGTATATCTTTGCCTTTCTCCTTTGTCTTTAGCATCTCTTCTCTCCTCAGATATCTGTAAAGCTCCTCAGACAACTACTTTGCCTTCTTGCATTTCTTTTTCTTTGAGATGGTTTGGTCACTGCCTCCAAAACCATCTCAAAAACACTTTAGAACATTATGAATCTCCATCCATAGCTCTTCAGGAACTCTGTCTACCAGGTCTAATTCCTTGAATCTATTCATCACTTCCACTGTATAATCATAAGGGATTTGATTAAGGTCACACCTGAATGGTCTAGTGGTCTTCCCTACTTTCTTCAATTTCAGTCTGAATTTGGCAATATGGAGTTCATGATTTGAGCTACAGTCAGCTCCTGATCTTACCCACTGTATAGAGCTTCTCCATATTTGGCTGCAAAGGGCAATCAATCTGATCTTGGTATTGAACATCTGGTGATGTCCATGTGTAGAATCATCTCTTGTGTTGTTGGAAGAGGGCATTTGCAATGACCAGTGCATGCTCTTGGCAAAAATGTTAGTTTTTGCCCTGCTTCATTTTGTCCTCCAAGGCCAAACCTGCCTGTTATTCTGGTATCTCTTGACTTCCTACATTTGCATTCTAATCCCCTATGATGAAAAGGACATCTCTTTATATTTATTTATTTAATTTTTGGTGTTAGCTCTAGGTTTTGTAGGTCTTTCTAGAACTGTTCGACTTCACCTTTTTCGACATCAGTGGTTGGGGCACAGACTTGGATTACTGTGATGTTGAATGGTTTGCCTTAGAAATGAACTAATATCATTTGTCATTTTCAAGACTGTACCCAAGTACTGCATTCTATAATTGACTATGAAGGCTACTCCATTTCTTCTAAGGGATTCTTGCCCACAGTAGTAGGTATAATGGTCATCTCAATTAAATTCTCCCATTCCCATCCATTATAGTTCACTGATTTCTAAGATGATATTCAGCCTTACTATCTCCTGCTTGACCACGTCCAATTTGCCTTGATTTGTGGACCTAACATTCCAGCTTCCTGTGCAATACTGTTCTTTACAACATCTAACTTTACTTTCACCACCAGACATGTCCCCAACCAAGCATCATTCCGGCACTGGCCCAGCTACTTCATTCTTACTGGAGCTATTAGTAATTGCCCTCCACGCTTCACCATGGTAGCATATTGAACACCTTCCAACCTGGGAGACTCATCTTGCAGCATCATATCTTTTCACTTTTTCATACTGTCCATGGGGGTCTCCAGGCAAGAATGCTGTTGAAGTGCTGTACTCAGCATGTCAGCAAATTTGGAAAACTCAACAGTAGCCACAGGACCAGAAAAGGTCAGTTTTCATCCCAATCCCAAAGAAGAGCAAGTTCTTTATATATTATGGATAGTAACTCTTTGTTACACACGCTGATAATATTTTTCTCCCAGAAAGTCAATTATTTTTTAATGTTGCTTACAGTGATTTCTACCATACGGATATTACTTTAATTTTTTTATTTAGTCAAATGTGTCAGGTTTTTCTTTCATGGCTTCTGGGTTTTCCATCTGTCTTAATTAGATAGTAATATAGCCCTACATTATGTTCTGATTTATCTATAATTTTTGTTCTACTTTTCACATTACTCTTTAAAGGCTGGATTTGTTCACAGCATGTTTCTGAGATTCATTCATCTTGTTGCATGTATCTCTTCTTTTAGTTTTAGCAACAATCCATCCTGAATTAATTTTTGTGTGTGACAAGAGGTCGGGTTTATTTTAGATGTAATTTTTAAATATTTATTTATTTATTGGCTATGCGGGGTCTTTGTTGCTGCACGTAGGCTTTCTCCAGTTGTGGTGAGCAGGGGTTACTCTTCCTTGTAGTGTGCAGGCTCCCCATTGTGGTGGCTTCTCTTGTTTTGGAGCACAGGCTCTAGAGTGCAGGCTCTGGCTTCAGTTGTTCCACAGCATGCCTAATCTGCCTGGACCAAGGATCGAACACATGTTCCCTGTTTTGGGAGGCAGATCCTTATCCGCTGTGCCACCAAGGAAGTCCTAGATGTAGATTTTAAAGATTTCTTGCACAGAATCTGCTTAACTGGAGACCATTTGATGCAGTTGGCCAACTTGATTTTCTTATTTCAAGTTGCCTAATATCATGTTAAGCTATTATCTTTTGCTTGCTCATTTTTATAAAAGAAGCTCTATTTTGATTGATCATGAAAACTGGAGGAGATCTCCTCAGCTCTGTGCAGGACAGAGCTTGATCTCCACAATGGACCTTACAATTCCCCTCCTTCCTCAGTGGCATTAAAGGTAGCTGCAGGTGGACAATTGCTCATTTTTATTACCTAGTGACACCTGGAAGCAAATTCTGGGGTCAGCATTCCAGGCCTTGATAGGGTTTCCAAAACTCCTCCAGATTCTCCACTCTAACTACACTTCCCTCCTTCTAATAGTTCTTAGAGAGGTAAAATCGAAAATACTTTTCTCTAATTCTTGCTTGCTCAAGACTTTTCTCCCCTAGTCCTCACTCAAAGATTTTCTTCTCCAGTTCCACTCTCCTGTGCTCATGAACTGGAGATCTGTGAGCTGGCTTCTAGAGTCTATTTAGAACAATTATATAGAATCTGGTTTGGGGCAGCCTTTGTAGTGTAAGTTGGCACCTCTCAGAATGTGACACCATTCCTATCACTGCTTTTCTTACTGACAGAGAAAATGTATTTGGCCACAGAGCTGCAGACTTGCAGCTGTAGCACTAATATGAATCAGCCTAGTTTGAACCTCTCTGTCAACATAGACAATTTAACTGATGAACCAAGAAGCATTTATTAATTATCTAGCATTGTGGCTACAGGCTCTTCATTGTGTTCTTTTCCTGTCTCTCTAATGAAAAGCACAAACAATATATAAAGTATTGCAGATAAGTGCTAGCTATTCCTGATTCTTTATTATTTCATCCTTAAACCATACTGCTATGATTTCCTCCTTAAAGTGAGAAATATCTTAAAGGTGATTTTAAATGGTCCAAAGAGAACAATGATTTTGCACTGGAATCAAGAAGAGGCTGAATTTCATTGTAGAATCTGGAAGGCTCCTCTTCCCTTTACTTTAAGGAACAAAATGCAGTGACTAGGACATAGATGAGAACCACAACTCATATCTGATGAAGTCACTCAAGCCAGCTCACCTGTTCGATCTGTTTGTACCATATCATCAGCACATCCTCTAGCTGACGAACAGTTTCTGAATTGCTCGCTGCAACTGTCACTTCTTCAAAAGTATGCAGTTTGGAAAAATCAACATTGTCTATTTTCTTTAACTTAACTGTTCCCTCAATACTTATTCTAGCACCTAAAAGGGAAAAAATAATATTGAGAAGAGATGGTTAATGTCAGTGTGTTAAACATCAATGTGTGGTTTCAAGCTGTAATTACTAAAATGTTAGAGATTTAATATTTTATAGAAGTATAATCTAATTGATCATTAGACTGTGCTTGATGATTAAAATTATTTATTTTTATCAATATGAAATGATTTATAGTTTAAAGAGAGTTAATAATAAAGTATATATTTTAAATATGGTAAAAATTTTCACAAATAATATAGGAAAAGACTTCTTCCTCAACAGAAAATATAAAAGAAAATGTATCTTATGCCTTCAAAATTCCTGGAAAGTGAAGTTGTAATGATTAAATATCTTATCTCTAGGTCCCATAATTACTTTGATTAACATCACCTTTTAAGATGGAAATTTTTTTCTCTAACATTTTTAATAACATATCTTATAGCTAATTTGCTTATTTGTAATAATTTATTAAACATTAAATATTATACTTACCATCTAAAAATGAAAGGTATCTGTTGATGGTTTCAGTGAAACTGTGTTTTTCGGATTCTCCTTGCTGGGACTGGTTTAAAGCACCCCAATTATTTGTCACAAGAATAGCTGGTAGAAATATATTTGCCAACATATTTCTAATCCCAACTAGCAATCCTTCTGATGCATCCAGAACAGTAAATAGCACTTCCTGAAAGGATAATGTTTGAAGATTATTTTATATGCTGATCTCATTAAGAACTGAAAACCAAAATCTATTTTTACACTGCAATAAGTATAGACAGTACATCTTATGAACTATTAGGAAAACTTAACTGGTGAATATTAGGGTTCTAAAATCAACAAATTTATATTCTGCCCGCATTTAACCATTCAGATGCTTGCTCATCAAGCAAACATTTTTTTTCTGGTGCTTTAAATTCTGCCTAGGGAAGAAGTTATGGCCTGGAGCATACAGAATGTGAGGGAAACAAAATTGAGCCTCCTGCAAAAAGAAAGTTTTAGGTTGACAGTTGCCCTGTCTATGAGAAGGAGACCAGAAAACTGTCAGTGCAAAGACAGAACAATGAAACCAGCCTTCTTCCCAGAAATTTGACACCAAGAAACTGCTGGTGAAAGGGTAAAAACTTTCAGTTATAAGATGACTAGGTTCTGGGGATATAATATACAACATGGTGACTATAGTCAACAATGTGCGATGCTAAGTTACTTCAGTCATGTCTGACTCTTTGCAACCCTACGGACCATAGCCCACCAGGCTCCTCTGTCCATGGGATTCTCTAGGCAAGAATACTCGAGTGGGTTGCCATGCCCTCTTCCAGGCGATCTTCCCAACCCGGGGATCAAAACCGAGTCTCTTGTGTCTCCTGCATTGGTAGACAAGTTCTTTACCGCTAGCACCACCTGGGAAGCCCCATAGTCAACAATCAGTTCCGTTCAGTCACTTAGTCATGTCAAACTCTTCACAACCCCATGGACTGCAGCATGTCAGGCTTCCCTGCCCATCACCAACTCCCAGAGCTTGCTCAAACTCCTGTCCATCTAGTGGATGATGCCATCCAATCATCTTATCCTCTGTCCCCTTCTCCTCCTGCCTTCAATCTTGCCCAGCATCAGGGTCTTTTCCAATGAGTTAGTTCTTCACATCAGGTGGTCAAAGTATCAGAGTTTCAGCTTCAGCATCAGCCCTTCCAATGAATACTCAGGACTGATTCCCCTTAGGATGGACTGGTTTGATCCCCTTGCAGTCCAAGGGACTCTCAAGAGTCTTCTCCAACACCACAGTTCAAAGCATCAATTACCATATCATAAACTTGAAACCTGATGGGACTTCCCCGGCAGTCCACTGGTTAAGACTTCGCCCTCTAGTGTAGGGGATGCAAGTTTGATCTTTGATTGGGGAGCTAAGAACCCACATACCTTGTAGCCAAAACACCAAAACATAAAACAGAAGCAATATTGTAATAAGTGCAATAAAGAGTTTAAAAATGGTCCACATCAAAAAAAAACAAAAAAACCTTAAAAAGAAAAAAGTTGCTAAGGGAGTAGATCTTAAACATCATTACCAAAAAAGAAAAGTAGTTAATTATATGAAGTTAATGCTATGATGGTAATCACCTCACAATGTATTAAAGAAATTCTTTGCATACCTTAAACTTATATAATGTTATATGTCAACTGTATTGCAATAAAGCTGGCAAAAATATTTAACTATGTATTTGAATAAAAGTAAACATACTTCCTGAATATTTTTAGTATTTATAGGGATATCGTTGTGACAGCGAACAAAAAATACACACTGTCCTTTTAGTTTCTCTGGGGCTGCATTGTCTACATACAGTCTCATCATTTTCGCCCCTTTGGTTGCTCCAGCAATAGTTCGACCACATTCTGAAAACAAAAGTCAAGAACTTAGCATATGATCACATGACTGATTAAATGTGATAAATTACTGTGAATCTTACACTGGTGTTCCTTGCCTCACTTTATTATAAGAATTTTTCAATATGATTGTGGGATAAAATTTTTTGCCTACAAAAAGATGTCAGTAATTACAAATCTTAACGTTGCCACTTGCTCGGGTGCCTTTCCCTGAGCTCTGCACTTTGCTCCTTCTGGTCTGGCAGCAGGCAGGACCTTCATGCAAACTCTTCTGCCATCCTATCCTCCACCTTCTACCTCCCTAATCCTTGCTAATCTTACATATCTCAGCTAGAATGCCACTTCTCAGGGAAACCTTCAGTGACTCCCCTAAGAAGATCCTGTCCCCTACTAAATATTCTCAAAGCACCCAACTTATATGAAATCTAATTATATGAAATTAGCTTATATGAAAGCTAATTTCCATGAAAACTTATCATTTAATCAGGTATCTATCTTCAGTGTTTGAGGGCTCTTGAGCATCCCTGGGACTGCAAGGAGATCAAACCAGTCAATCCTAAAAGAAATCAATCCCAAATATTCACTGAAGGACTGATGCTAAAGCTGAAGCTCCAATACTTTGGCCACCTGATGTGAAGAGCCAACTCACTAGAAAAGACCCAGTGCTGGGAAAGATTGAGGACAGGAGAAGGGAGAGATGGAGGATGAGATGGTTGGATGGCATCGTTGACTCAACGGATATGATTCTGAGCAAACTCTGGGAGATAGTGAAGGACAGGGAAGCCTGGTGTGCTGCAGTGCACAGGGTCACAAAGAGTCAGACACGACTGAGCAACTGGTCAACAACAACAAGATGAAAACAGAAAAACATTGTCAAGTGCTGTATTTTACTGTGCAAACTTTAAAAGAGCCAGGAGTTTGGAGGATGGTGATGGACATGGTTTGGAAAACTCTGGGAAGGCTCTGAAGAAAAGAGAAGGCATGAAGTGATCCCAAAGAGGGGTAGGATTTGTCTGGGTGGAGATAAGAAAGGCATTCGGAGACAGAATGGAAAGTAAAGAAAAGGGCACAGAAATGACTCTGGTATGAACTGAGCACAGTGAAGACTGACTTAGAAGGAGCAGCAAGTTCTGGTTAAGAGGAGACCAGGAGACCCAACTAAACAAGTACTGTGTGTCCAGCTTATGACATGCCTTGGTACAATAAATGAAGAGTCTGGGCCTAATAAAAGGTTTACTTACCAAGAATAAGTAGTGTAGATTTCAGAGAGGGTATGTGACAACAGATACTATTTTGGGATCTAGAATCCAGAGACAGGCATGAGATTGGAGCCTAGCTTAATGGCAGCAGAGGAGGAAAGCAAGAAAGAACCAACAGAGGGGACACAGTGAAGGGAAAATCCACAGGATTTATAAGATAAGTAGCCTAAGGCCAAAGGATGGGCCATGTACCTACTTGTTAAGACAAAAGTTTACCAACCTGGTAAAGTAGCAATTCTTTTTGGAATAACGTGGAAAGTAGGGAAAGCCAGATATTCCAACTACAGCTGCAGCAGACATAGGATGTTCACCTAGGACCACAGGGAGCAAAGGCTGTGCTTTCAGGTGGTTCCCTGACTATTTCTGGTCATCTGACAATATGTATATAAAATAGCTCTCTACCTGTTTCAGGGAAAAGGCAATTAAACCCTAGTTAAAATGTATATTCTCAGGGGAGGTCAATGACCTTTATAAGGATGTTTTCTTCTTCAATCATTATAGAATCCTGTAAGCTCCTGAAAATTTCCTTTATAAATATAGGATTGTCTATGCATAAGAGAAAAGATATGCTACATTTTAACATTCATTCATGAACAGCTGGCACATTACCCTTGCAGAACATACTTACCAAGACCAGGTACATCTCCTTCTTGGTACAAAAATTTCAGTGTCTTACAACCATCTTTCATAAAAAAGAGAGTAAATGGTTCCAGCTGTTAAGTAAAAGAGAAATGATTTGTTTAGTGGTTAAGTCATGTCCAACTCTTTTGTGACCCCATGGACTGTAGCCCACCAGGCTCCTCTGTCCATGGGATTTCCCAGGCAAGAATATTAGAGTGGGTTGCCATTTCCTTCTCCAGGGGATCTTCTCCAACCAGGAATCAAACCCAGGTCTCCAGCATTGCAGGCAGATTCTTTATCACTGAGCCACCTGGGGAAGCCCAGTAAATTGATCAGGAAACTATAATAAAATGAACCAACAGAGGAAAACCAGTACCACCTCAAGGCCTGGAAGGGTGGGCATGGGGGAAGAGCAGGAAGCAGGCTGACAGAAGGACCTGGGGGAGAGGGACTGCTCAGAGAACATGGCCAGAAACACACCCAAGGAGGGAAGGATCAGGCTTCTTTCCCCTAGGCCCTCCAGTCTTCTACTGGTACCTCCCAGAGGCTGAGCCACGTGGAAGCAAGAGAGCGAGGGAGCCCACGTGGTAGATTCCAGAAAAGTCAGTCTTCCAGGTAACAGAACACGGTGGAGCACAGTAAAAGAAAATGGATCTGAAGGCCAACAGACTAACCCCCACAGCTGTTCTCCAAGCACCCAGTTTCCTAAACCACACAACAACATACCACCCCCTGCTCCTTGTTCCATATGCTTCCTCATGCATCCATTAATCATGATGCCAATCTACTGTAAGTCCTGGCTTTGAACATGTAACCAAATAAGCACTCTAATCTCTCCCAGATTTTGACATTTGTTTCCATTCCTGGCTGTACAATCTTCCTTCCACTGTGGCTTTGCAACTCACAAGGAACTTGTAAGGAAACACCTTTCTTGGCCTGACTTTTCCCGTAATCCTAGATTTCCCATTTCTTGCTGCCTTAGCAGTATCTGGCCTGGTCCATGATAGTCTTAAGGAACAACTTAACCACATAAACCCAAATCCAAGACACACCCCTGGAATGACAAGTGGATTGGTTTGCAGCCACCAGGCACTCCAGCATGCTAGCCAGTGAGAAAAACTTGCTCCAAGCAGAAAATGCCAGTCAAGAAAACCAGGGGGCAAATTAAGGGTGATAGTACCACCTCTGTAGGCACCCATCTCCCCGAGTCCTGGCATCAGCCCTCGTCTGAAGGCACTCCCCAGTCCCAATGTCTATGCCTAAAACTTCTGCAGAGCTACTGGGATTCCAATTATGAAGGCAGCCAACTATGTGGCCTTGCAAATTTCAGGTGAAACAAGGTTGATCACCTATATAGTTTCCTCCCTAACCAAGCACAGGAATGGTTCTTGGGACAGGCCTGAAGCCTGGGCTGTCTGAGAAACACCTTTTTTAGAAATTTGCCTTTCCTCCATCTCCTTGGTCATCTGCTCAGTGATGAGTACAGGACTGTTTTATGTTACTTTCTTCTACTAGGAGAATAGGCAGACACACAAACAGAGTTGTCAGAGGAGCCAAAATAGTAAGGAAAGGAGGCCAGGAGAGATCGAAACAAATGGTGGCTCAGCGGTAAAGAACCCGCCGGTCAGTGCAGGAAACACAGATTCCATCCCTGATCCAGGAGGATCCCACATGTGCCGGAGCAACCAAGCCTGTGCTCTAGAGCCTAGGAGCTGCAACCGTTGAACCCACATGCTGCAACTCTGAAGCCCACATGCCCTAGAGCCCATGTTCCCCAAGAGAAGTCACTGCAATGAGAAGCCCACACACTCCAACCTGACTGTATACCCTACTCTATACAACCAGAGAAAAGCTCACTCAGTAACAAAGACCCAGCACAGCCAAAATTTAAAAAAAAATTTTTTAAAGCAATACAAACAAACAAAACAGCTTGGGAATGGCAAAGAGAATCCTGTTGCCATTGGGTTGTATGACCCATAGCCAGTACTGATTACAGAATTTGTGGGGCCCGGTATAAAATGAAAATGCAGAACCAAATGCATAAAAATTATGCATAATTTCAAGATGGCAACCGGAAATCATTAATCCAAGTGCAAGGTCCTTCAGCACAGGGGCCTACATGGCTAACAGCCTGCATGCCTTTAAAGCCATCTTTGGCCACGTCCACATTCCCACAGGGAACTTTGGTGACCTGAGAAACTGTGACTTTCACTGATCCAGGTAACTCCTAGACTTGATAACAAGCTCAAGCAGTTAACAGTAATTTTGCTGAAAATTAATTTAGGGCTTCCCTGGAGCCACAGTGGATAAGAATCTGCCTACCAATGCAGGAGGCACAGATTCAATCCTTGGTCCAGGAGGATCCCATATGCCATGGAGCAACGAGGCCCATGTGCCACAGCTACTGAGTCCTCACTCTAGAGCCTGAGATCCACAACTACTGAGCCCCTGCGCTGGAACTACTGCAGCCCACAAGCCTAGCGCGCATGCTCCACAACAAGAGACGCCACCATAACGAGAAGCCCGCAGACCACAACGTGTAGCCCTCACTCACCACAGCTAGAGAAAGCCCATACAAAGCAATGAAGACCCAAATCAGCCAAAAATAAATAAATAAAAATATTTTTAAAAGGAATCAATGTCTATAAGGAATTTACAACAAAAAGTATCAAAAATTTTTAAAAGAAAATTAATTTAGAACCTGAGCTATAAGGAAGCTGGAACAGTACTTCTGGGAACTGCTATGAAAGCCACAGTTTATTATACATTACTATAATTAGGGTGACCATACATAGTAAATTCATTATCCAAAACTGGGACCGTTTTTGGAGTGAAAGGAGGAACTGTTAATAATTATGCCAGAAAAGTAGGCAATAGGGTGTCCCTGGCATGCAGAGATACATGGTAATCACCTCACTGTTTTCCAATATATTCATGCAACAGTCACTGTGCCCTAGCTCTACTTCTGCAGTTTGTTTTTCTTTTTTTTATATATATTTTTTTATTTTATTATTGTTTTTGCCATACATTGTCATGATATCACCATGGGTTTACATATGCTTCCCCTCCGGGTCCCCCCTCCCTCCTCCCTCCCCCCCGGGAAATCTCGCTGCACCAGTCCCGAGCATCAATCCTGGGCTGGCGATTGATTAGACACATGACAATTAACATGCTTCAGTGCCCTTCTCCCATATCATCCCACCCTTACCCTCATCCACAAAGTGTTTTTGCAGTTGCAGTTTGTTTTTCTATCCAAATAATTTTCACTTGTAGGTTATATAACCTGTACTTTTAAAATATCACTCTACCTATGCTTTACTATTCCTCTTAACTTCTGATGCCATTTTGAATCAGAATCTTAGCTCAATTCTAGTTGCCAACTCTTTCCTTCCTTCCTTCCTTCCTCCACACTAGTAGGCCAAACTAGAAATATCATCCAGTTGGCTATAATTATGTAAAATAAAGCTTCCTCTCTGATCAGGTAAATCCCAACCGTGTCTTTCTAAATGTTTTGTTGTTCACAATGATCCATGTTTCTTAAATCAATCACTCCTGGAAAAGCAGCTAAAAAAGAGTCATAAGACTCAAACTTACAGACGGGCAATCCAAAATTAATTCTTCAACAGTTACTATGTCCAAGCCAAGCTTTTCTGATAGAATTTCAAATATATATTTGTAGGAAGGGTCAATTTTCATTTTTCGGTTTTCTCTTGCATCTCTGTATCTTGCCTAAAGAATGAAAACCACAGGTAAAAAAAAAAACAAATGCAGTTATGAAGAAAATTCACCAAAACGTTTAATTTGAGATCAAAGTGACACATATGAAAAACATAAGCAAAACCTGTCTCTCTTTTAATGTTTCCTGTAGATTTGGAATGCCACTCATACTTCGGCGATATTTGGATGATCTGCGGGAAGACTGAGAGAGCACATCAGAAAGCTTTGACTGGGCCATTCGCGGCGCAGGCCTGGGTCGCACCCTGCCCGGTTCCAACTCATCATCGTCTGGCATAACTATCCTTTCATCAGAAGGAAGGAGATTCAAATAATCACTTAAAGAGGAAGTAGGGGCTTTCTCGGAAAGAGAGCCTGTATCTTCCTCAGACACCTCTTCGGGAAGGGTTGGGGCATCATCGCTGGAAGGAGGAAGAGTTTCTTCTTCTGGAGCGGGGGGAGCCTCATCTCCTGTATCCGGAGGGGCAATCTCTTCTGAACCAGGAGGTTCTGGGTCTCCGGAAGAGGGAGGGGCTTCTTCTTCCGGAGGCGGTGGGTCGCCTTCCCCAGCGCTCATGTTATCCAGTCCTTCCACCAGCAGAGCACCTTAAAACTTCAAAACCTAGGATGATAAAAGGTTTCCTTTTAAAACTATTCAATAAGTTGAGCGTGATATGTTAATTTATTACTACTCTTGAAGCTAGACAGATAAACAAAATTATGTATTTCTCCCTACTGCATTATCTAAAGAAACTAAGTTTATAGGGCTAGAGAGAGAATTTTTTTTTTTAGAGAGAGAATTTTTTTAAGTGAGACACCACGCACACACACACACACATATCCCTCTAGGGGCTTTTTCAACCTGTAAGTGCTTCTCCTGACCATGATGTGATCCTAGGGGACATACCCCATTCCCAGTGGAATAAAAGGGGAAAAAATCAAATTTAGGACAATAATCAAGCCTCCATCAAAATAAATAGGCATTCGGGATATGGTTAAGGGTCTTACTCTCACAGAATAAGAGTAAAGAATTGAAGAGCAAAAGAACAGATTACAAAGCAGCTACTTCAAAAGAAGAGAAGGAAGCTTCCTAGTGAGAAATTCTGAAGTCACTGGTGCAGACCCAGCCTACGTAAAACAGTGCTTCATATGAAGGGACACCAGCAGCCCTTCATCAGACACAGAGATGACCTATAACCTGCACCCGACATCTGCCCTCTCCAGGTTTTCCAAAGCACCCATAAACAGCTGAAAGTTTCTTTGATATACCTCTTTGCTCTATTCCAGAACAGAAAGACCCACACTGACCTTTCAGCTGCCAGCTAACCTGCTGACCCACCCACATCCAAGATGTACAAACAAGAACTCAAACTGTCTGAAGTTTTTGCTTGTTTTTTTCTCCTCTCTCTCTCTCTCTCCTCTCTTAAAGATCCTGGTTTTTATCCTTGATATTTGGCCACAGTCTAAGGTCTGGTCTTCCCTGGTGGCCCAGACAGTAAAGAATACGCTTGCAATGCAGGAGACCAGGGGATCCATCCCTGGGTTAGGAAGATCCCTTCAAGAAGGGAATGGCAACCCACTCCAATATTCCTACCTGGGAAATCCTATGGAGAGAGGAGCCTGGTGGGCTACAGACCATGGGGTCGCAAAGAGTCTGACACAACTGAGTGACTAACACACACACAATCTAAGGTCTAGCTTCTTCACCCTAGGGGAAATTTGCTTAGGCAGTGACTACTTAGATGTCTGTGAAATACTACTGGACACAACAAAGATATATAATACCCAGGGGGTGTGTGTGCATTACATTCTTACACTTGAAACTGGCCTATAGGAGTCAGCTGTGCTATCTATAATACGTCAAGGTCAAGTATGATGATACATACTAGTGAAGTCCTAGCAACTCCCTGTCACTCTGTTCAAATTGATGCTTTTGAATTCTACAAAATAATTCACTTTACTTTGTAAGAGAAGCATGCCTACTCTCAAAGGGTATCAGCAGGAATTGTTGCCTAGTTTCTGAAAACAAAGCAAAATTTAATTTCAATAAATGGTAAAATATGTGTACTGATTGAGTTCAGTGGGGCTGGAGAGCATCTCTATAGGCAATCAGTGCTCTTTCTAGAGACACACAGTAATTTGAGCCAGTATAGAGATACCATTATGTAAGCCATGAAAGAAAAGCTAAAATTGAAACATATTTTGCTTAAGAAATCAAGGAAGGATTCAATAAATCTTAATGAGGTTTCCATCTAAAAAGTACTACTATTCCTTAAGTGTTGGCACAGATTAAATTTTCAGAAAATTTTATTGCTTAAAGATTCCAGATAGTTAAGATTCATGACACATAATTTTAGAACTAGAAAATAAATGTTAGAAATCATCTAATTTTCCCTTTTTACTGATAATGAAACTAAGATTCAGAGAAGTTACAGGTCTTATCCAATTACACAGCCAAGAACGATGCTTCTAATGACGGAAGTAAACACATCAACACTTATAATTTCACTAGAACCAGCCAAAGTGTGCACAAAAATCTATAGTGTCAAAAGAGAAAGTGCAAGAGGAAAATCTCGAAGAAAGAGCTGTCATTTAAGACAAGTCTTGGAAGGATACATGAGTTCCATGCAGAAGACTGGAGTTGTTGTAGTCGTTGAGCCTCTAAGTCATGTCAGACCCTTTTGCAACTATAACTTGCCAGGCTCCTCTGTCCATGGGATTCTCCAGGCAATAATACTGGAGTAGAGTGCCATTTCCTTCTCCAGGGCATCTTCTTGACCCAGGGATTGAACTAGAGTCTCCTGCTTGGCCAGCGGATTCTTTACCACTGAGCCACCAGGGAAGCCCAGAGAAGATTGGGGAAGTAATATTAATTGCGAGCAAGTAAATGCCAGTTTCTGTGCTTGCTGAGACATGGAACTGTGGTTGAGAAATATATATGGAGAATGTAAATATGAATTTTTAATACACTTGATATATTTAATACTCAATATATATATTTGATGAAAATTGACATTATAATAATCATAGTCTAGACATAAAAAATGAAGTTGGGCTGACATTGAGGACCTGGTCTCAGATACATCCCCGCACCACTGAGAACATGAATTTTCTCTGAAGTGTATCCAAGTGAAGGACACCACCAACCATTTTCAAAGCAGCACCTGCTGGCAGCTGCAACCTTACAGTCTCCAGGTTTCCCCTTGTACTCAATTATGCAACCATTTCGGATCCCAACAAATCCTTACTTAACAACCACCCATACTTCTTGCCCGTTCCAACTATTATTCTTGATAAACCGTTCACGTAATTTAACTGTAAATTGGTGATTTTTGCCTTTTTAAGCCTCCCTCATTTTGGAATCCGGCATAACACAACTCAAATGCTTTTTGAATCTGTGTCTCTCAGGCTGCAATCCTAACAAACCCCAAATAAACACCTTTTAATTTCAATCAGGTCTCTGTTTCTCAAAGTTTGGTTAACATGACATGTCTCTGTGTCTGTGTGTTTGTCTCCATACACATATATAGATATATACCATGCATGCATGCATGCTAAGCAGCTTCAGTCATGTCCGACTATTTGTGACCCTATGGACCATAGCCTGCCAGGCTCCTCTGTCCATGGGATTCTCTGTCAAGAATATTGGAGTGGGTTGTCAGTGGGTTGCCATGCCCTCCTCCAGGGGATCTTCTCAATCCACAGTTCAAACCCAAGTCTCTCGCATCTCCTGCATTGGCAGGTGAGTTCTTTACCACTAGCATCACCTGGGAAGCCCAATACATAGCACAGTCACACATATTTTGAACATTTTTTCTAACACTGGTCAACTCAGTTTATTTCAGTCTTTCAACACTTATATTCTGCTAAGATGATAGGTTTAACTTCTTTTAAACAAAATGACTGGGGAGAACAATATGGCAGACGACTAGGTGGACATGGAATACACCTCTCTCCGTGGATACATCAGGAATACACCTTCAGACACAGAAGTAGATGCAGAACACCAGCTGAGAGTGGACAGGAGTACATGACCAGAAGAAAAGAATATACAGACCCACACAAAACTCAGTAGAATGAAGGAACTAGGGAGAAAACCAGGAGTATTAGTAGGACTGGACCTGCCCACAAAAGGTAGAAGAACTGAATCAGGGGTTCCATCCCCACACTGGGACAACTGTCTGAGTCAGAGGAGAAACATTTAAGGCTGAGACTGAAACAGAAGCTGACCTGTAGCAGCCGAAATGGAATGAGAATCAGACAGTCCTTGCCGCAGCCATACATACCCCAGACAGGGATGCAGATCCCCTGTAAGGTACAGCAGCTGGGAGCTGGAGTTTAGGGATTGTGGAGCAATCCCAAGGTGAGGGCTGCCATTGACAGTGGAGGGGCAGATCGAGGAGGTGTGAGGGAGGAGAGTGTGGTGGGAAATGCCTGTGGAGGAAAGCCAGGCAGCCGTGGAAGCAAGGCGATAACTGCTGAGTCATGCATAGCGGGTGCAGCCATCACCACAGCCTCTCTCCCCCAACACGACAGCAGTGGCAGCTGAACGATAGAGAGGCTGGCCGATCAAAGGCCTGACGCACTGAACTACAGACCCGGACCCCACCCAGCGTGCCCCTTTAAGTGCCTGATGTACCGATCTACAGAGTAGGACCCCAGCCAGTGGGGCCCCTCTAGGTGCCTGATGCGGAAGGAACAAGAGAACCCCAGGCAAGGGAGCCCTCTAAGTGCCTGAACAGGCAGAGCTACAGAGAAAGACTGGCCAAAGAAGCCTTCTGATTGCCAGTTACAAGAGGTCAAAAAAAGACCCTGATAGGGCCATAACTCCCGCGGTGGAGGCAGTCCATGTCCTCACACACCTGGCACTGCCAGGGTTCCCGCAAGCCAAGCAGCTGTGCCACCTTCACGCTCAACTCTCACTGGAACAGAGAGTGTCCCACCACACGATCAACTGCCACAGGCAAAAAAGTCTTGCTTCTATGCACGCAGGGTCGCCTCAGTTATGTCTAGCTCTTTGCGATCCTATAGACTGTGGCCTGCTAGGCTTCTCTGTCAGGGAGAGGGGTTTCTTCATACAAGAATACTGGAGTGTACTGGCCAATACTGGTTGCCATACCCTTCTAGAGCACTGTCTTTCCTGCTGCCCTAACTGCCAACTCCCCTGAGTACCTGGTGCCACCAGAACCCCTGGAACCCAAGCAGTTGCACCACCTCCACACTTGGCCCTCACAGGGGCAAACCCAAGTCCTCCAGGGCAGCCTCAGGAGCAAACTCCAGTGGAGGACCCACACGCAGAGGTGGAAATAAAACCACAATTGAAACCCAGGGGCAGTGTGGCTAAGGAAGAAAACCCAAAACCTTCCCACCATCCATACAAGCTGCAGATTACATCCAGACGATCAACTAGGCAGACTCTGTGTCTATGGAATATATAAAAGGTCATTGAGAACTCCTGCAAAAGAAAATGTGCTAGTTCTGATAGCTGTGGACACTGGAGGCAAGAACACACAGGAGTAGGACCAGATTAGAATCTAAAGTGCCCCTGCAGTAGGTCCAGAGATCAGCACAGTGCTGGAGGGCATCCTAGGCAGGCAAGGTGGACTGTGACTACCAGCAAGGAAAAGGACTCTGACAGCAGTGACTCAAGAACAACATTTATTACTCTTATGTTTTGACTTGTTCTGTAGATTCTTTGTATTTTTTTTTCTTTATTTCCCCCTCTGTTGTAGTTGTCAGTTTTATTGGCACAATAAAGTCTAATTAAACTTTTGAGCTTTTTTTTCTTTTTACTCTCAGTCACATTTTTTATTATTGTCATAAACCCCTGCCTCTATGTTGGGCTTCTGCAGTTCTGGGGAGTTTTCCTTCTTTTTTTCCCTCTTTTTTTAATTTTAATTTCTTAAACCTATTATCTTTTTCTACATTTATTCCTTTGTTTGCTTTTCCTACTGTTCTTTTCCCCTTGCAGTTAATCTTTAATGTATATAAACCTTTTTCATTTACCTCTATTTAACTTTACATATCTATTCTTTCTTTTCTTTCCTTCCTTTCCTCTCAACATATTTGTTAGTTTTATTTTCATTGCTTTATTCTCCAATCAGCACCTTACTTTAGTTTTGTTTTCCAGTTTGTGCTGTAGCTAGGTTTGCTCTGGTAGATTTAATTTTTGGTTTCCTTTGTTTGCTGGATCAATCTATTGTACTTTATTTTTGTTGGATTGTTTTGATTTTGCATATGGGTGTATATGTATATGTGTATAGTCAGTCACTCTTTTTATTGTTGTTATAAACCTCTGCATCTACATTGGGCTTTTGCAGTTCTATGGAATTTTTTCTTTTATTTCCTTTCTTCTTCTGCTTTTTTCTCTTCTATATTTTATAATTTGAACTTTTAGTTTTTTTAAACCTATTATATTTTTTTCTACATTTATTCCTTTGTCTGCCTTTCCTACTGTTCTTATCCCCTTGCAGTTAATATTTAGTGTACATAAACCTTCTTGATCTACTTCCTATTTAACTTTGCATATCTATTCTTTCTTTCCTTTCCTCTAAACATATTTGTTAGTTTTGTTTTCAATGCTTTATTCCCCACTTGGCACCTTACTTTAGCTTTGTTTTCCACTTTGTACTTTAGTTAGTTTTGTTCTTAACTGGTAAATATAATTTTTTATTTCCTTTGTTCGCTGGGTCAATCTATTGTACTTTACTTGTGCTGGACTGTTTTGACTTTGCTCATGGGTATATATGTATATCTGTATATTCCATTATTTTAATTATTATCCGCTTGATTTTGTAACTATCATTTGTCTGGGGTTCATCTTCGGTTTCTCATTTTTGGATATTTGTTTTAATCTCACATAATGCCATAACAAACACTTGCAGAATCTTCATTCCTGACCAGAGATCAAGCCCTGAGCCTTTGGAGTGGGAACATTGACCACAAGATCCTAGACTACCAGAGAATTAACCCTAGGGAGTATCAAATAGTGAGAACTCACACAAATGAAACCACTTGAATACAACACCAGCTATCACCCAACCAATAGCAGCACCCTGTACAGAAAACCTCATCTAAACAAGAAACAAAACAAAAATATGAACCCAATCATCAGCAGACAGGATTACCACCTCACTCAGCCTTACCCATCAGAGGAAAAACAAACAAACAAAATCTCAGCACAAATTTCATTCTATAAGCTTATACAAACCACTGAACCAACCTTAGGAGGGCAGAAACCAAAAGGAAGAAATAACTCAACCTTGAAGCCTGGGAAAATGATACCTCAACTGCAATAAGTTAAAAAAAATAATAATGGAAAGGCAGAGAAACACTACACAAATGAAGGAACAAACAAGAAATGGAGAAATCCAAATAAATGAAGAAGAAATAGGCAAACTACCTGAGAAAGAATTCAAAATTATGATAGTAAAGATGATCAAAAACCTTGAAAACAAAATGGAGAAAATGCAAGAATCAATTAACAAAAACTTAGAAAAATTAAAGAATAAACATACAGAGACAAACAACACAATTACTGAAATTAAAAATACTCTAGAAGGAGTCAGTAGCAGAATATCTGAAGCAGAAGAATGAATCAGTGAGCTGGAAGATAAAATGGTGGACATAATTTCCAAAGGGCAGGATAAAATAGAAATAATGAAAAGAACGGAGGTTAGTCACAGAGACCTCTGGGACAATACCAAATGCACCAACATTTGAATTATAAGGGTCCCAGAAGAAGAAGAGAAAAAGAAAGGATTTGAGAAAATTTTTGAAGAGATTATAGTTGAAAATTTCCCATACAGGATAAACCCAAGGAGAAATATGCCAAGACACATACTACTCAAACTAACAAAGACTAAACACAAAAAAAGAATATTAAAAGCAGCAAGGGAGAAGCAACAAGTAACATACAAGGGAAACCCCATATGCTTAACAGCTGATCTTTCAGCAGAAACTCTGCAAGAAGTTTAAATGGGAATGGCAGGGTATATTTAAAGTACTGAAAAGGAAAAATCTACAACCAAGATTACTGTATCCAGCAAGGATCTCATTCAAGATTGATGGAAAAATAAAAAGATTTTCAGACAAGCAAAAGTTAAGAGAATTCAGAACCACCAAACCCACTTTACAACAAATGTTAAAGGGACTTATATAGTCAAGAAATACAAGAGAAGAAAAAAGATCTGCAAAATCAACACCCAACAATTAAGAAAATGGCAACAAGAACATATATATCAATAATTGCTTTAAACATAGATGGATGAAATGCTGCAACCAAAAGACATAGATTGGCTGAATGGATACAAACACAAGACCCATATATATGCTGTCTGTAAGAAACCCACTTCAGATCTAAAGGCACATATAGACTGAAAGTGAGAGGATGAAAAAATATATTCCATGCAAATAGGAAGCAAAAGAAAGCTGGAGTAGCAATCCTCATATCAGACAAAATAGATCTTAAAGAAGATCACAAGAGATAAGAAAGGACACTAAATGATCAAGAGTTCAATCCAAGAGGAAGACATAACAGTTGTAATTATCTATGCTCCCAACATAGGAGCACCTCAATACATAAGACAAACACTAACAGACATAAAAGGAGAAACTGACAGTAAGACAATAACAGTAGGAGACTTTATTTTTTTTTGTATTCATAGATAAGCTTTATTCCAATGTTTACATAAAAATGAGTTGATGTCGAACAGGAAAAGGTTTTTACAAAGGGTTAAAATTTATCAAACAACAGAACTTGGTCCTTCCCTTTAGTTTGAATTCAGTATCCGACCTCACTAATCATTTTCATCACACACAATATCTAAACGTCTTCTGGTGGCACTTCCTATTTCCCTGGAAGTCTCTTAAACTGCTTTCAGTTACAAGAGAAGGACAAGGATTTTATTGGCTTATACTCTACCCCACTGGAGGCAAAGATATATCCCTTAATTCTCTTGTTTAAATTGTGGCTGTTGGCAAGGGTCCAAATGAAGAATTTAATGCTAACACACAAAGATATAGTATAATCTATGTATAACAGTAACTTTGCTTGAAATTTTTGTCATTAAGAATTATTTTTATTATCTCTCCACAAGGAAGTTATAAAAAATACCTGTAAAAACATTGAAAAGGCTCTTTAAAATCCTGGAATGAAAAATTCTGAAGTATAAATTATGACACATCTTCTATGATTTGCAAATAAAGAATAAAAATAAATTCTACAAGTTGGAATTTCTGAATGATTTTGGCAGGAATTTATCAGAAGGAGCCAGAACATCAAACCTTAACAATTTTCTATTTTCATCCCAACTGAGTTTTTGAAAAGCTGTATAACCTGTTGACAGGTACAGTCCACATACAAACTTGCTTCTGCCATTAATGATGAAGTCAATCTGAAGGACAGAGATTTGTATGCTGGATGTGCCAGGCTCTTCCATGCAACCGACTGGCCTTCTCTTATTTATTTCCATCATGTTTTAAATAACAGTAAATATATATATATATATATATATGGTAAAAAATTTAAATGGTACAAGAAGATTTAAAATAATCAGTTAATATCCTTTTTGCCCATAACCTAGAAAATCTGATGTCTTCCAAATCATCAGTCACATGAATAATTTGCAAAGTGAAGTCAACTTTAGAGTCTCTTCATCTGAAAATTATTCTTAGGATTTCTGGAATGTGTTGATTCTCTCATATATTACCTCTGTTACAGAGGAAAGCCATGCAGTCTTCTAAAATAAAACTAACTACGAAAGCAACTCACATGCTCTGCTCCGAGAGAGCAAGTTCAGGCAACACCTTGTACTCCGTGAATCTGGTCCTGGCTACAGGAAGAGGCTCTGGTATCAACCAGAGACTCGGGTGGGTGGCCAGAGCTCAGCCAAGCCCTTCTTGAATGCCTCGGATCCTCCAGGCCAGTCGCACATCCTTCGGAAAGAGCGTGACGCGGCCGGCGTGTAAGGAGAGGAGATAGGCATCCTCGAAGAGATGAACTAGAAACGCTTCTGCCGCCTCTTGTAGGGCCAACAGGGCCTGGGCTTGCCAATTGAAGTCCACACCACGAGTGAATTGAACACATATTTCTCTTGCCAGGGGGAAGAAGGGGGTCTTTCTTAACAGCAGGTGTGTGGTCTTCTGAAGAGTTCAGATCTCCTTCAGGATTCCACATCTCCGGCGAGCAACTGGACAGGAGGACGTGCCTAAGGACGGGGGCGGGCGGCGGGGCCGGGCTCGCGGGGCGCCTCCTTGGTGTTTCGGGCTTGCGGCTCCGGCGGCGTGGGCCCATGATGGGCGTGCAGGGCTGCGGCCCCGCGGCTCCTTCTAGATCTGGGTCCGGGGGCAGAGGCTGGAAGGGCCAGGGTGTCCCGGCCGCGTTCCCCGCCTGGGTGCAGTTCGAATTGCCCGCCAACAGTAGGAGACGTTAGCACCCCACTCACACTTATGGACAGAAAATTAATATGGAAACATAAATTTTAAATGATACATTAGATGAGATGGATATCATCGATATCTTCAGAACATTCCATCCAAATGCAGAAGAATACAACTTCTTCTCAAGTGCACATGGAACATTCTCCAGGATAGACCACATCCTGGGTCACAAATCAAACTTCAGTAAATTTAAGAAAACTGAAATCATATCACCATCTTCTCTGACCACAATTCTATGAGACTAGACATCAATTACAAGAAAAAAAAGTAAGAAACACAAACACATGGAGATCAAGCAACATGTTTCTAAATAACCAACAGGTTACTGAAGAAATCAACAGGGAAAACAAAAAATTTCTAGAAACAAATGACAATGAAAACACAACTCAAAACCTATGGGATTCAGCAAAAGCAGTTCTAAGAGGGAAGTTTATAGCAATATAATCCCTCATCAAGAAACAAGAAAATCCTTAACAAAATTCTAGCAAATAGAATCCAACAACACATTAAAAAGATCATACATCATGATCAAGTAGGCTTTATCCCAGGGATGCAAGGATTCTTCAATATTTGCAAATCAATCAATGTAATACACCACATTAACAAATTGAAAAGTAAAAACCACATGATTATCTCAATAGATGCAGAGAAAGCCTTTGACAAAATTCAGCATCCAGTTATGATAAAAACCCTCCAAAAAGTAGGAATAGAAGGAACATACCTCAACATAATAAAAGCTATATATGACAAACCCACAGCAAACATTATCCTCAATGGTGAAAAACTGAAAGCATTTCCCCTGAAGTCAAGAACAAGACAAGGGTGCCCACTCTCACCACTACTATTCAACATAGTTTTGGAAGTCTTGGCCACAGCAATCAGAGCAGATAAAGAAATAAAAGGGATCCAGATTGGAAAAGAAGAAGTAAAACTCTCACTGTTTGCAGATGACATGATCCTCTACATAGAAAACCCTAAAGACTCTACCAGAAAATTACTAGAGCTAATCAGTGAATATAGTAAAGTTTCAGGATACAAAATCAACACACAGAAATCTCTGGCATTCCTATACACTAACAATGAGAAAACAGAAAGAGAAATTAAGGAAACAATTCCATTCACCATCAAAACAAAAAGAATAAAATACTTAGGAGTATTTCTACCTAAAGAAAAAAAAGACTTATATATAGAGAACTATAAAACACTGATGAAAGAAATCAAAGAGGACACAAATAGATGGAGAAATATACCGTGTTTGTGGATTGGAAGAATCAATATAGTGAAAATGAGTATACTACCCAGAGCAATCTATAGATTCAATGCAATTCCTATCAAGCTACCAGAGGTCTTTTTCAGAGAATTAGAACAAATAATTTCACAATTTGTATGGAAATACAAAAAACCTCATATAGCCAAAGCAGTCTTGAGAAAGAAGAATGGAACTGGAGGAATCAGCCTGCCTGACTTTAGGCTGTACTACAAAGCCACAGTCATCAAGACAGTATGGTACTGGCACAAAGACAGAAATATAGATCAATGGAACAAAATAGAAAGCCCAGAGATAAATCCATGCATCTATGGACACCTTATCTTTGACAAAGGAGGCAAGAATATACAATGGAGAAAAGACAACCTCTTTAACAAGTGGTGCTGGGAAAACTGGACAGCCACTTGTAAAAGAATGAAACTAGATCACTTTCTAACACCATACACAAAGATAAACTCAAAATGGATCAAAGATCTAATCATAAGACCAGAAACTATAAAACTCCTAGAGGAAAACATAGGTAAAACACTCTCCGACATAAACCAAAGCAGGATCCTCTATGACCCACCTCCCAGAATATTGGAAATAAAAGCACGAATAAACAATGGGACCTAATTAAAATTAAAAGCTTCTGCACAACAAAGGAAAGTATAAGCAAGATGAAAAGGCAGCCTTCAGAATGGGAGAAAATAATAGCCAATGAAGCAACGGACAAACAATTAATCTCAAAAATATACAAGCAACTCCTGCAGCTCCATTCTAGAAAAATAAACAACCCAATCAAAAAGTGGGCCAAAGAACTTAACAGACATTTCTCCAAAGAAGACATAAAAATGGCTAACAAACACATGAAAAGATGCTCAACATCACTCATTATCAGAGAAATGCAAATCAAAACTACAATGAGGTACCACTTTACACCAGTCAGAATGGCTGCCATCCAAAAGTCTACAAGCAATAAATGCTGGAGAGGATGTGGAGAAAAGGGAACCCTCTTACACTGTTGGTGGGAATGCAAACTAGTACAGCCACTATGGAAAACAGTGTGGAGATTCCTTAAAAAACTGGAAATAGACCTGCCATATGACCCAGCAATCCCACTGCTGGGCATACACACCGAGGAAACCAGAATTGAAAGAGACACGTGTACCCCAGTGTTCATTGCCACATTGTTTACAATAGCCAGGACATGGAAGCAACCTAGATGCCCATCAACTGGCAAATGGATAAGAAAGCTATGGTACATATATACAATGGAATATTACTCAGCATTAAAAAAAAATTCATTTGAATCAGTTCTACTCAGGTGGACGGAACTGGAGCCTATTATCCAGAGTGAAGTAAGCCAGAAGGAAAAACAACAATACAGTATACTAACGCATATATATGGAATTTAGAAAGATGGTAACAAGAACCCTGCATGCGAGACAGCAAAAGAAACGCAGATGTATAGAACAGTCTCGTGGACTCTGTGGAAGAGGGCAAGGGTGGGGTGATATTGGAGAATGGCATTGAAACATGTTAATTATCATATGTGAAATCAATTGCCAGCCCAGGTTTGATGCTTGGGGCTGGTGCACCAGGATGATGCAGGGGGAGGGAATCGGGAGGGAGGAGGGAGGGGGGTTCTGGAGGGGGAGCATATGTATACCCATGGTGGATTCATGTCAATGTATGGCAAAACCAACACAATAAAGTAAAGAAAATTAAAAAAAAAAAAGAAAGAAACAAGAAAAACATCGAATAGACAACCTAACTTTACACCTAAAACAAATGGAAAAAGAAGAACAAAAAAAATTAGTAGAAGAAAATAAATCATAAGATCTGAGCAGAAATAAGTGAAAAAGAAATGAAAGAAATAATAGTAAAGATTAATAAAGCTAAAAGTTGGTTGTTTGAGAAGATAAAATTGATAAACCTTTAGCCAGATTCATCAAGAACAAGAGAGAGAAGAATCAAATCAACAAAATTAGAAATGAAAAAGGAGAGGTTACAACATACAATGAAGAAATACAAAGGATTATAAGAGACTATTATCAACAACTTTATGGCAATAAAATGGATAACCTGGAAGAAATGGACAGATTCTTATGTAAGTTCAATCTTCCAAGACTGAACCAGGAAGAAATAGAAATTATGAACAACCCAATTACAAGCACTGAAATTGAAGCTCTGATAAAAAATTTGCCAAAAAGCAAAAGCCCAGGACCAGATGGCTTCACAGGAGAATTCTAACAAACATTTAGAGAAAAGCTAATGCCTATCCTTCTAAAACTCTTTCAAAAAATTGCAGAGGAAGGAACACTTTCAAACTTATTCTATGAGGCCACCATCACCCTGATACCAAAACAAGACAATGACAACACAAAAAAAGAAAACTACAGACCAATATCACTGATGAACATAGATGAAAAAATCCTCAACAAATTTTTAGCAAACAGACCAGCAACACATCAAAAAGCTCATACACCATGATCAAGTTGGGTTTATTCCAGGGAGCAAGGATTCTTCAATATATGCAAATCAATCAACTGAGATACACCATATCAATAAAAACCATATGATTATCTCAATAAATGCAGAAAAAGCCTTTAACAAAATTCAGCAACCATTTATGATTAAAACTCTTCTGTACACAGAAAATTATAAGACACTGATGAAAGTAATCAAAGATGACATAAACAGATGGGGAGATAGTCCCTGTTCCTGGGTAGAAAGAATCAATATTGTGTAAACAACTATACTATCAAATACAATCTACAGATTCAATGTCATCCCTATCAAATTACCAATGGCATTTTTCACAGAACTAGAACAAAAAATTTCAAAATTCATATGGAAACATAGAAGACCTCAAATAACCAAAGCAGTCTTGAGAAAGAAGAATGGAGCTGGAGGAATCAACCTTTCTGACTTCAGATTATACTACAAAGCTACAGTCATCAAAACAGTATGGTACAGGCACAAAAACAGAAATACAGACCAATGGAACAAGATAGAAAGCCCAGAAATAAACCCATGCACCTATAGGTACCTTATTTTTTACAAAGGAGGCAAGAATATACAATTACACAAAGACAGACTCTTCAATAAATGATGCTGGGAAAACTGGACAGCTACATATAAAAGAATGAAATTAAAACACTTCCTGACACCATACACAAAGATAAACTCAAAATGGATTAAAGGCCTAAATGTAAGACCAGAAACTATAAAACTCTTAGATGAAAACATAGGCAGAACACTTGATGACATAAATCAAAGCAAGATCCTCTATGGCACATCTCCTAGAGTAACAGAAATAAGAAAAAGTAAACAAGTGGGACCTGATTAAACTTAAAAGCTTGTGCATAGCAAAGGAAACTATAAGTGAGGTGAAAAGACAACCCTCAGAATGAGAGAAAATACTAGCAAATGAAACAACTGACAAAAGATTAATTTCCAAAATATACAAGCAGCTCATACAACTCAACGCCAGAAAAACAAACAACCCAATCAAAAAGTGGGGGAAAGACCTAAACAGACATTTATCCAAAGAAGACATACAGATGACTAACAAACACACGAAAAGATGTTCAACATCGCTCATTATTAGAGAAATGCAAATCAAAACCACAGTGAGATATCATTTCACATTGGTCAGAATGGCCATCATCAAAAAGTCTACAAACAATAAATGCTGGAGAGGGTGTGGAGAAAAGGAAACACTCTTGCACTGTTGGTAGGAATGTAAATTGATACAGCTACTATGGAAGACAGTATGGAGATTCCTTAAAAAAAAACTAGGAATAAAACCACCATATATGATCCAGCAATCCCACTCCTAGGCATATACCCTAAGGAAACCAAAACTGAAAAAGTCACATGTATCCCATTGTTCACTGCAGCACCATTTACAATAGCTAGAACATGGAAGCAGCCGAGATGTCCATCGACAGATGAATGAAGAAACAAGCTGTGGTACATATACACAATGAAATATTACTCAGCCATAAAAAGGAACGCATTTGAGTCAGTTCTAATGAGGTGGATAAACCGAGAACCTATTATACAGAGTGAAATGAGTCAGAAAGAGATAAATATTGTATTCTAACACAATCTAGAAAAACTGCACTGAAGAATTTATTTACAGGGCAGCAGTGGAGAAACAGACATAGATAACAGACTTATGGACATGGGGAGAGGGGAGGAAAGGGTGAGACGTATGGAAAGAGTAACATGGAAACTTACATTTCCGTAGGTAAAATAGGTAGCCAACGGAAATTTGCTGTATGGCTCAGGAAACAGGGGCTCTGTGTCAATCTAGAGGGTTGGGATGGGGAGAGAGGGAGCTTCAAAAGGGAGGGGATATATGTATACCTATGGCTGATTCATGTTGAGGTTTGACAGAAAACAACAACATTCTGTAAAGCAATTATCCTTCAGTAAAAAAATAAGTTAAAAAGAAAAAATATGAATAAAGACCTCATAATAGGCAAAGGTTAAAAATAAAAATAAAAAATAAATGACCATTTCTGATGGGAGTTTAAAATAGTACAACCTCCATGGAAAAAACAGTTTGGCAGTTCTTCAAAATCCAAATGTAGAATTACCATATGACCCAGTAACTCCACTCCTCAGTGGAATTCTACTAGTAATTCTACCCAAGAGAATAACACATGTGCACAGAAAAAACTGTACACAAATGTTCACAGCAGCATTATTCATAAGTCAAAAAGTTAAAACAATCCAATGGATAAACAAAATGTGGTACAGTAATATATTAAAATATTATTCAGGAAAGAAAGAAAGAAAGGACTGCTGCAACGTAGATGAACCTTGAAAGCATCACACTAAGTGAAAGAAGCCAGACACAAAAGGCCACATTTTGTTTGAGTCTATTTACATAAAACATAAATATAAAAGAATACCCAGAAAAGGCAAACCCATAGAGACTAAGTATATAGGCAGTTGCCAGGAGGTGAGGGAAAGAATTGAAACTAACTGCTAACAGGAATGAGTTTTTCTTAATGGGTGATAGAAATATTCTGGAATTATATAGTGGCTGTGGCAGCACAAATCAGTAAATATAATAAAAACTACTGAAGAGTACATTTTAACCTAGTGAACTTTATTTTACATGAAGTATATCTCAATTGTAAAATGTTATTAATATTTTAACAAGAAAAGTAAACAGGATAAGCACTGAACTAAGAAAATGACCAGTTTTTATTGACAGTTTATCAAGAGGTCTTAGTGTGTGAAAATCCTCCTCAAACCTACAAAGGAGAAAAAGGAAAAAGCATTTTGATACTAGATATTGGAGAAAGGTAAAAATACTGGAGAAAGATTAAAGAACCAGTATAGGTATTGAGGAACTATATAATCTGCAGGCACCAGCTTTGCCCCCTTGCTCACCTATTTGTACTCTTGCAATGAAAGGATATTAAACACTAAAAATACTTAAGTTAGTCCTGAATGCCACCAGTTAGGTTAAACAATATCTATCACTAAGAGTCAGGCTAAATCAATAGGCTTAGAGAAGGAAAACTTAAAGCAAATAAAAAGGAAAGAAAGCTGAGAGGAAGACAAAGAGTGTGCAAAGAAAACAACAACAACAAAACACCCCAAATCTTCTCTCTCCTTTTCTGTGCCACAGCTACAGCTGCCATGTCCAGGGCTATGATATTCACTCTGGGACAAAAAACAAGACAAGACTCTTGTCCTCCAAAATCCACAGTCTTATTGGGGAGATAAAGTAGTCTTTGCAAATCAACCAACAGTGTAAATTTGTGACATTCTACTGGAAAAGGAAATTAGAAAAGGAAAAAATTATGGTGGAAAAAAATAGACAAAAACGATGTCATGCAGGATTTGGACGTCAGCTGGCCTTGAAGGAGAAGGATTCAGTTAGAAGCAAAAAGAAAAAAAAATCTAGAGAAAGAAGTACAATGATAAAAACCTAGAGGGGTGGGACAGGGGGTCTGTGAGGAGGCTCAAGAGAACGGGGACATATGTATACATATAGCTGATTCACTTTGTTGAACAGCAGAAACTAACACAACATTGTAAAGCAAACATACTTTCATAATAAAATTTTTAAAAGTTAAAAAAGACATAAATTCATGTTGATGTATGGCAGAAAGTGTCACAATATTGTAATTATCCTCCAATTAATAATAAAATTTTAAAAAAAATTTTTAAAAAGCTGCAAACAGACCTGCCATATGACCCAGCAATCCCACTGCTGGGCATATACACCGAGGAAACCAGAATTGAAAGAGCAACGTGTACCCCAATGTTCATCGCTGCATTGTTTACAATAGCCAGGACATGGAAGCAACCTAGATGCCCATCAACTGACGAATGGATAAGAAAGCTGTGGTACATATACACAATGGAATATTACTCAGCATTAAAAAAAAATTCATTTGAAGCAATTCTACTCAGATGGACGAAACTGGAGCCCATTATCCAGAGTGAAGTAAGCCAGAAGCAAAAACAACAATACAGTATATTAACGCATATATATGGAATTTAGAAAGACAGTAACGAGAACCCAACATACGAGACAGCAAAAGGAAGGCAGATGTATAGAACAGACTCGTGGACTTTGTGGATGAGGGTAAGGGTGGGATGATATGGGAGAAGGGCATTGAAGCATGTTAATTTTCATATGTCTAGTCAATCGCCAGCCCAGGACTGATGCTCGGGGCTGGTGCAGCGAGATTTCCCGCGGGGGGGAGGGAAGAGGGAGGGGGGTTCCGGAGGGGAAGCATATGTAAACCCATGGTGATATCATGACAATGTATGGCAAAAACAATTAAAAAAATAAAAAATAAAAAATAAATTTTTAAAGAAGCTACAAAAAAGAGGCATAAAAAGGTAAAGCCATGAAAAAGTATGAAGAAGTCAGAGGGGGTGAATTTAGTTGGGGAAAAATGCTTAGAATAATGCCATATTGTATTTATTCTCCCAAAAGACCACAAATTGCAAGGAGTCAGAATCAGTCAAATAAATAATAAAATGCGGTTTTTATACAAGCACCGATTCCTAATGTCAACATTTTATGGAACAGGCTCAGTTCTGCTCAGAGCTTTTTTTCTAGCACTGTTAGGTCATACTTGAAAATCTCCTAATTAAGAATTCCCCCAGCTTATCATTAAATACACTGAAAGTAGTCACCATGAGTTACTCTGATCCTATTGTAATCTAATAAACATAGTTTATAGCCTCAATTCAGGTAAACATTTAAATATAACATTTTCACCTCTATGTGTGTCTCCTTACCTCAGTTTCCTTGGGATTTATGTGAGGCTGTTTAGGGAAGAAAAAAAATAGCATTTAAATTCTGAAACTTATCAGAATACTCCTCTCATAATACATGTTTTATGTAAAGAGTTTAATTTGTTCTCTATGAATTAAGTGCTGGCATATATATTTCAAATTAAGGACAGGATAAACTCTTATTTTGTGAACATAAAGAGTGTTTATGGCCAGTAGTCTGTACACACTGACAATCAGGAAAGTGATAAACAGGAATTAATCACTATCATGACTGAGAAACAAGTAAATTATAAATAATTTGTTATAGTTTAAATTTTTAAGGAAAATCATATATCTAAGATACTCAAAATAAATAAATTACCACTGCCATTTGGGGGAGATTTTGCTTAGGGAAGCTGTAGAATCCTTGCTCTAATGAAATCATTTGAGTTTCTTTTTCTATGTGGTTCCCAAGTGTCAAATCATATATGGTATGTAATGAAGTCTAAATAAAAAATTTACCATTTTCAAAGACTGATGCAGTTATTTAATTGTAACTCAGAAAATGCACACAACTATTTTATATAGAATTCCTAAAAACTGCAGCAAAAATTTTAGTAGATTATATAGTTGAAATAGAAAAAAATTTTAGTAAATATAAGTTAGCTTACTATATATACACATTCATATCTTTGTATGTATACAACATGTTTGCAAAAGCAAAAAGAAGTAAACACACTTCTTGGAAACAACCAAAATGTTCCTTAATAAAAGGACCCATTAATTGTACTGTAATATTCTATTCAATAAAGTTTTAATTTGACATTAGCAATAAAAATGAGGTAAAGATATATATATATATAAACATTTCAAAATCATTACATGGAAAAAAATTTTTGAAGCATATGTATGCATGATATTGCATCTATTCTAAGATGCTCACTTAGGAAGTTTTAGTTGGCAACCTTTTTTCCTTTCCTCACATCTTTTTTCCTTTATGTTTTTACATATAGTATGGAATTTCCATTTATGTAATTGCATAAAATTATAATCAGTAATAGTTTAGATTTGATAAAAAAAATACATTAAAACTTTCTGGGAAAGACACACAATGAATTATAAACGATTACCTTGAATGAGAAAGGCTAGATGAGAGAAGTAGAGGAAGAGTTGTGCTTTTCAATTTGATAACTTACTGGTTTTTTGAAAAGTATAATCATGTATATATTTTACTTCTGTTCTATGTGTCTGTACCATATACTATAACACAAATAATGTGTCTATTTTTCTCCTATATATCTTAAGACTTAAAATTTAGAACCTAAATTTCCTTCTAAATTTCAGGATTTAGCGCGACTACTTCTGCAGTGAAAAGGCAGGTGTTTACTCCAAGTAAAGACGCTTTGCTGGCTGTAAAGGCGCAGAGGGAGTGCAGGATAAACATCTTTTCATCTCCTGCTCATCCTTCCTTGTCCTCCTCCCCAGACAACTCGCTGCCACACGCAATTATTCGAAATCCCCACCACCCCTTCTCGTTAAGTTCAATTCTGGAGGTTCACTGAATCTCCACGAAGGCGTCCCTGGTCATTTCCAGGAGCACACTGCCATTTCACCCACACCCCTTTACCTCCTGCACATCTCTGTAACCCTACCCCTTCCCCGTTACTAAGGGCCTCTGCGTGCTTGGTCCCTGTGGCTACACACACACCCAGACGCCCCTCCAAAGAAAAGGGCAGGACGGAAGAGGTGTGGGGAGATGACAGACTGCTGAAAACGCAGAGCGGTCAGTACGTCAGGAAAAAGGTGGATGAGCGAGAGAACTGACACAGACCAGCAGGGAAAGAACCTTCTGGAAAAAACCTGACAGAGACGATGACTTTGACTTGGGTCTCTAGAGCCCTCAGTAAAGGACGGGAAAGGAAGGGAACGACTCTCAGTCGCGTCGGACTCTCTGTGACCCCCATGGGCTGCAGCCCGCCAGGCTCCTCTGTCCATGGCATTCTCCAGACAGGAATACTGGAGTGGGGAGCCTGCTCCGGGGGATCTTCCCGGCCCAGGGACCGAACCCAGGTCTCCCGCATGGCAGGCGGATTCTTTACCAGCTGAGCCCCCAGGGAAACCCCAAAGGACGGGAAATGGGGCGCATTCTAGCAAGAAAGCAGGAAAGGCTCAGCTTGCTTGGGAAAAGCGTCCAATTTAGTGGTGCAGAGGAGTGGGGAAGACGAGCCTGCAGGGACAGGCATTTTGTTGGTCTTACTTTTGAATTCCTAAAAGCGGGGGAGTGGGCTGTGGGCTCTCTCAGACGTGCCGCGGAAGATCCTGGGGTCGGCCGGGGCGTGGGGCTCGGCCGGGGGCCGGGGCGGGGTGGGAGGCCGGGGGGCTGGGCGGCGGGCGCAGAGGGAGGCGGGCCGGCCGGCCTCGGCGGGGTGGGGAGCCGGGTCTCCGCGCGTCCCTGAGGGCGCCGCGCCGCTTGGCTCGGCCTCCGCGGGGCTCGGCCGTTGGGAGCCCGCGGCCCGCTCGCTCGCGGCGCCCGCGCGCGGTTCCGCCGGGCGCGCGGGGAAGGCCTTCCCCACCCGAGCCCGCGAGCTCCCAGGCGGGGTCGCTCGCCGCGCGAGCGCGGGGACCTAAATCCTTGCTCAGGGGCTCTGCAGCCGCTGAGGGCGCAGCGGCCTGGAGACGGAACGTTTGAGGGGTGTGGACTCTCGGGGAGGATTCCAAGGCCTTTGAGGGGATTGGCAAAGGTTTTCTGTGACATTTACGTTTTCTGAAGTTACTTCGTGTCTCGCTAGAGAGCATTAAATGTTTTCTTTTGAATTTGATTGCTCAGAGAGTAGAAAGACAAGAAAACGGACTACTTTTCAAAGTTTACCGCGCCCCACCACCACCAGCGCCGCCTTTTCTGGTTCATTTCTGCTTTTCCCGGTGAAGCGGCGTGATGGGTGTCCATTTTAATTAGGTGTTCAAGTCAGTCTTTGAGTGTAGAGCAGATGGAGCTAAAATGAGGACTGGAAGATCTGTTAACTGAAACAAGTAAAATTAAATAAGCCATGGTCTATGCAAATTAAATACTGCAGGAGAAATATAAAAGAATTATAAAAGTTACTAGAATTTTTGTACCCAGAGATCATGACTCTTAATATACTGGCATATTTATTTCTAGTTTTGTTTTCATCTACGGATGTGAAGATATTTTTGTGGGATCGTGTTCTCCATATAGTTTGGGGTCCTGCTTTTTATCTCTCAATTTTGTCTTTCAAGGATTTTCATGTATTTTAACAGTCCTTTACCAGTCCTTAGGGCTTGCCTAGTAGCTCAGATGGTAAAGAATCTGCCTGCAATATAGGAGACTAGGGTTCGATCCCTGGGTTGGGAAGATTCCCTGGAGAAGAGAATGGCAACCCACTCCAGTATTCTTGCCTGGAGAATTCCACGGACAGAGGACCCTGGCCGGCCACAGTCTATGGGGTCGCAAAGAGTCAGACACAGCAGAGCCACTAACATACGCCAGTCCTTGAGAATATAATTTTAATAGTCTGTCTAGTATTTTATTGAATAGTTGTATCACAACTTTTTTCAATAAATTCACTTACATTTAGCACACAAAAAAGAAAAGGAATACTGCAGTCATCACACAGTATGAGGCAGTCCACCTGGGCCCGTAGGGTCCTTGCCCACCTTGTTGAGAGAGCTAAACTGCAAGACCTAACTGTCCTTTGACCCTGAGCTGTTTCTTTAGCTAGTGTGTAGGCAATTAAACAACCCATATGCAGCAACCATGGCATGAGTGAGGCGCAACTGCTCACTTCCCTGGGGAGGGGTACTAGCTTGTCTACTGCTCGCCACAGAAGATGCTGAGTGTTTAGCCCTGGAGTCTTAGCTGTCTCACAATCCACTGCCTGTGATCTCAGAGAGAATGCAGTAAGCAATCCTGAAGAGAGATCTTAGTTCTCTGCCCAAGAATTGGACCTGGGTAGCCTGGATGAAAACCAGGAATCCTAGCCACTAGTCCACCAGAGCTAGAGGCAAAGTACCCCTGGATCCTACCAGCATTGAAAGCAAGAAGGTTTTAAGAAGGTAAAATCTGTAAAAACAGGTAAAACGTTTATTATTAAGAGACACAGCATAACATGTGGGAGAGGACACAGAGAAACAGTTTGATTATTTAAGACAGAAACAAGACAGAAATACACACCTGGAGAGGAGTGTGGGCATCTTGAGTGAGGAGTATAGAAAGAAAGTATGGGGTGTCCTCTCTAGTGAGAAGGAGCACAGTAAGGAGGTGATTTAAATCACTTTTATATAGGACAGTTCCTCAAGGTTTTTGTTTATCTTTGGCCAATTATCTCGTTTCTTTTTTCACACCTGATCTGTCCTGTGATCCTCCCCAAGATGCCTGCACAACTTTTGTTAATATGGATTCTACTGCAGAGGCCTGTGGGTGCATGTCCATGCTTACTATGGAGTGGCATCCTCTCCCTTTTTGATTCCCAAGGAGTCTTTCTACACATGTGAAAACTGGGAAATTTTCCTTGATCTCAGGCTTAATTGTCCTCTCTCTTTATTCCAGCAGAATAAACTAACTTTGTCCTTGGAGTGTCTAGGTGAGACCAGAGCTTCACTTTTACTCCACTTGGAAAACACCAGCTGTCCAGCCCAGGGGACCATCTATCTCCAACCTGCATCTGGGCCCATACTGTTGTTGCCCAGCCCTGGCCTCCTGTGTGATACTCTTGTCATTTGTTAGTCTGTAATAAAAAGTCTCTCTGATCCATCTTTGCTTCATTATCTATTTTCAACACTTATGGAGTCATGGCTGATTTAATCCTTGCTATCTTCCCAGTCAGAGGTATAGCTATATTTGGATGTAGTCAGAAATAAGTTACAGAATATCATATTCTTTAAAGAGCCTTAAATATATCTATATGCCTTAACCTGCAATTTCCTCTTTTGAAAATATATTCTAAAGAAATAAAACTAAATATGGACAGAGTTTTTGTTCCAAAGATGTAGATTGCAGCATTAGGTTTGTTAGCATTGCAATCCATGCAAAAGTTTCATTAACTCTGGCAGAAAACTAAGTTCATGGAAAACTACCAAATGATAACATTCCTGAGAGTGCCTGAGATGTGGGAAAAGTACACTTTCCATAGTTTTCTTGAGACTTAATAGAAAGAAAACACCATGTAGCACATATAAAACATTGAATGGTTAGACTGCCCAAGACCCTGAGAATTAAATGTCACTGAAAATACAAGGAGGGAATGTATACAAAAACACTTAGCTCAGTAGTACACAGTAATGGCTTGGTCAATGCCAGTTATTAGTGTTAGCATATGTAGTAAAGAAAAAAATTACCAAACTGGAAATTAGAGGACCTGAATTTTAGGCCTGGGACTGTGCTACCCAATTACTCAAATAATTACTTCTGAAACTCAGATTGTAAAAATGCTGTAGTCCTGGGTGTCCTCATTTATAAAATGAAATTTGGGAGATGAGATGATCTCTAAGTTTCCTTCCTGTTCCAAAAAATCCTAAGTCCATGATGTTTGCTTTCATACCTCATCATCCTCCTCCAGGGGATGATACTACTGACAGAAAGAAAAACATCAAGACAACCAACTGGAAATGTCTAGATGTTGTAGGGAGCATGCAATTAAAGTACACAGCTTATCAATATTTGTTGTTAATAATTGTCCTAATATGGCCACCTGATCTTATTGTCAAATAATAATTTAGATAGCCAGTCATTCAAGTAAAATATTTTGAATATATATATTTCAAGTAATTATCCACAGTTCATTCTTAGAGCATTTCTTCCAGAATTATTGGTTTATGGCTGAAACAAAACACCTATATTCTGTTTAGTTGTCCATTTTATTTAATAAAAAGACAAAAAAAAGAATGACAGTAGGAATTTAGGCAACAAGTAAAACAACGTTCATTAAGGACAATTAACTCTACCATAAAATTATTTTAAATATACTCTGAGTAGATTTCCTAATCTTAATTTTACTAACAAAAACAACAAAACAGGTATATGTGCCTTGAAGTGGGTTGAATTATGTCCCCCTAAAATATGTGTAGTAGTCATGTATGGATGTGAGGGTTTTTTCCAGTAATCATATATGGATGTGAAAGTTGAACCATAAAGAAAGCTGAGCACCAAAGAATTGATGCATTTTGAACTGTGGTGTTAGAGAAGCCTCTTGAGAGCCCCTTGGCCTGCAAAAAGATCCAACCAGTCCATCCTAAAGGAAATCAGTCCTGAATGTTCATTGGAAAGATTGATAATGAAGCTGAAGCTCCAATACTTTGGCCACCTGATGCAAAAAGCTGACTCACTGGAAAAGACCTTGATGGTCGGAAAGACTGAAGGCAGGAGGAGAAAGGGACATCAGAGGATGAGATAGTTTTGTAGCACCCAACTTAATATTAAATCATTCCTTGATCTAATTTCAATTAAAATTTATCATTTAATTAGAAATCTAATTCAATGTTTAAAAACTGTTAATATGAGAATTCAATAAAATCAAAAATAAACAAATGGGACCTAATTAAAAGCTTTTGTGTAACAAAGGAAACTATAAGTAAAGTGAAAAGACAGCTTTCAGAATAGGAGAAAATAATAGCAAATGAAGCAGCAGACAAAGAACTAATCTCAAAAATATACAAGCAGTTCATGCAGCTCAATACCAGAAAAATAAACCAATCAAAAAATAGGCCAAAAAACTAAACAGACGTTTCTCCAAAGAAGACATACAGATGGCTAACAAACACACGAAAAGATGCTCAACATCACTCATTGTCAGAGAAATGCAAATCAAGACCACAATGAGGTACCATCTTACGCTGGTCAGAATGGCTGCTATCAAAAAGTCTACAAACAATAAATGCTGGAGCGGGTATGGAGAAAGGGGAACCCTCTTACACTGTTAGTGGGAATGCAAACTAGCACAGACACTATGGAGAACAGTGTGGAGACTCCTTAAAAAACTGGAAATAGAACAGCCATACAACCCAGCAATCCTACTGCCGGGCTTACACACTGAGGAAACCAGAATTGAAAGAGACACGTGTACCCCAGTGTTTGTCCCAGCAGTGTTTACAATAGCCAGGAGAAACTGGAGCCTATTATACAGAGTGAAGTAAGTCAGAAAGAAAAACACCAACACAGTATATTAATGCATATATATGGAATTTAGAAAGATGGTATCAATGACCCTATATGCAAGATAGCAAAAGAGAACAGACTTTTGGAATCTGTGGGAAAAGGCAAGGGTGGGATGATTTGAGAGCAAAGCATTGAAACATGTATATTACCATATGTGAAACAGATGACCAGTCCAAGTTTGATGCATGAAACAGGGCACTCAAAGCTGGTGCACTGGGACAACCCAGAAGGGTGGGGTGGGGAGGGAGGTCAGAAAGGGGTTCGGGAAAAAGGTTCGGGACGGAGGGACACATGTACACTTATGGCTGGTTTTTGTCAATGTACGGCAAAAACCACCACAATATTGTAAAGTAATTAGCCTCCAATTAAAATTAATTAATTAATTTTAAAAAAGAATATGAGAATTCTGCTAGATGGCTGGTTGCAATATTACTATGCAAAAAATCAACAGTCTTCATAGTCAAACCATAACCTATTTGAAATATGATAAAAGAATATTTTACATTGCCATCACAAAACCATAAACATCTTTTGTCTGCCCAGCCCACCTTCCTTTGAGTTTGGGGAATTTCTCCTGTCCTGTGATCCTGGAGGACACTGGTCTCAGAGCCCTGTGGAGATAGGCATGTGAAAACTAGATTAACTAGACTCTCAAGACTAGTTAAGACTGTAAGATTTACAGAAAGACTATAAATCTTGAATGGAGACACACAAAGATAAAAGGGGATTTGAGCAAATCGGTCTACTAATAAATCCAGAGAAACTACCCTGAATCCATGGAAACTCTCTATTCCTGTTTCTTCCAAGGCCTGATTGTTCAACTAGTTCTAAATTTTGTGAACTACCCAACTGTTTGAATATTTTGCTTACTTTAGATACTGTCAAATTATTTTCCAAAATGTTTGTAATAATTTTGATTTCCTCCAGCAAACATTGCTCTTCATTCACACCACACTTGATACTGATAGACAACAAATTTTTAAATTTTTCTCAGTCAGAAGAATATAAAGAAACCTCATTTTTATATTTAATTGCATTTCCCTGTTTCCCAGCTAGTTAGAGCATTTTTTTCAAGTGCCTATTAGCTAAGTGTGTCTTGTCTTTTGCAAACTGTTTATTTTTCTTTTTTGACATTTTTTTCTATCGAGTTACCTTTCTCTCATTGATTTGTAAGGGTTTTTACACGTTATAGATACTGATCCTTTGTTGGCTATGTGTGTTTCCCCTACTTTCTCCCGCTTTGTGATTTGTCTTTTTACATGTTTAATGGTGTGCGTTAGTTACAATATTTTTTCTTTTATATTTTGTGCTTTTACATCTCATTAAGAGATTCCTACCATGAATTTATAAAGCAATTCTCTGATATTCTTTACATGTTTAAGTCATGCCTTCTCTCTTTTATATCTTTAATACAGTTGGACTTCTGTTTTTCTTTATGGTATGAAATGGAGAAAATTACTTTTTTTGTATAGATAAATGATAGTGTTCCAGCACAAATTCATTGAAAAAATCTTCCTTTCCCCATTGATCTGCAGTATTAGCTCTGATCTAAATCAAATTTTCATGTGCATGTATGTGTGTGTTAGTTGTGTATCACTTCACAACAAATTACTCCAAAACTTTAGTAGCTAAAAACAACAAAAATTATTATCTCATAGTTTCTGTAGGTTAGGAATCTGGGAGTGGACTAGCCAGGTAGTTCTGGCTCAAGATTTCTCATAAAGGCAAAGTTAAGGGGTCACCTGGGGCAGCAGTCAACTCAAAGTTCCCTAGGAGAGGACTCACTTCCAAGCTCACTTACATGGCCGTTTGCAAGTCTCATGTCCTCACTGGCTATTCATGGGGAACATCAATTCCTTATTACCTGGGTCTCTCTATAGTGCTGCTCCCAACATGACAGCTTAACTTACCCTCTTATGAGAGATTGGAGAAAAAAGAGAGAGAGAGAAGAGAGATCCCAAGGCAAGAATCACAGTCATTACATAGTTTAACTCGGAAGTGACAGTCCATCCCTTCTGCCATCTTCTCTTTCTTAGAAGTGAGTCACCAAACCTATATTCAAAGAGAGGGGCTAATTCAAGAGCATAAATACCAGGAGTTGGGGATTACTGGAGTTGCTTTAGAGCTGCTTGCCATAGTTTCCATTTATTGATCTATACCAGTGCCATCACCATATTGTCTTCCTGTAGATTTATTTATTTATTCACTTACTTGATTGCATCAGGTCTTAGTTGCCGCAGTCAGAATTTTCACCATGGCATGTGGGATCTTCCGTTGCAGCTCAAGAGCTCCTCTAGTTGTGGTGTGCAGGCTCCGGAGCTCCTGGGCTCAGTAGTTGTGGCCTGTGGCCCTAGTTGCCCCATGGCATGTGGGCCCTCAGTTCCTCGAACAGGGATCAAACCTGTGTCCCTGAATTGGAAGGTGGATTCTTAACCACTGGACCACCAGGCAAGTCCCTTACTATAGATTTAGACTCTTGTTATCTAGATAGGTAGGTTTCCCTTCCTTTTTTCTGTTTTTTGGCCTTGCCAAATGGCTTGGGAAATCTCAGTTCCCTGACCCGGGCCACAGCAGTGGAAGTGCTGAATCCTAACCACTAGGCCACTAGGATACTCCCCTTATTTATTCTTCAAATGTGTCTTGTCTATTTGGGGCTCTAAAATTAGAATCTACAATTGGCTTATTCAATTCATTGAAAAACCTATCAGGATTTTAATTTGAATTGCATTACATTAATGTATTAATTTATAAAGGAAAAAGCATTTTATGATATTGGGTCTTCCTATCCATTTACATGGTTTATCTCTCACATATTCTAGGAAATTCACCAGAGGGGTTAGAGGAAAAACAGTTTCGAATGTCTTTTCAATAAAATATTTCAGACAAATTTATTTCATCTGGATTTCCTATACAAAAATTTACTGGTAATGCACAGTGTGTTGAGGGTCTTGCCTCAATCCCTGGGTTTAGCAGCTTTAAGGTCTAAGTACTTCATGTCTAAGTACTGTAATTCTAGTACAATGAGTTTTGACTCAATATTCCCCAGTAAGTTAGTACCTGGTGTGAAGGAAAGCTACACGGCTCAAAATAGCCTGGAGTTAAAAACTCCCCTCCAGGTCCTCCCCACCATTCTATACAGAATAAAGAACTTTCTTCCCCAAAGAAAGGAATGAACGTTAAGATTGATTACGTTCAGCTCCCAGCCAATCCCAGTCTCTGGCCAGTCTCAGGAATTCCTTGCCCCAGTTGTTGAAAGCTAGATAATCAAAATAATCTTGAGGAAAAACATACCCCCTCAAAACAATGTATCTCCACATATATATGTCTTCTATATATACCTACTCTTTTCTTGACCTAGCACAGCAGTTCACAGTCTGACTGCTGCTGCTTCTCGCCTCATTAAAGGTGATAGTTCCTGTAGAGTATCGGACTCATTCCCTCTCTGAACCTTGCCTTCTCTAGTTCCTTTACCTTACATTTTTGGTGCCGAAACCCGGGAGGTTGAGGTTCCTTCTCTTTCTCATTCTCCACGGCCAGCTTCTCAGAGCGTGGAAATCTGCCAAGCTCATTTCCTCCCCACCCCACCTCCCAGGCTTTCAAGACCTCCTTGAGAGGATGCCTTGTGCCCTCGTGAGCCGTACGAGCCCTGTGTAAGGGCTTTATTGGTTTTTCACGTACCCCGAGGAATATTGGCCTCTCTCTCTCTCCTCTTTCTCTCTCTCTTCCTCTTTTCTCTCTCTTTTTTGAGAGACTGACCAACTCCAGGACAGGGGCCTTTTGCCGTTCGACCTCCCTCCATCCACCACGAATTCTCGCCTGACCCAGGAGCCCAGACAAGCTTGGACAGTTCTCTAGGGCGCCATAGACTATCCTCCTTTCAGGGTTCCTGGGGAACCCTCTGGCCAAAAGGCCCTCTGTGGAGGAACTTGGGGGACGCCCCTCCCTCCTTCAGAGTCTCTCTCTCCCTTTGCCCGATCAAAGGATTAGGTGATGACCTTCTCTCTCGACCCGACAGTCGTTAGCCATTTGCTATGGGTCAAGCCAATTTGTCCTGTGGGACTTTCCCTTGGCCTGCATAAAATGAAACCTCAAACCTCTACTCTCAACCAACCTCAAGGTTCATAAATTCGAGTCACTTTGTACTCAAATTTGGCCTCAATACAAATTGGATAACCAAAACCGCTGGCCAGAGTTTGGGATTTTTTATTTTAATATTTTATCAGATCTCATTAATGTCCTCAAACAGAATGGCAAATGGTCAGAGGTCCCCTAAATTCAAGCTTTCTGGGAACTTAAAAGCCGTCCTTCTCTCTGCAAGGACTGTTCTACCTATCAAATCCTCCTCTGGTTTCTCTCCACCCCCACTAGAAAAGAATCCAAATCTAAAGACCTTAAAAGGCCCCATAAACCCTCAGCTCCTGATTTCGACCCAGCAGGTGAGCCTCCTTCCCACCGCCCCAGAGCTGAGGCTTCCAGAGACGAGACCTCACCCTCTAGCCCTTCCTCCTCCAAATTGGGAAGCAATGACCCCCAAAACCCCAAAAGAGATTTCCACTTCCCCCTCATTGACCAGGTCCTGAAGCAAACACATGTTTCCTCTCAGAGAGGTAGCAGGACCAGAGGGCCCTACACAGGTTCACGTGTCTTTCTCAGTTTCTGATATGAGCCAAAATGAAGAAAAATTGGGATCTTTTTCAGAAAATCCTACTAGATATAGGAAGGAATTCTTCTGCCTTACACAAGCATATAATTTAACCTGGAATGATCTTTATTACATCCTAAATGCCACTTTAACCCCTGATGAAAAGGAACGGATATGGCAGGCAGCCCAAACTCATGCTGATCAGCTCCATAACCAAGACAGGACTAATCCAGTGGCTGATGATACAGTCCCTTTAACTGAGAACGTATCAAGCCGGTGATGCCAGCATCCAGTACGTACATCATATAATCACCTGTTTACTAAAAGGAATGCTAAAAACTCTCACATTCATGTTAACTATGAGACGATTAGAGAAGTGACTCAAGAAAAGGATGAAAACCCTGCCCTTTTTCTTTCATGGCTTACTGAGGCAGTCCAGAAATACAGTAACCTAGATATTTTCACCCCCGCTGGACTCCTATACTTACACATCCAGTTCATAAGTTAGTCAGTCCCTGATATTCACCAAAAACTATGTCAGTCAGAAAAGGGCCCCGAAACCCCTCAGCAAGATCTCCTAGAAATAACCTTTAAAGTTTTCAATAATAGGGAGGAAGAAGCGAAAAAGGAAATAGGAAATGAAAGAAAGGCCAAATACGCTTTATTCGCTGCAGCTATCCAAGAAAAAAATTCAGCCCCTTTGGCCCATCAACCTCAGCCCACCCGTATGGGACCTAACCCTCCAGGCCCCTGCTTCAGATGTAACCAAACGGGACACTGGGCTAAGTCGTGCCCAAACCCCTGGCCACCCACCAAACCCTGCCCCACCTGCAAACAATGGGGACACTGGAAAATGGATTGTCCTCTGGCACTACCTACCAAATCTTGGGGTCCACCTCAGGCCCAACAACAATGGGCCAAGAACCAGACTCTAGGGGACCCCGGCACCCCAGACCATGGTTCCTTGGATGAGGTGAGAGACGATCCAATTGTGCCAGAATTATTCCAGTGATGGAGCCCAAGTATGCCCCGTATGGACGGACTCAGAGCTTTGGGTAATTGGCACAGTGGCCAGACGTGAAGTCTCGTTCATAATAGACACTGGAGCAGCCTTTTCACTTTTAACCTCCTTTCAGGGCCCTCTCCAACCTTCAGAAGTGGCTATCAAAAGAGTCTTATGAAAAGGTCCCTTTTCACCCCAAAATAACCCCCCCTCTCCTTTGTTCTTTTGGCAAAACAACACTAACACATTCTTTTATAGTAGTTCCTCAATGCCCAATGGCATTAATGGAATGTGATCTTCTCGCTAAGCTGCAAATTTCTATCAACCTCCCATCAACCTCCCATTCTTAGATCCCACATCAATTCTTTGCATCCAAATGGCACCCAAATCCTTGGCCAGCCCTCACTCCCAAAACCTGCCCCCTGATCTTCCCCCTGTAGATCCTCAGGTTTGGCACACCAAAGCCCCATCAGTAGCTCAACACCACTCCACGTACAGATTTTTCTTAAGAATCCCTCTCAGGTCATAACCCAAATTCAATATACCCTGACCACAGAATCCTGACAAGGACTTAAACCAATAATCTCCCGACTGCCCAAAGCCAGTCTTTTGTGGCCTATCTCTTCACCCCGTAATACCCCCATACTGGCAGTCAAAAAGGGACCCCACTCCTGGCGTCTAGTCCAAGATCTTCACAGGATCAATGAGGCCATAATACCCATACACCCTGTGGTCACTAATCCCTACACGCTTCTCTCACACATTCGCCCTGACACACTCTATTTCACGGTATTAGGCCTCAAAGACGCTTTCTTTACTATACCACTATACCACTCTTCACAGCCCCTATTTGCCTTTACCTGGACAGACCCAGCCACATATCAATCTCAACAATTATGTCAGACTGTTTTGCCACAAGGGTTTAGAGATAGCCCTCATTTTTTTTGGTCAAGCCCTTCAAAGAGACCTGCAAACTTTAGACCTAGGCTCTACTACCTTACTTCAATATGTAGATGATTTATTGTTAGGTAGTTCCTCTCGCCATAACTGCCTAGTCCACATTTTAACAGTATTAAACGCCCTAGGCAACTGGGGCTACAGAGTCTCACTCTCTAAGGCACAAATTACTTCCACCACTGTCAATTACATGGGATTGTGACATTGCCCTATCTCCTTTTATAACAATACAGCAGATCACGAAGGAAAGTGGCAGGCCGCCTCTGTTAGTCGTGTCTTTACTACAGTCCAAATTGACAAGCCTAACATCCGCATGTTACTTTCATATTTACATTCCCTTTCCCACTCCTCTGCAAAAGTACTTAAGACTTTCCTTCAGAACTTAACTGAGCTGACTAAAGACAATGTACTTATTTAAATAATCTGACCCAAACTTGGATCACTTGTTAGCAGACAAACCCTAATTCTAACATTTGCCCCCCTCCTTTCCCCACCCACCAAATTTGCGGGCATCTTCCCACACAAGACTGGCAAGTAGATTTCACCCACATGCCAGGAATGGAATTTAATCCTCCTAGTCTTGTAGATACATTTTCTGGATGGACTGAAGCTTTCCCAACTATTAACAAACAAGCCCCTACTGTGACTCACCTTATTCTTACTGAAATTCTCCCTAGCTTTGGAATGCCCTCCTCCCTCAAGTCTGACAATGGGCCTGAGTTCACATCCCAAATCACCCAAAATATTGCACGAACCCTTCAAGTTCCTTGGAGGTTTCACATTCTTTATCACCCCCGGTCCTCTGTAAGGTTGAGAGAGCCAACCGAGTCTTAAAAGAAACTCTGACCAAATTAACAAATGAACTTCTTCAGGATTGGACAAAACTCCTCCTTTTAGCCCTCTTAAAGGTCCAGGCCTTACCAAAAAACCCTCTAAGTATCAGTCCATTTGAAGCCATGTATGGGAGGTCCATAGTACCTTTAGGACTCCCCAACTCCCATGACGGTCCCAAACTGCCATCCCACCTTCCTTTTCCCTTGCTTACTCAGATACGAGATGTCCTTTGGCAACATATGGATAACCTACTCCCTCGACCACATCCTAGTCTCCCATACCCATCCTTCCAAATAGGAGACAAAGTCTATACGACGGTTCAGTCCCACTCAGATCTAACCTCAAAATGGCAAGGACCCTACATGGTAATTCTGCTGACCCCTACTGCTGCAAAATTAAAAGAAATCACCCCTTGGATGCACATTACTCGACTAACAAAGGTTTGCAGCCCAATGATGAGAATGCTTACCAGACTAATCCTTATCAAGTTTCTCACACAGGCCCTACAATTCTAAAGTTCTCACGGCTTCCACTGGCCCCAACTGATGATGGATGAACCTATCGGTATCACGGCTACAATTATTTCTGGAACAACTCCTGGCAGATATCTGGGTCGTGAGTCTTCAAGGATCCATGTTCAAACACGTTGAAGATCACATCTTCACCCTGTGGCTGCAGGGAACCTTTTATAACTTTTACCCTTTGGAAATCCAATTCTTCTCCATAGTAGTCTATCTTATATTCACTTCTGCAAATGTTGCTTGACATCTTCTTATCTTCTTTCCTCTGACCCAAAAACTCTTTCAAAATCCTCACCTCAACTATCTGTTCCAGACCCTTAATTTAACCCATACTCTCCTCAGTGCTTCTAACCCACAATTAGGCTAAAGATTGCTGGATATGTCTATCTGTAACTCCTCTGGGAGATTCAGCTCTCCCCACATCCATCTTGATTGGACCACTGGTAACATATCCCTACACCACTCATAGAGAGCCTTTATACATCTCAAATCTTAAATATCTTCACACTAATTATCAAATTCAAAATTTGGACAAACTCTTAGAAACTTGACTCACTGATCTTCCCTCCTACAATGGAAAACCTCCAATAGGAGCCCCTAACACCCAGAGTGTAACACTATTACAACCAGCTCCTTTTTGGATATCTAGAAATTCCCGAAATAGCTCATATGACCAACCCATGGGCATACTCCCCAAATCCATGTGTAATCATACCTCCACTTTACTCTTTGCCACTGGAAAAGCTATATATAATGTTTCTGGTCCTACAGGACACTCATTAACCTTTACAAGACAGTTTCCCTCAGCATATTCCTCCACTTCTTCCATCGTTGGGGCCACCTGAGCAGGGTCTCTGACCATTCTTGAACAAATGATCAAATGACTCCTCTTCGCCATCGACTTCAGCTGTTGTATTGTGACACCTAGCCTGTTTTTCTTGTGTTGAGGGTCCACATACCTCTGTTTACCTACTAATTGGACTGGAACCTGCACCCTGGTACCCTCCAGTCCAAATATTTTTATAGCCTGCAATGATCAACCCTTGCCTATTCTTCTCATTCACAAATGAATGAAATGAGCCATTCATTTCATTCCTTCTTAGTGGGGCTAGGAATAGCAGCTGGAATTGGAACAGGAACCGCCAGCCTAATCACCTCCATCCAGAGCTACAGACACTATCTAGAGACCTATCAGACAGCCTCCAGGAAATAGCCCAAGATCTAGTAACTATCCAAAATCAGCTCGATTCCTTGGCGGCCATAGTGTTACAAAATAGAAGGGGATTAGATCTACTAACTACAGAAAAGGGAGGTTTGTGCCTTTTTCTGGACGAATCCTGCTGCTTCTATGCCAACCAGTCGGGTGTTGTCCAGGAAGCTGCAAAAAACCTTACAGATAGAGCCTCTCAAATCCGCCAGAGATTAAGCAGCTCCTGGCCGTCATGGCTGACAGGTTGGAACTGGATGCCTTGGGTTTTGTCCCTTCTTGCACCATTCATGTTCATTATCCTCCTATTCACATTTGGGCCTTGTTCGTTTAATCTTTCCAAGGGATTTTTAGGACTGAATCCGAGCCATTTCTCAAGATCAAGTCAAGACTGTTCTTCTGCTCAAGACCCTGGCAGCTAGAATAGAAAATCAACACTACGGGCCTTAGACTTCTTTCCTCCCAGACCGCAAAACCCCAAACCTCATCTACCAGCACGAAAAAGCCCTGAATATTGACAATGCCCATCTCTCTTTCTCTTTTTATATATTCCTTAGGGTCTGGAATGAAAGAAAGCTACATGGCTCAAAAGAGCCTGGAGTTAAAACTCCCCTCCAGGTCCTCCCCACCATTCTATACAGAATGAAGAACTTTCTTCCCCAAAGAAAGGAATGAACATTAAGATTGATTATGTTCAGCTCCCAGCCAATCCCAGTCTCCGGCCAGTCTCAGGAATTCCTTGCCCCAGTTGTTGAAAGCTAGATAATCAAAATAATCTTGAGGAAAAACACACCCCCTCAAAACAATGTATCTCCACATATATATGTCTTCTATATATACCTACTCTTCTTGACCTAGCACAGCAGTTCACAGTCTGACTGCTGCCGCTTCTCATCTCATTAAAGGCTATAGTTCCTGTAGAGTATCAGCCTCATTCATTCTCTGATCCTTGCCTTCTCTACAAGGTGTGTGCAAAATTTATTTTGAAATGCTTATCCTGCCCATCTTTTTGCAGTGGGCATCTAGGCTTCAGTTTGCACAGGATGATAAAGAATCTGTCCACAGTGTGTGAGACCTGGGTTTAATCCCTGTGTTGGGACAATCCTCTGGAGAAGGGAATGGCTACCCACTTCAGTGTTCTTGCCTGGAGAATTCCATGGACAGAGGAGCCTGGTGGGCTACACTCTATGGGGCTGCAGAGAGTGGACATGACTGAGCAACTAACACTTTCACACTTTTCTTCCTATTTGAGCAGCATCTCTTTCCTTTGGGAGAACTGCTTCACACCCCTAACTCCAACCTGGTGGTTCTAACCCAAGCTGTCAGTCACAGTGCCCTGACCATAGGAGTAAGCACAGGCCCTAGTCTAGGCCAGTCATAGGCTCCTCTCTGGATTTTATCAAAATCATAATTCAGGGAAGAGGTTCCCTCTCTCTCTGGTGAGAGGCTGAGAGTTCCAGGTTTCTAGACTAGTGGAGCAGGTATGTGGAACAAAATGAAGCTGAGATGAGAGAAGGAGACATCTTGGTGGTGGCCAGGTGCATGGTACCAGGTGCCTCCCGGCCCTGCTTCAGTTTGATTTGGTGAGTAAGTTAGTTTCTATTGTGCCCAACTCCCTGCAATCCAAATTCCTGACATCCATCTATCTTCTTGCTAATTTAGAAAGACCCTGCTCTTCACTTCGAAAGTGAAAGTGAAGTCGCTCAGTCATGTCAGACTCTTTGTGACCCCATGGACTGTAGCCCACCAGGCTCCTCCATCCATGGAATTTTCTAGGTAAGAGTACTGCAGTGGGTTGCCATTGCCTTCTCCTGGGGATGTTCCCGACCCGGGGATAGAACCCAGGTCTCCCGCACTGCGAGCAGACGCTTTACTTTCTGAGCCACCAGGGAATCCCCTCCACTTAGAAACTCTTGTCAAATTTCATACTTCATTCATTTATTAACATAAAGTCCTTTTCTAAATTATTTTTACACTGGGCATGATCATTTAGTCTTAACAACATGAAGTATTTATTGACAATCTATTATGTGCCAGTCATCAAAACACAGTGATAACTAAGTCGTCCAATGAACATAATTAAAATACATGTTTTAGCAAAATTAACATAAAAGACGACGAAAGTCATGGACATTTAGATAAGTAGTGAAACTGTAACTTAAATCTTATTTGATCCTCACCAAAATCCATCAAGGAAGTTCAGAGAAGCGTCAGTAATTATTCCAAGCTTCTAGAGCCAATAAACAGTGGAGCCAAAACTCGAAACCTAGGTTTTTCACTAAGTCACAGTTGCTTTAATTATCCTCTGCTGCTTAAACTGAGAAAATAGTTTTGGGTCCTTATAATTTAAAAAGTATAGCTCCCAATTCTCTTTTCATCTGATTCCTATCTCCTACCACGTGGCAACCTTGAGGTATGGGTGATTATTGAACTTTAAAGGTTAAATAGAAACAAAATTAGGTCATCAAGCGACAGAGAGACACTGCACTTTCTTCGGACCGATTTGGGTTTGGTTTGTTTTTTTTTTTTAAACTACTCGCAGGCCTCCATCATACGCAAAGCACCTTGGGAATTGTAGTCTTGGGCGTAGAGCGCTGTGGGCGGGGCGGAGGAACTGGGACCCAATCAGCAGAAAGCCAACTTCCTTTCCAGCAAGCGATAGGCTGGAAGTCAGCGGCGCCCGCCCCCGGGGCGCAGTCGCGCTGGCGCTAGTGAAGGGCGCTTCGCAGCCGGCGGAGTGTGGGTACCTCTTGCGTTCCCGGGGACCTCGGTGATACAGCAGTGCGGCCATGGCAGAACCACAGTCCGCGTCCGGCGGCCTCACCGACGAGGCTGCCCTCTGCTGTTGCTCCGACCCGGACCCCAGCACCAAGGTGGGCGCAGAACCTAATTCTCCCGAGTCGGGGCCCCCAGGGGAAGCATTTCCCGGGCTCAGCCAGGCCCGGCTTGGGCTGGATGATTCGAACTCTGGACTCGAACCCCATCCGGCCACCGCTCCAGCTCGGCCCGCCTTGGACGGATCGGAGTGGGCTGGGAAGAGGGCCAGGGCTGTCCCAGCAGGAGATCAGAGAGAGGATCCGTTTCTTTTAAGTTGTTTGAAAGACTGTGGCCCTGCTTGCTTTAACTTGTTTGATTTGGGACGGTAACCTGAAACCTTGGCTCAGCCAGGATCAGAGACCTTGTCTGTGGGTTGTGAGTGTTCCCCAGGTCAGTAACCCTGGCGGGTAGGAAGAGCAGTTTCAGAACTCAAGTCTTGGTCGAAGGTTTCCACGTGCCGACTCCTCCCAGCCTGGATGATTTTTCTTTATTAGCACGCGAACTCCTAATTGTGGCGTGTGGTATCTAGTTCTTTGACCAGGGATCCATCTGGAGCCTCTTATGTTGCGAGCTCAGAATCTTAGCCACTGGACCACCAGGGAGGTCCCGGTCATTTTTCTGTAACTGCCCTGGCTCCGGGTTTAACTCCTCCAAACCAATCTGGATGTCTCCTAACTTTAACCGCGCCCAGAATTTCGCTTTGGCTTGGCCTTTACAGTTGTTCACAGCGACACTTCTCTGCTGGGCTTAGTGCCCCACAGAAGGGATGTTAGAATCCTGGAGCTTAGATCCGAAGGGAATCATGGAAATTCCTTCACTGATCCTCTTATTGCAGCTGAGACCCATTGAGAGGAATGACTGGTTGCATAGGAAGGCTTTTCAGCTTGCTTAAGGTGTTTGTACTGAGAATCAGTGTAACTCACTCAGGTGTGGTGCCTACAGGCCTTGTCAAGATCAGACAGGGCAGCCACTCCGGGGTTTGCGCCAGCATACTCAACAATGTCTGTAAATGCCTTTGTATGCATTCATTTGAATGGAAAAGCTTTAATTCCTTGAAGACTGAGTGTGTGCTTTGTACAGACCTTTAAGACCAGTTGCTGACTTTATTCCCTGCTTGCTTTTTGCATTGAGGGTGAAGAGTCAAACACTTCTAATTGCTAAAGCCTTTGACTAGCACCTGATAATACTTAGCTTAGGAAAAATGTTAGTCACTGCAAGACTAAGGGGGAAGAAATATATACATTTCCTCTCACGCTTATCTTATTTTTACACTCTTTAATGTCAAATACCTCATTATTTAGCATAATACTGATTGAGTTATTCAGTATAAATAAATTTCCTAGATAACTGGACATTTTATATACTGGACTACTTAAAAAAAAAGATTCCAAGGAGAGCTTGATGAAATTGATTGAATAAAATCCCTTGTGATCTTAATTTACACATACTTAATTTTAGTAGATTTCTCTTGATTTGAAGGAATTATTTTTTGAAATTAGTCATTTTCACTCTTTAGGTGCCATATGAGGCACATAAAATGGATTATGTAATATTAATAGGAGCTGGTATATGTTGAGTTGTGCCAGGCCCTGGTTTGTTAAGTGTGTGTGCTTAGTCTGTCCGTCATGTCTGACTCTTTGTAACCCCATGGACTGTAACCGACCAGCCTCCTCTGTCCATGGGATTCTCAAGGCAAGAATACTGGAGTGGGTTGCCATTCCCTTCTCCATTGTTAAGTACATTACTTCATTTAATCCTCACAACTGTGTTCAGTTCAGTTCAGTTCAGTTCAGTCGCTCAGACATGTCCGACTCTTTGTGACCCCATGAACTGCAGCACGCCAGTCCCCCCTGTCCATCACCAACTCCCGGAGTTTACCCAAACTCATGTCCATTGAGTTGGTGATGCCAAGTAACCATCTCATCCTCTGTCGTCCCCTTCTGCTGCCTTTAATATTTCCCAACATCAGGGTCTTTTCAAATGAGTCAGCTCTTTGCATCAGGTGGCCAAAGCATTGGAGTTTCAGCTTCAACATCAGTCCTTCCAGTGAACACCCAGGACTGATCTCCTTTAGGATGGACTGGTTGGATCTCCTTGCAGTTCAAGGGAGTCTCAAGAGTCTTCTCCAACACCACAGTTCAAAAGTATTAATTCTTTGGCGCTCAGCTTTCTTTATAGTCCAGCTCTCACATCCATACATGACTACTGGAAAAACCATAGCCTTGACTAGACGGACCTTTATTGACAAAGTAATGTCTCTGCTTTTCAATATGCTGTCTAGGTTGGTCATAACTTTCCTTCTAAGGAGTGTCTTTTAATATCATGGCTGCAATCACCATCTGCAGTGATTTTGGAGCCCAAAAAAATAGTCAGCCACTGTTTCCCCATCTATTTCCCATGAAGTGATGGGACCAGATGCCATGATCTTAGTTTTCTGAATGTTGAGCTTTAAGCCAACTTTTTCACTCTCCTCTTTCACTTTTATCAAGAGGCTCTTTAGTTCTTCTTCTCTTTCTGCCATAAGGGTGGTGTCATCTGTATACCTGAGGTTATTGGTATTCCTCCTGGAAATCTTGATTCCAGCTTGTGCTTCATCCAGGCCAGCTTTTATCCTGTTGTACTCTGCATGTAAGTTAAATAAGCAGGGTGACAGTATACAGCCTTGATGTACTCGTTTCCCGATTTGGAATCAGTCTGTTATTCCATATCCAGTTCTAACTGTTGCTTCTTGCCCTGCATACAGATTTTTCAAGAGGCAGGTCAGGTGGTCTGGTATTCCCATCTCTTTCCGAATTTTCCAGTTTGTTGCGATCCACATAGTCAAAGGCTTTAGCATAGTCAGTACAGCAGAAATAGATGTTTTTCTGGAATTGTCTTGCTTTTTCGATGATCCAGCAGATGTTTGCAATTTGATCTCTGGTTCCTCTGCCTTTTCTAAATCCAGCTTGAACATCTGGAAGTTCATGGTTCATGTATGCTGAAGCCTGGCTTGGAGAATTTTGAGCATTACTTTACTAACATGTGCGATGAGTGCAATTGTGCAGTAGTTTGAGTATTCTTTGGCATTGCCTTTCTTTGGGACTGGAATGAAAACTGACCTTTTCCAGTCCTGTGGCCACTGCTGAGTTTTCCAAATTTGCTGACATATTGAGTGCAGCACTTTTACAGAGTCATCTTTTACCATTTGAAATAGCCCAACTGGAATTCCATCACCTCCACTAGCTTTGTTCGTAGTGATGCTTTCTAAGGCCCACTTGACTTCACATTCCAGGATGTCTGGCTCTAGGTGAGTGATCACACCATCGTGATTATCTGGGTTGTGAAGATCTTTTTTGTATAGTTCATCTGTGTATTCTTGCCACCTCTTCTTAATATCTTCTGCTTCTGTTAGGTCCATACCATTTCTGTCCTTTATTGAGCCCATCTTTGCATGAAATGTTCCCTTGGTATCTCTAATTCTCTTGAAGAGATCTCTAGTCTTTCCCATTCTGTTGTTTTCCTCTATTTGTTTGCATTGATCACTGAGGAAGGCTTTCTTATCCCTCCTTGCTATTCTTTGAAACTCTGCATTCAAATGGGAATATCTTTCCTTTTCTCCTTTGCCTTTTACTTCTCTTCTTTTTACAGCTATTTGTAAGGCCTCCTCAGACAACTGTTTTGCCTTTTTGCATTTCTTTTTCTTGATGATAATCTTTATCCTTGCCTCCTGTAGAGTGTCACAAACCTCTGTCCATAGCTCTTCAGGCACTCTATCAATCAGATTTAATCCCTTGAATCTATTTGTCACTTCCACTGTATAATCAAAAGGGATTTGATTTAGGTCATACCTGAATAGTCTAGTGGTTTTTCCTACTGTCTTCAGCTTAAGTCTGAATTTGGCAATAAGGAGTTCATAATCTGAGCCACAGCCAGCACCCTGTCTTGTTTTTGCTGACTATATAGAACTTCTCCATGTTTGGCTACAAATAATTTAATCAGTCTGATTTCGGTATGGACCATCCGGTGATGTCCATGTGTAGAGTCTTCTCTTGTATTGTTGGAAGAGGGTATTTGCTATGACCAGTGAGTTCTCTTGGCAAAACTCTATTAGCCTTTGCCCTGCTTCATTCTGTACTCCAAGGCCAAATTTGTCTGTTACTCCAGGTAGCTCTTGACTTCCTACTTTTGCATTCCAGTCCCCTGTAATGTAAAGGACATCTTTTTTGGGTGTTAGTTCTAGAAGGTCTTGTAGATCTTCGTAGAACCATTCAACTTCAGCTTCTTCAGCATTACTGATTGGGGCATAGGCTTTGATTACTATGATATTGAATGGTTTGCCTTGGAAACGAACAGAGATCATTCTGTTGTTTTTGAGATTGCATCGAAGTACTGCATTTTGGACTCTTTTGTTGACCATGATGGCTACTCCATTTCTTGTAAAAGATTCTTGTCCACAGTGGTAGATATAATGGTCATCTGAGTTAAATTCACCCATTCCAGTCCATTTTAATTAGCTGATTCCTAAAATGTTAACATTCACTTTCGCCATCTCTTGTTTGACCACTTCTAATTTGCCTTGATTCATGGACCTAACATTTCAGATTCCTATGCAATATTGCTTTTTACAGCATCAGACTTTACTTCCATCACCAGTCATATCCACAACTGGGTGTTGTTTTTGCTTTGGCTCTTTCTCTTCATTCCTTCTGGAGTTATTTCTCTACTGATCTCCAGTAGCGTATTGGGCACATACTGACCTGGGGAGTTCATCTTTCAGTGTCCTTTCTTTTTGCCTTTTCATACTGTTCATGAGGTTCTCAAGGCAAGAATACTGGTGACACTTAAGTTGGGTTTTACCGAATACAGAGGAGGTAGCTGGGTAGAATTGGGTGCAGGGATTGAAGGAAGAAAACTGGAAAGGAAAAAATAAGGAGAATGGCCAGATGGATGAATGACTGTTCTTGGCAGAGAGAATGGTAGTTTATATAAAAGCACAGTGACAATAGAGAACCAATGCAGGGACCTGCAAGTTTATAATGAGACTGAAGTTATAAGGCAGTGTGAGTTAATGGTGAGGTACACGAAACAATCATTGGGATTCTCAGAGAAAACATGAACATTCCCACTTGGTTTGTTTTTCTCATCCTGTGAAGATTTTTGTTTGGCAAATATATTTTTAATATATTTGAGGGGTTTTTTTAGTATATTTCTGTGTATAATTAAAACATATATATATATATATATATATATATATATATATATATGCTTTTATGGTGGGTGTACGTTCTTTTTTTTTTTTTAACTGCTAAGGGTATGAAATCAGAACCATTTCAGATGACCAGTTTAGTGGAATGATGACAAAAGATGAAGTTGGAGAAGTATGCAACAACTGTATGTGCTTGCTTTGGGGATTTTCTTCTTAAAGCTGTAAGGCACCGTTGAAATTCTGATCTTTAACCCAGAAATGACACAATTGGGTTTTTATTATAGGAAGCTCAGTCAGGTAGCGTTATTGTAATTCTGGATTGCATCACTCTGGATTGTATTTGGGTAAGCTCACAAGAAGCAGACAGACCAGGGAGACTTCTTTTTTTTTTTTTTTAATGAGGATCCCTTTCAAAGTCTTAATTGAATTTGTTACAATATTGCTTCTGGTTTTTTTTATGTTTTGGTTCTTTTGGCGGCAAGGCATGTGGGATCTTAGCTTCCCAACCAGGAATCAAACTGCACTCCCAGCATTGGAAAGCAAACTCCTGACCAACTTGGCCACCAGGGAAGTCCCTCTAGGGAGATTTTGACAGTCGTCCAGGCAGGAAGTAGTGAAGACATGAGCGAGCATTGGAAAGGCAAGGAGAGATTCCAGAGGGACTTGAGCAGTCAGGTTGATACAATCCAATCCAATGCTTGGACTGGATTACAGAAGGAGTGGGAGAAAGAAACTAGGAAGATCCTATATGTCTGACTTGGGCTAACAAGGAATTCTAGAGACATTCTAGAGACATTCCCTGAGGGGATGTCCTATTAATAGTAGGAGTGTTTATCTGAGCTGTGATTCATTTGATATTTGACTCAGTTGGAAATGTTGAGTAGACAGATGGAGATGTAAATCCAGAGCTGAGGTTAGAGGTATGGGCTGAGGAATACAGACTTGGGAATCGAAAGCAATAGTTAGTGTAGAAATTCTGGAGTATATTTTATAATAATAACAAGAGCAATAGTAAGTGGAGTAACGTACTCTGAGACAGAACTCTGCTAAGCGCTTATATGCATTTTCCCATTTATTTTCCAACTCAGCCCCAAGAGCTGAAAACCATTATTATTCTCATTCTAAAGATGTGAAGACTGATGTTCAAGAAAAGTAATGATTTACTCAGGGTAACAGTGACAGAGCCAGCATTTGAACCACTTTGCCTCTGAAGAATTATTAATGTATCTTTCACACTTGTGTATGTTTTTCTCCCTTTGCATGAGATTTGAAAGGCCTCATGGTACTGAGGGCTTCTAGGATATTCCTGTTTCTCGTATTTGCTGTAAGAGTAGTCGGGTGCAGGTATGTTTACAAATACAATAGGTAATTTTTGAAATAAAACTAATCTCCTTTGTGTCTCCTAGCTGTTTTTGTCTTCCTTATTTATAGGTTAAGTATACTTTTGTCTTCCTTATTTATATTCCTTATTTATAGGAAAGAACCATATGAAATCAATTTAGATAAGACAATAAGTGTAGAGGAAGTGGCTGAATTATTTTCTGGAACAACTGTTACTCTCTGACATAGGTTGAATCAGAGAAGTAATAGTAGGAAAAAGATAGTAAAGAAAAAAATGAATCATACCATATTGTATATCAACCATGTGCTCCAGCTGTCACATAGTAAATAATCTTCCCCTCAGATACACTTCTTTTTCCAAAATGAACTTTTCTAGAAGACAATTATGATTTTTTTTTTTTAAGTCAGGAAAAAGCAAAACCTTATCCATTTCTATTTTATAGGAGATGTGACACCTAGGGGTAAAAAGTTAGGCTTTTTTCCCTTGATAAGAATCTGACCTTTGGTTACCTCTAGCTCTGTTTCCCAGGAAATGCTGTTTGCTACTTGGTAATATGCCAGCAAATGTGGAAAACTCAGCAGTGGCCACAGGACTGGAAAAGGTCAGTTTTCATTCCAGTCCCAAAGAAAGGCAATGCCAAAGAATGCTCGAACTACTACACAATTGCACTCATCTCACACGCTAGTAAAGTGATGCTCAAAATACTCCAAGCCAGGCTTCAGCAATACATGAACCCTGAACTTCCAGATGTTCAAGCTGGTTTTAGAAAAGGCAGAGGAACCAGAGAGCAAATTGCCAACATCTGCTGGATCATTGAAAAAGCAAGAGAGTTCCAGAAAAACATCTATTTCTGCTTTATTGACTATGTCAAAGCCCTTGACTGTGAGGATCACAATAAACTGTGGAAAATTCGGAAAGAGATGGGAATACCAGACCATCTGACCTGTATCTTGAGAAATCTGTATGCAGGTCAGGAATCAACAGTTAGAACTGGACATGGAACAACAGACTGGTTCCAAATAGGAAAAGGAGTACATCAAGGCTGTATACTGTCACCCTGCTTATTTAACTTCTATGCAGAGTACATCATGAGAAATGCTGGGCTGGAGGAAGCACAAGCTGGAATCAAGATTGCCAGGAGAAATATCAATAACCTCGGATTTGCAGACAACACCACCCTTATGGTGGAAAGTGAAGAGGAACTAAAAAGCCTCTTGATGAAAGTGCAAGAGGAGAGTGAAAAAATTGGCTTAAAGCTCAACATTGAGAAAACTAAGATCATGGCATGTGGTCCCATCACTTCATGGGAAATAGATGGGGATACAGTGTCAGACTTTATTTTGGGGGGCTCCAAAATCACTGCAGATGGTAATTGCAGCCATCTTCTTGCAAGAAGATCCAACCACTCCATCCTAAAGGATGTTCATTGCAAGGACTGATGTTGAAGCTGAAACTCCAATACTTTGGCCACCTTATGCGAAGAGTTGACTCATTTGAAAAGACCCTGATGCTGGGAAGGATTGGGGGCAGGAGGAGAAGGGGACGGCAGAGGATGAGATGGCTGGATGGCATCACTGACTCGATGGACATGGGTTTGGGTAGACTCGAGAGTTGGTGATGCTCAGGGAGGCCTGGCGTGGACATGACTGAGCGACTAAATTGAACTGAATATTGCTTTTGGTAGAAATAATTTGACTGGAAGGGTGCATCTGTAAAGGGAGAATTATAAATGTCTAATATAGCTTTCCTTGGGTTTGCCTGAATCGGTGACTCTTGTAACTGTCCCATGTGAAAATTCTGAAATCTGTGCCTGTTGCTACCAGAAATGTGGCCTTCTGTGGTACATAGGGCTTCTACACCAGGGTGATTCCCACTCCTGCCCGAATGTGGATCATCACCCTGCACCTGAGCTGTATAGATTCTTTCCCAAACTCTTGCTGAAAAGGGATACCTAATACCACTCTGTTGGCAAACTTTTCCTGATAGCCATCTAGCCTATAGTTGTCTTGTGACTCTGAATGCTTAGTTGAACCTGAAGAAGATCCTTTGCTGGGGGTGATGCATTGCATTTGAAAATTCATTGAAAGAGTTAATAGGCTCCATGGAGAGTTGGCCTCACTGTTATTTAGACCAGAGCACACAGTTCAGACAAAGAAGTGTAAAAATTTCTGAAAATTTAGCTAATGCAAGATTGAAACTTTTATTGTGAGGTTTCACTTATTCAGTCATATCTTCAGGATCCACTTCTAGTTTTAGTTCTTTTGTTATTTCCACCACATCTGCAGTTATTTCCTCCACTGAAGCCTTGGACCTCTCAAAGTCATCCATGAGGGTTGCAATCAGCTTTTTTCAAACTCCTATTAATGTTGATATTCTGACCTCTTCCCATGAATCACGAATGTTCTAGATGGCATCTAGAATGGTGAAGCCTTTCCAGAAGTTTTTCAATTTACTTTGCCCAGATCCATTAGAGGAATCATCATCTATGACAGCTATAGCCTTACAAACTGTGTTGCTTAAAGAGTAAGTCTTGAGAATCAGAATTACTCCTTGATGTATGGACTGCAGAATGGATGTTGTGTTAGCAGGCATGGAAACAAAATTAATCTCATTGTTCACCTCTGTCAGAGTTCTTAGATGGCCAAGTGCATTTTCAATGAATGTATTAAAGGAATCTTATTTTTTTTCTGAGCAATAAGTCTCAACTGTGGGCTTAAAATATTCAGTAAACCATGTTGTAAGCAGATATGCTGTCATCCAGGCTTTATTGTTCATTTATAAAGAACACAGGCAGAGTAGATTCAGCATGATTCTTAAGAACCCTAGGATTTTCACGGTAATGAGCGTTGGCTTCAACTGAAAGTTACTAGCTGTTTTAGCTCCTACAGGAGAATGAGCCTATCCTTTGAAGCTCTGAAGGCATTGACTCTTCTCTAATTGTGAATGTCCTAGATGGCGTCTTCCAGTACAAAGCCATTTCATCTACACTGAAAGTCTGTTGTTTAGTGCAGCCACCTTTGTTCATTGTCTTAGTTAGATCTGGATAACTCACTGCAGCTTCTACATCAGCACTTGCTACTTTACCTTGAACTTTTATGTTATGGAACTAACTTCTTTACTTAAACTTCATGAACCAACCACTGAAAGCTTCAGACTTTGCTTCTGTAGCTTCCTCACGTCTCTCTGCCCTCTAGAATGGGAGAGAGAGCTTTGCTGTGGATCAGGCTTTGGCTTGAGGGAATGTTGTGACTGGTTTGATCTTCTATCCAGATCTCTAAAACTTTCTCCATATCAGCAATAAGGCTGTTTTACTTTCTTATCATTTGTGTATTCACCAGAGTAGCACTGTTAACTTCCTTAAAGAACTTTTTCTTTGTCTTCACAACTTGACTAACTTGGTGCAGGACGCCTAGCTTTCAGTCTGTCTTAGGTTTTGACACACCTTCGTCGCTCAGCTTAATTATTTCTAGCTTTTGACTTAAGAGACATAGAACTCTTCCCTTCATTTGAACTCTTAGAGACCATTGCACAGTTATTAATTGATCTAATTTCAGTATCGTGTCTCAGGGAATAGGGGAGCCTGAGGATGGGGAGAGAGATGGGGCAGTGGTCTGTCAGTGGAGTAGTCGGAACACACACAGTGTTTTTCAGTTAAGTTTGTCATCTCATGTGGATGTGGTTCATGGCACCCCGAACAATCACAGTAATAGCATCAAAGGTCATTGATCACAGATCATCATAACAAATGTAGTGAAAAAGTTTGAAGTATGTGAGAATTACCAAAATGTGATCAGAGATACAAAGTGAGCAAATGCTGTTGGAAAAGTGTCACTGATAGACTTGCTGGACACAAGGTTGTTACAGTCCTTCAATTTGGGGGAAAAAAAAAACAGTATCTGTGAACCATCATAAAGTGATGTGCAATAAAACGAGCTATGTTTATATAAAACAAAAATAGGGGGACTCTGAAAAGCAGAGAGAAGAAGGCAGACTAGGTAGGGACTTTTAAACCCTAGGAACATAATGGCAGTAAGTTTCCTGGGTTTTCTCTCTGCCTCATATAGTCCAGACTTAGAGCTAAAGAAGCTGGCGATCTGGAAATGCCAATGGATGCACACACACAAAAAGCCCAGTGAATGCCTACTCTCTCTAGTCGCAGGACCAGGAAATACACAGTATTTCCTGAGAAGTCAGAAAACTTTAGACAACAAGTGCTCTGCTACAACCAAACCCCATAAAAAAAAAACGGTGGCCTCGGCCACACCTATGCCAGCAGAGGCTGAGTGGGGAGCTTAGTCTTCCAGCCAACTGGCTATAATACGGTGCTCAACCTCCCCGTGCTACGGTGGCATCGGAGAAGACTAAGTAGGGAGCAATGATTTTCATCTTGCCAGGCAGTAACCATCTTTCCCCTTGTGCTGTTTGTCACTGGAGAAACACGGAAAACCTAGCATTCCACCCTGGCCCAGCAGTGGAAATATTTTAAGACAGTTATAAATCGGAGAGGGTAAAGGGATATAAGGAAAGATAAGGTTTCTCTACTTCACTCAAACCATTTAATGATGATGCCAAATGACTGTGGTAAGTTACAACAGATTTAGATCAGTGGAAAAGAGTAGAACCCAGAAATAAACTCCCAACAAATTTTTCTCAGAGATGCAAAAGTAATTCAGTGGAGAAAGGATAGATTTTTTTCAACAAATAGTACTGGAGCCATTGGACATTCATAGGTAAAAAGTGAAGCTTTACCTACGTTCACGTCTTATACCAAAAAAAAAGTCCATTTAGAAGTTCTCAAAGGGACCCTGACCTTGATCCTTTGATTCACTCCCGGCTCCACTTTTTATAGTTTTGTCAGAATTATATTGTAGGCATGTAGGACATGTACTAGAAACATCCCTGATTGGACCTTTAACGTTTTTGCACAGTAGTTTTAAATTAATTAAATTTGGAGATTGCCCTCTCCCACTCCTGCAAAAGACCGATTATTTCTATTCTTTCTTTTTGTAAGGCAAGAAAGCAAATCTTTGTTGCCTAGCAGTCATCCCAGAAAGCCTGAAACTTTGAGCATAAAAGACATCTTTTACTGTTCTGAAGTTAGAGCATAATAAAGGAAAGACATTCCTGGGGGCTCAGTGGTAAAGCATCCACCTGCAATGCAGGCGATGAGGATTCAATCCCTAGGTCAGGAAGATCCCCTGGAGAAGGAGATGGCAGCCCACTCCAGTATTCTTGCCTGGGAAATCCCAAAAACAAGAGGAGCCTGTCAGGCTATAGTCCATGGGGTTGCAAAAGGGTTGGACACAACTTAGCAACTGAACAACCAAAGGGATAGAAAAAGTTAAGAACTGTCCCAGGAGATAAGACATCAACTTTTAGGCACAAGTCTATTTTTAGACACAAGACATGTTTATTTCAAACAGTATTTTAGAACAATAGGAATAAACAGTGAGTTTTAGTAACTTTTAAAGAAACGTTTTTCCAAAATCATTTGAGTGTTTGTCAGGAGTAACAGAGTGGTTTAACATTTTGTTACAGAGAGTTAACAGAATGTTTTGGTGATAAAAAGAAAACTATTACCTGAGCATAAAATAACTAAATCATTTTATAAAAAGCAAACCCTGCTTGTTTTTTTAAAATATCATCCAAATAATACTTCGGCAGCAAAGGATTTATATGCCTTTATTTTTATCAATAAATCTACTAACATTAAATATATTTGTTAATCTTTTTGCCATATATAGACTTCAAGGTTAAATGATTTTGGAGTTTATATTAATCTGTGTTTTCTTAGAAATAATGTATTTATCTTTTTAAGTCTTCTCAGTCAGAAAAGTGGTGTATCTTTCCATTTTCTAAACTGTTTTTGCCATCTTTATTGAGATAAAATTGACATATAACGTGTATGTCATAATATCATATGTATGTCCACATACTTCTAAAACAACATTTTAAATGTCTTCATATATTCTATTATGCTTCTGTTAAAGCAGGAGATGCAGGTTCAATTCCTGGGTCGGGAAGATCCGCTAGAGAAGGAAATGGCAACCCACTCCAATATTTTTGCCTGGGAAACCCCACGGACAGATTAGCCTGGTGGGCTACAGTCCATGGGGTTGCAGAGAGTCCAACATGACTTCGCCACTAAGCAACAACAACTAGTTTATCTAACTGTTTCTTCATTGTTAGAGGCAGTTTAGCAAGGTGGTTGAAAGCAAGGACTTTGGAACTAAACTGTTTGGACTGAGGTTTTTTTTTTCTGCCAGTTACTTTCTCAATAGTAAAATGAAGATTATATATATATATATTTATATATATATATATATATACACACATATATATATATCATAAGGAGGGTTGTTGTGAAGGTTATATAAGTTAATTTCTATAAATCATTTAGAACAGTATTTGGCATATAGTTACTGTGTAAATGCTGTGATGAATGTCTTTGTACATAAATTTTTGTCAAAGTTTCTAATTACTTCCTTAAATAGATTTTTTAGAAGGGCAACATCTTGATTGACAAATATGAACTCTTTAGGATTCTTGAGATCCAGATTATTACTTAAAAAGATTTTAGGATAGACTAGAAATAGGGATCGGATAAACAGGATTGTTGAACTTGTTTTACAGCACTTGGCACAAAAATCTATAGAAAAGAAAAAATTTTAAAAACCCAACTCTTTGACCAAGCTACACAAATTTGAGCACAGCTTTTATGGACTGAACAGAAGCAATAATAAAGCCATGATGGACCAAGGGATTGCAGTGGTGGGACTGTTGGTATCTTGTTACAGAAAGCAAAGTTAATGTTGGTAACAAGTAATAAAAATTAAAAGTGTTTAATACATGCTGTTTCCCCTTAGGATTTTCTCTTGCAGCAGACCATGCTGCGAATTAAGGATCCTAAGAAGTCACTGGATTTTTATACGAGAATCCTTGGAATGACGTAAGTATATTGTTGGTACCTGTGATGTTTAAATAGATAGCTTTGCAAATATAGGCAGTGTTTTCAGATCTGTTTTAAAAATAGATTAAAGTTTGCTTCAAAGGTCACAAAAGTGATTTTGGCCTGGAGTCTGGGACTAGGCTTGACTGGCCAGGGCTTCCGTCAGGCCCCTCTCCTCTCTCCCAGCCAGGTTCACTCGGCAGCAAGACACCAATGCTTGCATTTTCTCTAACTCCCTTCTCACTGAGGGCTGCCAGTTAAATCCTTAATGTGCCCAGACCATTTTGATGTTGCGGCCACTCTTAGCCTCTTATTTTCTTCAGAAAAGATATAGCTATAATGACACATTATTTAGAAAATTAGTGAGTTTACCCAAAGTTGACTATCTGTCCCATTTTATAGGATATATTCTTTTTTTCTAAATAAGTAATATTCACTGATCTGATACCTTTAACATATTTGCTTTTCTCAATTTGTTTCCCTTGATAATATGAGGGTTTTTATTTATTTCTGGTAGTATAGATACATGCAGAATAAAATGATCTTTAATTTACTGCCTAGATAACCTTCATTGACATTAAAAGAAAACGTCAAGTAATATAGTATATGCCTACATTTGGAAAATCTGACTGCTTCCAAGAAATACAAAGTGAAAAATGACAGCCTCCCTCTCCTAGTTCTCTTCAAAGAGAACTGCTGTTAACAGTTTCTTGTCATTCTTTCCAGAAAAAGTGGTTTTGCACATAGCTCAGTCGGTAAAGAATCTGCCTGCAATACAGGAGATCTGGGTTGGATTCCTGGGTCGGGTAGATCCCCTGAAGAAGGAAATGGCAACCCACTCCAGTGTACTTGCCTGGAGAATCCCATGGACAGAGGAGCCTGGCAGTCCGCAGCCCATGGGGTCACAAGAGTTGGACACGACTTAGCTACTGAAGCACCATGAAGTATTTAAAGGACATAATGAAACAAATATTGAACATCTGCTGTTTGCCAGGCCCTTTATATGTTCTTTCAGTCAGTCTTCACAATAGACTTATGAGATAGCTTATATTTCCATTTTACATGGAAAGGAAAAAACCAGAATTTAAAGGCATTAACTTACGGCACCAAATCTCACAGTGGGAACATGGCAGAGCTGGTATTTGAATCCAGGTCCAAACAACTCCAATGTTGACATTATTTTTAAAGAGCCCCAAATAGAGTACTCAGATGGTGAAGAATCGGCCTGCAATGCAGGAGACCCGGGTTTGACCCCTGGGTTGGGAAGATTCCCTGGAGAAGGAAATGGCAATCCACTCCAGTATTCTTGCCTGGAGAATTTCATGGACAGAGGAGGCTGGTGGCTACAGTCCATGGGGTTGCAGAGTCGGACACGACTGAGCAACTCACACAAGAGTACAACGTGATGTTATAGTGAAAGATAATGCTGTGCTGAGAAAAGCAGTGTACAACAGATTCAAGTGTTCCGTTTGATGGGTCTGTAAGAGCTTAGGCAGTATGCTTTGATAGGTGCAGAGATAGTGTTTTGTGATTGGAGTATTTGAGTTGTTTGACACTTGATCAGAAACATGTTTGAGTAAGAGTTATTTGTGACAAGTCAATGGGTAGCTCTTAGTGGGCCAAGGCATATTACATAGCAGTAATAAGTAGAAGATTTGGAACAGAACTCTACAAACTTTTTATTTGTTATGCTTTAGTCATTCCCTCTTATTGGTGTTGAATGAGGTCATCTTTGAGCATTTAATCCTCCGTAATCTAAAGAAAACTATATTGTGTGTATCCTCCTTCTACCCTACTCCTTGCAAAATAATGTCACACTCTAAGTTCACTTTAGAAGCCACAGTTTCACTGAATCTTCTTCAGGACCTCAGGATGAGGAATTCATTCACTTACTCATGACCAGTCTCTCCTTTTCCACTGTTCTTCTCAACCTACAAAAGAAACTTAAGTCTTCTCTGTTGTAGAATACCTGTTGCCCTCTGCTCTCTTACGGTCCATCCCATCATTGTGACTATACAGATAGACCCCGCTGGCTCACCTCCCATTCTCCAGCCTCTGCTGTGCGTGCTGGGGAAACTGCCCTCACAGGACCTCTCTGTACCTACTCAGCTCTCCTCAGACTTAATCCGGTCTGACCTTTGTGCCGTATTTGATACTGTCAACCACTTTATTATGGACATTCATGTCTTCTGGGATATTAATCTGTCCTCTCTTAACACCTAGTCTCAACTTATCTTCCTAGGAGTTTTGGCACAGTAAGAACTCAATAAATTTATTTTGTCTAACTGAATGCCATATATCTGAAAGGTGTGAGACACTGTATTTTTCACTGAAAAACAAAATTTCCTTTTGAAGATACCTTTTGACACTTATAAACAGGTACCCTAAACCCAGCTAATTTTCATTTTATTTGAAGAACTGATGAATTACAAGTTTAAAAATTTTACAATTTTAAATTTTTTTAATTTCACTGATATTTACAGATGTTTTTTAATTAGACTTTTTTTAAAATTTCTCCTTGCTTTTTCTATCGAAACAGGCCCACTGTGTACTGTTTTTATTCTCAGTAGAACTTGAATATTGTCATGTTGATTTTAGTATTAATCGACTTTTCCTATAAGTTGAGTCAGGCTTGTTGTTGTTTAATTTCAGACTACTCCAGAAATTTGATTTCCCCACTATGAAATTTTCACTCTATTTCTTGGCTTATGAGGATAAAAATGACATCCCAAAAGATAAAGATGAAAAAGTAGCATGGGTATTCTCCAGAAAAGCTACACTTGAACTGACACAGTAAGTACGAGTCTTTATTTTGTTCATATATTCTACATTTTGGGGGAAGCTTTTTTTTTTTTTAAACTTTTCCCTCTTACTTACCAGTTTAATTCAGACTGGGTCTATCTAACCACTTTCCATTTGTAACAATATCTTTTGAGTATTTTTTCATGGATCTTTGTATTCTTATGGTGCAAGTAGGGCAAATGAGATCATTTGCAGAGAATGTAATAATGAAATGGCAAGATGTTTGTCAAACTGTAGCTAATGAATGTTGTTTGGGTACTACAACTGAGATTGTTATAGGCATCTCTTTTCTGTTTTATCCTTTATGCTGTTTTTGTGCTGTCTTTAAAAATTAACAAAACAGATTTGTTTCAGGGTGTGCTATTTCATGTGTTTCCTGAATCAGAACAGCCCTGCAGTCAGACAGACCTGGGCCTGAGTCTTGCCTCTGATGATAGCTCTGTGACCCTGATCAAGTTATACCACCTCCCTGAGTGTCAGTCTCACTTATAAAATGGAGATACTCAGATCTAACCCATGCAGCTGTTTTGAGGGCTTCATGAAATATAAAGTACATAGCACAATGAATGAAAGTTGCTATTATTATCATTTTTATTCTTATCCAGATGTCTAGTTTTATTGTCTCCTTAGTCTAGTTTATCATTCTTTGACCATTTGCTCTTTCTGTTGTTCAAAACTTAACATTTACAGTAACAGAGATTAGACCAAGTATTAAGTAGCATATATACATGGAAAGATTTCAAAAATTGTTGCAGCTTTCTTTTCAGAGTTTCTGTTCTCCAGGTCACTTAGAATTATGTTTTCTCTCCATTTGTAGCAACTGGGGCACAGAAGATGATGAGACCCAGAGTTACCACAGTGGCAATTCAGACCCTCGAGGATTTGGTACGTTTGCCTATTTGTGTGTAATACACTTTTGTGGTTTTGTGATTTTGCATTGTGTATCTATTTATGGTTATAAGCAATCTAAAACATTAATTTTTAGATTTTTGTTAGTATGGCTACTTTTATTTTCCACTTTAAGTTGTGTCCAACTCTTCGCGACCCTACAGACTATAACCCTATGGAATTAGACAGAGGACTAATTCCTTTGTCTATGGAATTCTCCAGGCAAGAATACTGGGGTGGGTAACCATTCCCTTCTCCAGGGCATCTTCCCGACCCAAGAATTGAACTTGTGTCTCCTGCATTACCGGCGGATTCTTTACCATCTGAGCCACCAGAAAAGCCTAATTTTATTTAGGAGTATAATTTCATCATGTCAATCTAAACTTTACATTTATTCTCTCACCATGGTTTCACTTTTCAGTCTCAGTATTGTATTTCCAGTAGACTTTTTAATTTAAAATACAAAACCAAAAATGCTGGTTAATAATTATCCTAATTTCTCCTAGCATACACTTCTGCCTTAATCTAAAATCTCTCAATCAAATGCCAGGATTATCAGTTTAAATGGACTGGTATATAGTCATTATCAACAATTAGCTTATTAAACGTGAATAAATGGATATTGTTTTTTGAAGTAGGTTATTCTAAACAGATTGAACCATTTATGAGCAAATATTGGGCTTATGTCAAATAATTCCTAATTTAGAGGAACTAATTATTATACCCAGCCACTTAGATTCTTGCTCTTTAATATTTTATTGGTTTTGAACCAACTTGATTCAGTCTGTTTACCAATGCCTTGTGTTTTGAAATTAGCTAGTTTCGGAAACCACTTGGGGCACATGGATACCCTGTTGTAATTTCTCCTTTTTTCTCTTTGCCTTGTTTTGGGGGCGGTTTTACCTAAGGTCACATTGGAATCGCTGTTCCCGATGTGCACGGTGCTTGTAAACGATTCGAAGAGCTGGGGGTCAAGTTTGTGAAGAAGCCTAATGATGGTGAGTCTGCTACTTGTTCTCTTCAGGCCTCTCTTTAGCTCTGTAACATTGACTAAGCACTCACAGAGGGTCCTGCTATAGTTAAGCCTTTTGGTTGCAAGTGACTTTGAATCCTACTCCAACCGGCTTAAGGAAAGAAGAGACATGATGGGAAGAACACTTAGTTACCTTAGGAAACTGGAAGACAGTTACCTTAGTCACCTGGGACTCCTCACAGGGTCTGGAGAGCCATCCGAGACCAGGGCTGCCTCTCCACCCCTCCACCCTACACTTTGCTCAGTGACCACCAGCTTTTACTGTCTCAGGTCTGTCTAGCCACCCAGAAACTAAGTTCCTTAAAGTCTGTCTCTTCTGCTGTTAAGGGAACTACAGCAAGTCTGTTCAGTTCATAATTGTCTGGTTTTTCTTTTTCATCCTTTTACAACTTTTGCATGTCCTTACGATTTAGGTATATCTCTTGATGATAGTATGTATCTGGATTTTGTTGGATTTACATGTATTATAATTATTCTATTTAGATTTATTTTTGTCATCCTAATTTATTTTTTTTAATTTTCATTTGGAATATTTCACTGTTTCATTTCCATCCTTTTTTCTTTTTTTCTTCCAATTGGGAGATTTTATATCCAAAAATCATCCTCCCCAGTAAGAGAAGAACTTGCTTCCTTCTACCTCCATTATCTTACTATACCCAGGCTGGGATAGTATTGATTTATTTTTCTTTTTTCTTTGGCTTGTTTAAGATAATAAATATTTAAAGGTATATATTTTTTCTCCATATATCTCTTGCTGTAACATCTTTTGGATTTTTCTTTTTTTTTTTTTTTAATTTTCTTTACTTTATTGTGTTGGTTTTGCCATACAATCACATGAAACTGCCATGGGTTTACATATGCTCCCCCTCCAGAACCCCCCTCCCTCCTCCCTCCTGATTCCCTCCCCCTGCGTCATCCTGGTGCACCAGCCCCAAGCATCAAACCTGGGCTGGCGATTGATTTCACATATGATAATTAACATGTTTCAATGCCATTCTCCCATATCATCCCACCCTTGCCCTCTTCCACAGAGTCCACGAGTCTGTTCTATACATCTGTGTTTCTTTTGCTGTCTCGCATGCAGGGTTCTCGTTACCATCTTTCTAAATTCCATATATATGCGTTAGTATACTGTATTGTTGTTTTTCCTTCTGGCTTACTTCACTCTGGATAATGGGCTCCAGTTCCGTCCACCTGAGTAGAACTGATTCAAATGAATTTTTTTTTAATGCTGAGTAATATTCCATTGTGTATATGTACCACAGCTTTCTTATCCATTCGTCAGTTGATGGGCATCTAGGTTGTTTCCATGTCCTGGCTATTGTAAACAATGCGGCGATGAACATTGGGGTACACGTGTCTCTTTCAATTCTGGTTTCCTCGGTGTGTATGCCCAGCAGTGGGATTGCTGGGTCATATGGCAGGTCTATTTCCAGTTTTTTAAGGAATCTCCACACTGTTTTCCATAGTGGCTGTACTAGTTTGCATTCCCACCAACAGTGTAGGAGGGTTCCCTTTTCTCCACATCCTCTCCAGCTTTTATTGCTTGTAGATTTTTGGATTGCAGCCATTCTGACTGGTGTAAAGTGGTACCTCATTGTGGTTTTGATTTGTATTTCTCTGATAATGAGTGATGTTGAGCATCTTTTCATGTGTTTGTTAGCCATTTTTATGTCTTCTTTGGAGAAATGTCTGTTAAGTTCTTTGGCCCACTTTTTGACTGGGTCATTTATTTTTCTCGAATGGAGCTGCAGGAGTTGCTTGTATATTTTTGAGATTAATTGTTTGTCCGTTGCTTCATTGGCTATTATTTTCTCCCATTCTGAAGGCTGTCTTTTCACCTTGCTTTTAGTTTCCTTTGTTGTGCAGAAGCTTTTAATTTTAATTAGGTCCCATTTGTTTATTCGTGCTTTTATCTGTCCCTTTATTAAGTACCTCAACCAAAACTGCTTTCAAAGGGTTTGTGAGGCAGAAGTCTTGAGGCATTCCATATACCCCAGAACTACACCTTTATATATATGAATGACAGTTTTGTTGCCTATAAAACCTTAGGTTTATTTTCCTTCAGTCTTGAAAATACAACTCTGTTGTCTTATTTTTCCCTTCCAATGTTGCTGCTGAAAAATCTGCTGATTTGTGTTCCTTTGTATATTTTCTTCTGTTTTGTCCTAGAAGTTTTTTATATTTGTTTTCTTTGTCCTTGACTTCCTTCTGGGGATTTCTTCAAACTGGCATACCAATTAGCTAATTTTTCCTCAGATATATCTGCTCTTATATTCATCTTTTGCATTCTCATCCATTGTCTTATTAATTTTCAGCTATTATAATTTTGATTTCTAATTTTTGCTGGCTTCCTTTTATATTGCTTAGCTGGTAAAGAATCCATCTGCAGTGCAGGAGACTGCAGTTTGATTCCTAGGTCTGGAAGATCCCATGGAGAAGGGATAGGCTACCCACTCCAGTATTCTTGGACTTCCCTGGTGGCTCAGACAGTAAAGAATTTGCCTGCAGTGTGGGAGACCTGGGTTTGATCCCTGAGTTGGGAAGATCCCCTGGAGAAGGGAATGGCTACCCAATCCAGTATTCTTGCCTGGAGAATTCCATGGACACAGGAGCCTGGAAGGCTACAGTCCGGGGTCACAGAAAGTCGGACACAACTGAGCGACTTTTTCACTTCACTTCACTTCATTATAATTTTGATTTCCAAGTTTTGCTGACTTCCTTTAATATTTTCTTATTCTTATTTCATGTTGGTTTTATTTAATATTCCACGTTGCTTTTACATATTTCAGTAGTTCTTGGTCCATTGATCTCATATTTGTTCTTCAGTTAGAATCGATAATCCATTGTTTGTTTCATAGTCATATTCCTCAAATTCTTATTTTGGTCTCAGAGATTTGGGCGGTTTTGTTTTTGTTTTTGACCGAAACTATTAGCTACTCCAACCATCAGGCAATGTGAATGGGGGAAGACCAGACCTCAATTCTTAAAGATCCAAATAATCTCAGGGACACATGCAGGGCAGAGAGAGAAATAAGAGTTAAGACAAATTCTTCACATTCTGTGGTCATACCCTTTCCCCCTTTGTCCCTGATGTAGTATTTGTAGGAGACGCTTCTGGCATTGTTTTTCCCTAACCCTGGTTATGTGGCAGGTGTAACCTCTGGGAGATCAGTTGGTCCCCACCTGTTTTTCTGCCCTTACCCACTCCCGAGAACATCTGAAGCAGTTGTTTGAACCCCCCGCACTGTGGGAGTAGGTGCTGAGGCCCAAAGCACTGGGAGAAGCAAGAGCCAAACTAGCAAAACTCCTTGTTTATTCTCCACAGCCACAATGGACTGCCTTGTGGTCCAGCCACAAGTACCTGCGTCCAAACAAAGAGGGTTAAAATAGTCACCAACTCACCCCTACCATTTCTCTCCCCAACTGTCACTTCAGAGGCATCATACTTTTTTTCCCCCCATTTTTTAATCTGTGTTCCACTGAAGTTGATCTTGAGGAGAGGAGCCAGAGATAGGAGTCAAAACTAATTCAGCATCCTGGTACCCAAATAAATTTCTGAGGTCACACTTTTTCCATTTAGGCAAACAACTCTATTACTAGACCTATTAACCTCTCAGTCCCAGTTATGAGGTCCTGGGAGAAAGAATCTGATTGGCACAGCTTGGGTTACACAGAATAGTGTATGACCAAGCATCTGGGTCCCTTGGCTGTCTAGATACGCCAAGGGCTCCCTGGCTCCCTTGAGCACCTGTCTATTTTCTTTTTCCTCTTTAAAATAAGACAGTTTCTGTGACTACTTAACTAGTTGCATGAAGTTACGTTGTGCAGGTGAAGTAGATGCCTGATACCTACAAGATACAGCCAGTCCCACTGTTTATTTCAGGATAGTTGGTTTACAGCTACGTGTAGAAGATAAAATGGATCATTCTGAAAATCATGCATCTGGGCCACACCAATAGATTTTTTGAAGTTAAAACTATAAGCGAAATAATGTAATTAACTAAAATGCAAAATAAAATTTGAATTAATAGAAGTTATTTAGAATTTTTATTTATTTATTTATTTTAGGTCTCTCAAATAATGAAAATTATTTTGTTTTACAGGTAAAATGAAAGGCCTGGCATTTATTCAAGATCCTGATGGTTACTGGATTGAAATTTTGAATCCCAACACAATGATAACTATTATTTAGTTCTGTGAGAATGCTGACTTGAAATTTCAGTGGAGACACTGTAGAAAGTAAAACAGGAAACCATGTGATTCAAGATATTCGGATAACAGAAGCATCCAGGACTGACAGATCCTTGTCCCAACTCAGATTATTCTTAAATCTATCTCCCTTTTCCTCTTTCAGCTTCCCCTAACTGTTCAGTCATCCTAGTTTTAATGTAGTGCCTTGTCTTATGTCCTTGAATATAGTTGTATAACTTTACTTTTTTAGGCAATAATTAGAACAGTTCCCTTCAGAGGCTGCATTTGCCTTCCATCTCCTGAAGAGATACAAGTCTACAAGTCTGCCTTTGAACCATCATTTAAAATTGAAAAAACACTGAACATGTTTTTGTTATGGTTACCTTCTGGGGTTTCAGTTCCTCAGAAGTAACTTTTCACAATGGGAAGTTAAAAACCCAGAACAAAAATGAAGCTTCACATATATTTCAAATACTATAAAGTTTATTTTACAAAAGAGAAGTGACTCTCGGGAGAAATTTAGAATCATGCTGACAGGGATGCAGATAGAAATACTAATTTCTTCTTTACAGAGTACCCTGAAAGTTCAAGGACTTGGGGATGGGAGGAGGATGGGAATATTATATACTGGTTATGCAGATACAAACTAGACTGTCACATACTTTATCTCACGTAATCCTCCACAGTGTCCTGTGAGATAGAAGGCAGGCTAACATGCAAAATTAATGAATCCAAGGCAATATAAATAGGCTCAAGTACTCAAGATCTCATCACCATCATCACTTTTAGTATTCAGCTGTACCTCACAATATGTCCTTCGTTAGTCTTCTTTGTAAAAACCATCAGTGAGTTTGCACATTGCCATCTCAGCTTTGAAGCCTTGAGTACCCTGGTGAGGAAGTCAGGGGCACACGGCTGCGCTAGGAACGCCTGGCTCTCCCTGTGCCCGTGGTGCTCATGTGACTTGTGAAGAGCCCCTACCCCAAGGTCTTCCACGTGCCAGTCATCATGTGGATAAATTACGTTCAGTGATAACACTTAGTTATCAGAAATCAGCTCAGTGGTCTTCCTTGCCGTGACTCATATTTGATGGGTTTTTAAAACCAACCTGATGTTGAAAATTTCTTATGGCACAGATAATAAGAACATCCAGTTTGTGCCTTAACTCCATTTAGGATTTTTTGTGTGTGCGGACACTAGCGGGAGACCTTTGGGTAGGCCATGCCAACTGTGCTTACGCTGTTAGAAGCACTTCATGTTTCCTTTTGGGATGGAATGAGCTTATGTGAGCAATTTGAACAAGTGGCAGTACTCATAGACTGAAATAAAATTAAAATTTTAGAGAAGACTGTGCTTAATTTGTAAACTTCTATCCTGTACATTCTTTCTTAAAAAAAAACCAAAAAACTAAAAACTGCCCTTGAGGAGTACTGCAAGGATTTGAAGCGGCTTGCAGACTCGTGGAGAACTGAATAATTTGTAATTCTCTACATCCAGCAAAGTACATAGTTTCTATGAATAATGAAGAGTGAGGAAGTTGAGAAGAGGAAAGGAGATAAGGGTGAAGGATTTTGAGAGGAAAAGTGCAGAGAAGAAGAAAGGCGAAATGTCAAAAGTGAGTTGTGGTTAAGCAATGCTAGTACATTTTGGGCTAATCGGTTATTAGATTCATAAATTTATTAGATTCATAAATAAGCCTCCCCAAGTGGGAGGGTTATTAGATTCATAAATTTAATCATTTAAACCTTATTCCCACAGAAAGAAGCCTTCTCTGCCTGCTAAGTAAAACTTGCCAAAAAGATAGCCCTTGCTTACTCTTTAAGTTCATGCTTAGATGTGTTGAAAAAATATGTGTTGTTATCACCAGGCTTTGCTAGGGATTAGGACAACTCGCTTACTGCTAAATTAATTTGCCTGAGCAGTGGTGGCATGAAAGGATGAATTCGAACACAGTGGATTTTCTTGCTTTCCACGATTGGACAGCAAGTTTGTATAGCTCACTGTCAGTGTAAAATAAATCAGTCTCTCAGGAACCCTACACTGCTAAGCCTGGGACTCAGTTATAACACAGATGGTCTGAATAGGAGCCAATGGCTGAGGGAGAGGCACTTAGAGCTTCCCCATGTAGCCTTCTGACCAGGATCGTGCACAGTGTATGTAACTGTTCCTCAGCAACACAACTGCTTGTGAAGAGGTCTGTATCAGTAAACATGCATACTGCTGACAATAAGAAAAGACCCAACTCTGTTGGATGTGACAAACACTTCAGAGGTTCTGGAATGGGTTGAGAGAGGGTTCAGAAATAACAGGTATCGTGGTTTCCTCCTATCTTTCCCAAACTGTCATTCTCAGCAATTTGGGGGTGGGGATTACGAGTAATACTTGTGATCAAAAACCCCTACTATGATTCCAGGTGTCACTGTATAAACAGTCCAGTGAAAGAAAGGAACCTTTTCTTCTTGGTGCCTTTAATGAATGTAAGTTCAGTTCAGTCACTCAGTCATGTCCGACTCTGCGACCCCAGAATCGCAGCACGTCAGGCTTCCCTGTCCATCACCAACTCCCGGAGTCTACCCAAACCCATGTCCATCGAGTTGGTGATGCCATTCAACCCTCTCATCCTCTGTCGTCCCCTTCTCCTGCCATCAATCCTTCCCAGCATCAGGGTCTTTTCCAACGAGTCAACTCTTGGCATGAGGTGGCCAGAGTATTGGAGTTTCAGCTTCAACATCAGTCCTTCCAATGAACACTCAGGACTGATCTCCTTTAGGATGGACTGGTGGATCTTCTTGCAGTCCAAGGGACTCTTAAGAGTCTTCTCCACACCACAGTTCAAAAGCATCAATTCTTCAGTGCTCAGCTTTCTTCACTGTCCAACTCTGACATCCATACATGACCACTGGTAAAACCATAGCCTTGACTAGACGGACCTTTATTGACAAAGTAATGTCTCTGCTTTTCAATATGCTGTCTAGGTTGGTCATAACTTTCCTTCCAAGGAGTAAGCATCCTTTAATTTTATGGCTGCAATCACCATCTGCAGTGATTTTGGAGCCCCCCAAAATAAAGTCATCCACTGTTTCCACTGTTTCCCCATCTATTTGCTATGAAGTGATGGGACCAGATGCCATGATCTTAGTTTTCTGAATGTTGAGCTTTAAGCCAACTTTTTCACTCTCCTCTTTCACTTTCATCAAGAGGCTTTTTAGTTCCTCTTCACTTTCTGCCATAAGGGTGGTGTCATCTGTATATCTGAGGTTATCGATATTTCTCCTGGCAATCTTGATGCCAGCTTGTCCTTCTTCCAGCCCAGTGTTTCTCATGATGTACTCTGCATAGAAGTTAAATAAGCAGGGTGACAACATACAGCCTTGACTTACTCCTTTTCCTATTTGGAACCAGTCTGTTGTTCCATGTCCAGTTCTAACTGTTGATTCCTGACCTGCATACAGGTTTCTCAAGAGACAGGTCAGATGGGTCTGGTATTCCCATCTCTTTAAGAATTTTCCACAGTTTATTGTGATCCACACAGTCAAAGGCTTTGGCATAGTCAATAAAGCAGAAACAAGTTTTTCTGGAACTCTCTTGCTTTTTCGATAATCCAGCAGATGTTGGCAATTTGACCTCTGGTTCCTCTGCCTTTTCTAAAACCAGCTTGAACATCTGAAAGTTTACGGTTCATGTATTGCTGCAGCCTGTCTTGGAGAACTTTGAGCATTACTAGCATGTGAGATGAGTGTGATTGTGCAGTAGTTCAAGCATTCTTTGGCATTGCCTTTCTTTGGGATTGGAATGAAAACTGACCTTTTCCAGTCCTGTGGCCACTGCTGAGTTTTCCAAACTTGCTGGTATATTGAGTGCAGCACTTCCACAGCATCGTCTTTCAGGATTTGAAATAGCTCAACTGGAATTCCATCACCTCCACTAGCTTTGTTCGTAGTGATGCTTTCTAAGGCCCACTTGATTTCACATTCCAGGATGTCTGGCTCTAGGTAAGTGATCACACCATCATGATTATCTGGGTTGGAAGATATTTTTTGTACAGTTCTTCTTTCTCAAAACTCATCAACAGAATTCTTTTCATGTCTCAAAACTGGGATCAGGTCACTTGCCTGGTTCTGATGATTGGCAGAGGGAACGAGGCCATTCTGACTTGGATTGGTCATGTATATCTGAGTTACCTGCATTATGGTGGACACTGCATCAAAACTAAGACTTCCAGAATGCAGGAGCAAATAAGGGCTTCTGAAGAGGCAAACAGAAACTGCAACAGGGTGAGATTAGACATTCAGAACTTAGTACAAGGGTGCTCTAAGAAATCATAAGGCATTTTCATCCCTCAAAGAACTTGTTCTGAGATTATGGTTCTCAACTATATCAGATGTAGCAGATCTTTGTTATAACATGGGAACATTTATAACATCCATCACACCACTATCCTGAAACAAAATTCATATATAATGTAAACCTATATACACAGTTTCAGAAAGGACTAAGCCAATGCCTTTATTGTAATAAAAAATAAATCAATTTGTAATAAAATGTGCATTTCAGAATATAAATGCCCAGATCCTACCACACTAGGAAGCAATGGAGTAGTCAAGTGCTCTCTCTTATGTTTAAACGTGTGTGTGCTCAGTTGCTCAGTTGTGTCCTCCTCTGTAGCCCCGTGGACTGTAGCCCACCGGCTCCTCTATCCATGAAATTTTCCAGGTGACAGTACTGAAGTGGGTTACCATTTCCTACTCCAGGGGATCTTCCCATCCTAGGGATGGAACCCATGCCTCTTGCATCTCCTGCATTGGCAGATGGATTCTTTACCACTACTATATAGAAGAAGTAAAATTGTTTAATAGTGCTCTGGTAACTCTCTTGGTACTTTAAAATAGAGACTGAATTCATGATTCCTGAAGACCTCTGTTACAACTTTTAAATGCATATTGATAACAGGTATGTTTTATTGGTCACTCAAAGAAATTGAGTGATGTTACTGTTGGAAACATCATTTTCCAAAATGGTGATCAATTCTCATGGAAGTTTTGAATGAAAGAATAATATTCCTTCTGTATATGAGATAATTTTGTCTCTAGTGAATATTAAAATTAGGTATATCAGTAAGTAGAAATTTTAGGCTCAGATGATAAAAGCAGGTGTTATAATTTTTTAGTTGACGTGTGTACGTTTAAGGTGTGCAGTATGTTGATTTGATGTTTATGTTTGCAGTATTACCACCACAGGCTTAGCTGACACCTCTGTCATCACATCATTACCTCTTCTTTTTTGTGATGGGGATAATTAAGATCTAGCCTCTGCCTAGAAATAAACAAGAAAAAAAAAAGACAAGAAAACACAAACACTGACATTAAGCAATATGCTACTCAGTAACCAGTGAGTCAATAAAGAAATCAAAGAGGAAGGCATTTGCAGACAAGTGAAAATGGAAACAACGCTCTAACAGCAAAAGCAGGTCTAAGAGGGAAGTTTATGGTGATATAAGCCAGCCTACCTCAGGAAACTAGAGATCTCCGTCTTCACCTTACACCTAGAGGAATTAGAGAAAAGAACAAGCAAAACCATCCTTGGCTAGCACTTCTGCTAGTATAGGTGGCAAAGTTGGGGAGTGACCCATGCTGTCACCCCTGAGAAATGTGAGCACCTGGACACCATGTCCTTTTCAGACCAGCCAGGGTTGCTGGGCTTGTCCATTTGCCCTTAAACCTGGGCATGCGAATACCAACCGGCACCTAAATGCGTCACAGGGATGCTAAGGAGCAGTAGTCCTAGCTGCTCCCTTTGTGTAGCCCTACCTCGTAATGATAAGGGTCACTTACCGACACCAGAATGGTGATGATTCTTCTTGTCCAAAGTAACAGGGCAGTAGCCACAACTTAAAATTAATGGGATTAATCCCAAAGCAACAGATTCAATCAAAAACCTATCAAAAATTTAATGACTTTTTTTTCAGAAATAGAAAAGTTCAAAATAAAATTCACATGGAATCTCAAGGGCACGCAGATAGCCAAATCAAGCTTGAAAAAGAATAAAATTGGAGGACTCACACATTCTGATTTCAAAACTTACCACAAAGCTTCAGTAATCAAAACAGCATGGTACTGACATAAAGACAGACAAATAGACCAATAGGTTTGTTCCTGGGCATTGAGCCTTACTCATACATTCAGATGATTTTTGATGAGGATACCAAGACCATTCAATGGGGAAAGGAAAATGTTTTCAACAAATAGTGCTGGTAAAACTGGATATCCACACACACAAAAAGAGGGAAGTGTAGTGTAGGTGAATCTTTATCTTACACTGTCTATAAGAATTAACTCAAAATGGATCAAAGGTCTAAATGTAAAAGTTGAAAGTGTAAAACTCTTAGAAGAAAACATGAGAAAAAGCTGCATGACCTTGGTTTTAGCAATAATTTCTTAGCTATGACACCAAGAAAAACGAAAGGAAAAAAGTCAACAAATTGTACTTCACTAAAATTTAAAACATTTAAATTTAAAATCAAAGGATGCTATCAACAGAGTGTAAAGGCAAGCCACAGAATGGGAAAACATACTTGCAAATCATATATCTGATAATTAATATTTAGAATATATAAAGAGCCACAATGCAACAACAACAAAAACAACCCAGTCTTAAAATGAGCAGAGGATTGCAAGTCAAAATGGCAATGAGATACCATCCATACCCATTAAGATGGCTGTTTACTGGCTAAGTTGTGTCAGACTCTTTCGAACCCATGGACTGTAGCCCTCCAGGCCCCTCTGTCCATGGAATTTCACAGGCAACAATTCTGGAGTGAGTTGCCATTTCTTTCTCCAAGGGATCTTCCCGACCCAAGGATTGAACCTGAGTCTCCTGCATTGGCAGGTGAATTCTTTACCACTGAGCCACTAGGGAGGTATGTAAAAATAAAAAAAAAAAAAACAGAAAATAAATATTTTAGTGAAAGCCTGAATATTTACATTTTGGATTAATACTTGTATTACAAGTAACTTCGTTCGTACATGCAATTTATCCTATTAGGTCACTAGTTATCACATAATATTTACATCCTATAAATGTTAACATTATGGATTAATATGAAAGTGGAAGTCACTCAGTCGTGTCTGACTCTTTGCGACCCAATGGACTACAGTCATGGAATTCTCCATCCCAGAATACTGGAGTGGGTAGCCTTTCCCTTCTCCAGGGGATCTTCCCAACCCAGGGATCAAACCCAGGTCTCCTGCATTGCAGGCGGATGCTTTACCAACTGAGCTAACAGGGAACCTCTAATATAATATATCCTATAAGAATTTAGAAGTTTCCCTCCTCCCCCACGAAATCAGAATCTGCAAAGAGCAAGACAAGGAATGAACACTGAGCATTCAAGTTCTGCAGGTGATTTTTATGTGTCATCAAGTAAATAAAAAATCAGTTTTAAAGATATTTGGGAGTTCCCTGGTGGCCTCGTGGTTAGGATTCTGGCTTGCATTGCCATGGCCCAGGTATTGCTTGTGGGAATGTAAAACAGTACAGCTGCTGTGGAAAACAGTATGGCAATTCTTCCAAAAGGTAAACAGAATTACCCTATGTTCAGCAATTCTACTTTTGGATATATACCCAAAAGAACTGAAAACAGAGACTCAAACTGATTGTTAGCAGCAGCGTTCACGTAGCCAAAAAGTGGATGCATTTGAGCAGACTCTGGGAGACAGTGAAGGACAGGGCAGCCTGTTGTCCGTGGAGTCGCAGAGTCAGACGTGACTGAACAACTGAACAAAAACAACGAAAGGTGGAAACAACCCAAATATCCACTGATGGATGAATAAGTAAAATGTGATATATACGTACAATGGAATGTTATTGAGCCTTAAAAAGGAATGAAATTCTGAAATATGGTACAAGGTGGATGAACCTTGAAGACACTGGGCTGAGATGTTATACGCAAAAAGATAAGTACGGTATGATTCCATTTATATGAGATGCCTAGAAGAGTCAAATTCACAGAGATGGAAAGGATGATGGTTTCCAAGGACTGGAGGGCAGAGAAAATGGGGAGTGATTAATAGATGGAGAGTTTGGGAAGAAGGAAAAGTTTGGGAGGTGGAAGATGGTGATGGTTTTACAACAATGGAAATGCACTTAATGCCATTGAACTGTATACTTAGAAATCGTTAAAACAATAAATTTTGTTTTTGTACATTTTATCACAATAAAAGAAATTAATGTGTGCTCTGGTGAAAGTGTCCCACGTTTTAGAAGAAGGACCTCTAGACAAGCAGAACCTGGAGTTGTCCATGTGAATAACTGGGAGCAATGATGGTGAGAGGGGCTGCTCATATTTCCTCCCTTGGTTCCTGAACCCATATGGTACCTATTGGGAGTAGAGCGCTAGTAATGATAACTGACTTAGGGTACATCATGTGTCCTGGCAGTCGGCATCTCATCATTACAGGTATCATCTCCAAGCTGGTACCTCAGCGGCACCTTCAGAAGACCGTTTTATCACCGTCTCAGAGCAGCATCTTCTGGTGGTGTGGTAGGTGACGGTCCAGTGGAGCCCATGGTCATGTCCTACTGCCACACTTGCTTCACTCTAAAATGGGCCCCTTGGGCTGCCATCACCAAGAGAAGGACGTGCTCCAGAGAACCACTGACCTTCTAGCAGGGATCTTAGAAAGGGACAGTTGGAGCAGAGACAGTGTCATCCCAGTTGTCCCACAGCTGGAAGCAGAGTGATCTGCTTACGCAGCTGATCTGCATAAGCTAGAAATAAATCCTTATTGTTTGAGACTTTCTGCTTGTGTGTTACACAGAATTTTGTGGCAATAGCTAATTAACACACTTCCATCTGTCCTCCCCAAATTTCTTAGTTTATCTTGTTCTTTGTTCTAACTTCTTAACTGGAATGATTGGTTTGCTTATCGAAACTTTTTAAATCTCAAAAGTGCATTTTAAAATGTTATTTTTTTCCCTCAGAATTGTTTTGGTGGCATGCCCCACAGTTTTTGCTATGTAGGCTCCCATTGTTATTATTTTGCTATCTTTTGATGTTGATTTTGTGTCCAGTGAATGTGAACTGTATTGTTCCTTTTTGAATTTTACTGTAATTTTCTTTGTGAACAAGCATGTGCTTGATTTTGTGAATATTCCTTGGACAAGAACAGTATCGTCTGTTGTGGGATATTACGTTCTGTTTAAAACTGTTGAGATCAAACTCACTGAGTTGCAACTAAAAGTCCTCTACAGCAGCTGTTGTCTGCTCCTCTTCTTCCCCTTCTTCTTCATCTTCTCCCCACTCCTACTCCCCCTTTCTGAATTCCATTATAGGAAAATTAATATTGCTACCTCTGCTTTCTTTTTGTTTGCATTTACCTGAAATTTTTGCTCTTCTCTGTTTTTTTTTCAAACTTTTCAATTTTATTATTGAAAGTCAAACAAAATTTATAGAAAAATGTCTCCTCCCCCAGACACATCCATTTGAAAGAAACTTGTGTTAAAAAGTTGGTGATATTTATCCTTAGTCTCTAAGTTGATAAATCGGTATAAATATGTTGTGGTAGGCCAAATAATGGCCCTCAACATGTCCAGATACTAATCTCTGGAGCCTGTGAATGTCACCGTATATGGGAAAAGGGTCACAGTACCTGTGATTAAGTTAGGAATCTTGAGATGAGGTTATCTTGGATTATCTAGATGTGCCCTAAATGCAACTGTATGCGTCCTAAGAAGGAGACTGATGGAGACTTGATACAGAACCGAAAAAGATGATGTGAAAATGACAATGGAGATTGGTGTGATGTGACTGTAAGCCAAGGAATGCTGTCTGCCACCAGAAGTGGAAAATATAAGGAACATTTTCCTCTAACTATTCAAGTGAGTGTGGCTCTACCCATATGTTGATTTCAACTCAGCAACACTGATTTTGGCCTCCAGAAGTCTAACAGAATAGAATAAACGTACTGTTTTAAGTCACCATCTTTCTTCTGCTGTAACTTTTATAGCAGCAATAGAAAGCTAATATGTTAAGTTTAAAATTTCCCCATTTTGAATATTTTTGATAAATATGACATCACACTCTTATGGTGCTCTGGAACTAACTTTTTATCCCTCTTAATAATATATCAATTATATAAAAATAATGTGTCAATTATATCTTCAAAGGTCAATATCTATAGATGCCATTCTTTTTAATAACCAAGTAATAGTCCATAGTATGCTCAGTGGTAAAGAATCTGCCTGCTAATGCAGGAGACATAGGTTCATCCCTGGACTGGGGAGATCCCCTGAGAAGGAAATGGCAATCCTCTTCAATATTTCTGCTTGGGAAATCCCATGGACAAAGGAGCCTGGTGGGCTACAGTCTATGAGGTCACAAAGAGTTGGATATGACTTAGTCATCAAACAACAACAACAGTCCATAGTATAGATGTTTTATAATTCATTTAAACATTCTAGACTTTCTAGTTTCCAGTTTCCCATTGTAAATAATGCTGCAGGAAATGTATGTATGTATTTCATATGCTGGCATTTTTTTTGAGGAGAGAGGACAATAGACTCCTATGAGGATCTATAGGTAAGTATTAAATTTTAATAGAAGTCAATAGTTTACTTTCCAGGAAGGTTGTGTAACACTTCCCATCTGATTTGAATTTTCCTTTTTATAAGTGATGACTGTTATTTTTTGCAATTTGTATTTCCTATTTTATGCAATGTTTGTTTAGTTACTTGGCTCCTTTTTCCTTTGGATTATTTTCCTTAATTCTTCTGTCATGAGTTTTAGAAATATTTTTTGTCTTTTGATTGAACGGTGGTTTTTACTCCCCTTTCATGATATTGGGAGAGAATTCTCCCTGTTCTTTCCCACTCACATCTAAACAAGCCTGAGAACCTAAAATACTCTCCTCTCTATGCCTTAATCAAGAAATCACCTGTAAGTTCCTCTAGTATTTCAGAACAGACATTTCTCCCTTATCTCTCATTCTAAATTTATCATTGTTTGCCTGTTGGATCTCAATGGCTTCATCTGCATAGACACTGAAAAAATAAACGTACTATCAGTTAGTATGGGTGAGGTTACACTGCAGAAACAAAGGATCCCCTCAGCTAATGATGCAGCTGCACCACAGGCAACTTCTGGTGTCAGTGGGATAAATGGCTTCTCCAAGAGCTGCCTTTATTGAGGGGCCTTTCAGGCAGCTACCAGGCTGAATATTATCCTCCCCAGATTCAGAAAGAAGCAGGTTCCCTCCAAGGCCACTGGCTTCCTATTCTTTCTCTGGCATAGTAACATCATACACAGATGTGTCCCTGTGTCTCTGTCGTAATGCCCTACATCAGCCTCTAAAGAAAGAACCTTAAGCCTCTGATAAGATCTGTTTCAGGGAGAAGGATGTATAATCCTCTCTGTAGGATCAAACGTCCAAGTCATTAAGGATGTTTGTCCAGAAAACACTAACTCAGCATTCTGTTCTTGGTCATTTTACCTTGGCTTCTTTCTCCAAGTAAATTTTCCCTGAAAGTTCATCCTAGTCCTTTAATGGCTTTGCCATTCACACCCTGCTATGTGTTTCTGGAGGTCTCATCTCTCTTGTAGTTTGATCACCGTGTTTCCTTTACCATCATGGGGGTAACCATTGTTATGCCCAGGTCGTGATCTCCACAAATCACCAGGAGGCCATACGCCGATGCAAACGCAAGAGGAAATTTATTGCAGACCCGGGTCTGGACCGCACACACAGACCGACACAGCGGAGTGAGGGCAGCGGCCCCGAGCCGCCTGGTACAAGGCTTTTTAAAGGGAGAAGACAAAGGGAAATTGGCTACAGGTGGGGTGACGAATTGCTCTGTGATTGGTCAGGACAGGGGGGGAGGTCAGGGGCTTTATGTGCGCTAGCCCCTGATAGGTATATCTTCAGCACACTATGATTGGTCGTGTCTAGGCGGGTGGGGGAACTTGGAAGGCTCTACACCATTAGTGCGGCTCACTAGTGTCTGGTTCTCCTCTCCTCTGGTCACGTAGTAGGATGCATGTCCAGACTTGCTTAAGGTTTGGTTCTGTGACTAATTCTGGCATGAATTGTCAGTAGAAGTGGTGACTGTCACTTTGAGGGTAAAGAATTTAATTTCTGGTGTAAGCCTTATATTTTGGGGTTATTTTTTGCTGTTGCATAGGATAGCCTATCTCGACTGAAACTATCACATACCTTTTTAGGTATTTAAAATATACAGGACAAATTAGAGGCATTTAAAATAAAATAAGTCTTCAGATACAAAATGGGTAGAAAATGCTCCGTAACTCAAGGTGCAAATGTAGTCCCAACACTCTTGTCTCTCTAACTCAAATTGTTTCAAGCACCCAGATACCATTTAGGTAGGGAAGTTAAGAATCACTCTGTTGAGCTAGTCCCACTTACCTTACATTGATTTTTCTCTATGTAGTTTATACACCTCTGTATCAAATCACCTGGGTCATTTGTTAAAAATAGACTGCCACCTTACCCATCAAATCAGAATCTGGCAGGACTCAATGTGCCCCCAAGTCATTCTTTTTATTTATTGGTTGCACTGGGTCTTGGTTGCTGCATGCAGGCTTTCTCTAGTTGCAGCAAGAGGGGGCTACACTCTAACTGCCGTGCAGGGGCTTCTCATGGCGGTGGCTTCTCTTGTTGCCCAGCGTGGGCTCGCATGGGCTTCCTTAGTTGTGCTGTGTGGGCTCAGTAGTTGTGGCGCACTTGGCTTAGTTGCCCTGTGGTATACAGGATGTTAGTTCCGGGACCAGGGATCAAGCCACTGTCCCCTGCATTGGCAGGCCGATTCTTATCCACTGGACTACCAGGGAAGTCCCTCCAAGGCATTCTTATGCATACTTCACACATCTCTTTCTTAGGCTGAAATCACCTTGCTCTACCTCGTGGTTCCCACACAACTTCTAGAGCAGCATTATCCAATAGATAATAGCATTATCCAATCCATTATCCTTCTTCATTGATAGAAAGGTATTTTACATGTGGTGTCCAATATAGTAACCACTAGCCTCACTCAGCTCCTGAGGTGTGACTAGTATGACTGAGGAACTGATTTTTTTTTTTCTCATGTTGACAGTTTATTTTAAAGTCTGTTTTAGTCTAACATGATATTGTTCCTCCAGGTTTTTTTTTTTTTTAAATTTTCTTTATTGTGTTGGTTTTGCCACCATATTAGACAGCACAGTTCTGGACTGTTAGCCCTCAAAAGCAGGAACTGTTATCTTCAGTTTCTGCATCTTTGTGCCTGACACAGGATAACCCAGTAAATAAAAACTGAAATAAGGCTACACTACTCCCATTTATTTTTTGAGGTTTCTGGTATATTAAGAAAAGAAATGTCAAAACAGGATTACAAAATGTTTTCTGGACATTCTAAATCTTTACTTACAAAGCAGCTTTATTGCCCTTTCTCAAGATAAACACAGGATTAAAATATTAAATCATAGACACATTGGTGTCTGAGAACAACACCTAATAGTCATAGGGATACTCTACCTTTCTACCGTTGACTTAGCAAATATAAAAGATGTATTAAGACAATGATGAATCTTGCTTAGGATCTTTCCATATACCTTCAGTTGAAGTGTATGTGTACAAATATGTACACCAGTGTATACAAATCAGATATCTAATACAATAGATAGAAAAGGGTTTAAAACAAAGAATATGCTTTAGATATAGGACAGCTAGTTCTTAATATCATGGCCTATTAAAAGACTGTACTGAGAGAGGCTGTGAGAAAAGTGTTTGGAGATTTAGGGACTTAAGTATCTCATTTATGATTGTCAGCCATTACTTTATCATCTGTTAATACCTCCCTCAGAAGAACAAAAGCAGAGTTAAAAGTGACATTCTTTAGATTTGCAATAATATTAAAACTTCTCAGAAAATAATTTATTGCTATGATTGTTTAGTTAGTGTAAAACCCTGGACACCTTATAAACAAAATATTCTTATCAGCATGGAAGGGTTTATAGTTTTTATTTATTTTTTATTGGAGGGTAATTGCTTTACAATGGTCTATTGGTTTCTGCCAGACAACAACATGAATCAGTCATAAGTATACATATATCCCTTCCCTCTAGAGTCTCGCTCCCACCCCCACCCCATCCCACCCCTCTAGGTTATCACAGAGACCAGGCTGTGCTCCCTTTGTTATACAGCAACTTCCCACTAGTTATCGATTTTACACATGGTAGTATACATATGTGAATCCCCCAATTAGTCCCACCTTCTCCTTCCCCGGCTGTGTCCACAAGTCCATTCTCTCTGTCTGCATCTCTAATCCTGCCCTGAAAACATGTTCCTAAGTACCGTTTTCCTTGATGCCATATATATGTGTTAATATATGATATTTGTTTTTCTATTTCTGACTTCACTCTGTATAACAGGCTTTAGATTCTTCCTAGTTCAAAAAGACACGTATACCCTTGTGTTCACTGCAGCACTGTTTACAATAGCCAGGACATGGAAGCAACCTAGATATCCATTGACAGATGAATGAATAAAGAAGATGTAGTGCATACATACAATGGAATATTACTCAGCATAAAAAGGAACAAATTTAGGTACATAAGTTTTAACTCTTGCCTGAAGTAAGGGTTCAGTTCAGTTCAATCACTCAGTCGTGTCCAACTCTTTGAGACCCCATGGACTGCAGCACGCCAGACTTCCCTGTACCATCACCAACTCCCGGAGCTTACTCAAAACTCATGTCCATTGAATCGGTGATGCCATCCAACCATCTAAAAGGTAGTCATTATTAAGCATAAGTATCACTCATTTCCCTAGCTTTTCCATGATCAACCTGAGTTGCCCAGTGCAATTATACACACAATCCAGGAAATTACAGATAAATCTGAGTAAGAGAAAACCCAAACTTAAACAGAAGATCAGGACCAGGGAATAAATTAGAGCGCAGATACATAGGCCACAGTTCCTATGCAAGCACTAAAGCTGAGCTAAAAGTGGACTTGGAGCTTCATGACAGCGAAAATGAAGAGAAACACATCTAGTTACATTACCTACTTGCCTGTGAGGAAAACACATCACTTACTCAAGGGTAACCAGCATTTCCTGACACTTGGCTCTGAAATAAAATTCTCCTGTGGGGTTTTCCATAAGGAACATAAATGACTGAGTACACAACAGCTCTGCAGCAAATCTAATAGTGTGCTTTGTAGAACTGTTTCTTTTTAGAGTTCCTTAATGTATGTAGAAGCCACAGTATTCAAAAGATAAGTTAGTAAAACACTCCTGGTAAGGGGGTGAGAAATATTTCTGTGTGTATGAGCTCAGGACAACATAGTCAGGGATGCAGTTTTCTGATGGACTGGCTAATACCCAGGCTGACTAAAAGCAAATACATATTGTTCAGTAATCTGACCAGCAGATGGTGGGTGGGTGACAGCCTTCTGTGAACAGTGCGTCATCCCCTTGAGATTCTCACCTAAATAGGAGCATTCCTCTCTTCATGGGGGTGGAAAGAGGGAGCACCTGAAGGCAGTCTAGAATTTTCTTAAAAACACACACACACACACAAAAACAAACCCAGTTCTTCAAAATAAGAAGAATGACGTATTCAGGTTTGTGAAGTTCTGTCTAACAGGGCAGAGGGTCTGCAAACTCACAGACAAGTCATTTGTTTTTTTAACCCATGTTCACATAAGTTACCAATATTAAGAGATGAATACATTAAAAAGCTGGCAACCCAAGATGTTCACACACTGCCAGCAACAATCTGCTGGCTGGGGGTAGAGCGTTTGCCCACTCTTTAGGCATCTGAACTATTGGAGGATGAAGATTTGGATTGAAAAATTTTCAAATAAGAAATTATCAGCTGCTCACTCTGGCTATAGAAAAATCTAAATAATACTCCCATGAAATGTATGGCTTTAGCAAAGTATCAATAACTGGTCAGTAAATCTATCTGGAAGAATTCCTTGTAAAACACACCTTTAAGTAAAGAAATTAATCTGGAATTGAGTTACTGGATCTAAGTCAGTTAAATTGCAAGACACATACCAATGCTAATGTGGTTTAGCATTCTTATAAATGCTAAACCACAAAAAACTGTACATTAAAATTAATAAAATATCAGCCTTCAGGAAGATGACTTTCTTATCTCTAAAGCAAGGCAGAATATGTTCAAATAATCCAAAAGTGGTTTCAAGTTATTTAGATATGTTAAAAATAAGGAGGGTCACAACTTGCCTGTTTTATGCTACTTGAAGTACTTTCTGATTTGTCTGAACACCAATTCTATTATCTGGACTTTCAAGGTCACAGAAGTCCTGGTTTTATAGGGACTAGGATTCTACATTGAATTCATGGAAGTTAATCTGAAACTACTTCTTGTCCACAGATTCAAAGTCTGAGAAATCATGCAAAGATGCAACCTTTCTTTTAAAAATAAGGTTTACTTTTTCTAATTATAAAATAAATATATAATATCAATAATCTAGAAAATGCAGAAGAATTTAGATTTCCCTCAGCTTTTAATTTTGAACATTTTCAAACCAACAGAATGTAGATATGCAAGCCAAGAGGCCTTCCAGTTACCAATGCTGAGCCACAAATTTCTCAGAGCTTCTTGGCAGTCAGAGTGAAATGAGGAAACAGCCAGTTATGTAATACACATCACCTATAAGCAGAAAACATATCAGTTACTCAAGGGTAGTCAACCGTTTCATGGCATTTGGCTGAGAGAGAAAAATTCTCTTATGGTCTTTTAATAAGGGATACACAGCAATATCACACACAATAACCCTATAATTACCGCACTAGAGAGTTCTTTAAAGTATGTCTAGAACCTCTCAATGTTAGCAGAGGATGCATGATATGAAGGAAGCCAGCAATCTGGGGGTTAGGAGCATGGACTCTAGAACCCAACTATCTAGGTTTGAATCTGTCTCCATCACCATTGTGTTACCTTGAGTAAATTACTTAATCTTTCTATGTCTTAGTTTCCTGAATTATAAAGCACTGTGACTAATAATATTACCTGCCTCAAAGGATTATTATGAAGCTTAAGTGAGCTAATGCCCAGAACTACCTAAAACTGTACCTGGCCTGTAGGAAGCATCATCATTATTACAGTAAATACTAAAATAAAGGAGTGCATTCTATGTAATAGTGTGCTTCCCTGGTGGCTCAGTGGTGAAGAATCTGCCTGCCAATGCAGGAAATGTGGATTTGATCCCTGGGTCGGGAAGATCCCCTGGATTAGGAAATGGCAACCCACTCACAGTATTCTTGCCTGGGAAATCCATGGACAGAGGAGCCTGGTGGATTACAGTCCTTGCAGTCACAAAGAGTCAGACACACTTAGCAACCAAACAACACCACCACGATGTACCAGTACAGAGAAAGGACACTTAGACTAACTAATGGCCGGAGGGAAGGTTTCCTAAAGAGAGGATGCCTGGTCTATTACATAACTGCTGTTAGCAAGACCTTGGCCCAGTTCCTTAAACTTTGTATCCTTACCTGCTAAAACAGAGATATAATATCAGTTTTGATACAATAAGCTGAAGTTTGTGAAATTAAATGAAATATACTAATATGAGGATTAGATGAGCAAATGGAACAGAGTGTGGTATGTATAACAGATAAACATTTTCACTTAAATCTGGTGGAAAAGTAAATACTCTTGCATGCAATTTTTACATGTCCATTTCTCCAACTAAATGGTATACTTAAGTTTAGAAGTAGTTGTATATAAATATTCATTCCAATCACAACAAAGCTGTCTAGAAGTAATGTTGAATGATCAGTGGTGGATTAGTACAACTCCTGTTTTTTAATCACCATGGAAATGCCTTATGGTTCTGCTATGTCATTTCTGAGGCACACTGTGTCCACCTGAGAGTAGGTAAATGCAACACCTTGATTTCTGTTTGGCAAAAATGATTGCTCCCTCATCTGTATTACTTTATATATCCCTCATGTCACTTCACACAGAGTTCTAATATAGTATGTAGTATACTGTGTTAGAGTCACCGTTCATTCAGTTTATACCTTGATTTGTTTAAAAAGGAACTATGGCAATTAGTTACCTACTTTTATGTTTCTCTTCCTTCCAAAACTGTGAGTTTCTTGAGTAACTGTATCATATCCATATCTATAGTTTCTGGTCATAAGCTGAAACATTTTACATACTGATGCTGTTTGGTGAAGTGAGGATTTGAAGTGTGCTGTTATAAGCAAATGAGTCTAATATAAAGTTAAGGGCACTCTCTGGGAATCCATGTGAAGATCATAGGCACCTCTTTTGGTAGATGGGAAACCAAAGTGTGGAATAGTTAAGTGATTTGTCAAAGGTTACTTAGTGGCCAGAATCAGAACTGGAATCTCAAACTCCCATCAACTAGTCCCGATGGCAACCCACTACACTGACCTGCCTTTCAGACCCCAACAATTTAATACATATCTCTGCTCCCTCACTCAGCTGCAGTTGTTGCTCACCAACCACTCTTGTGTTGCTAATCCAGTCAATGCTTTCCAGCCCTTCACATGCTTGCCCTATGTGTGGTCTCTGACTCTGCTGAGACCATCTTGCAATTCTTTCCCACCCGGGCTTCAGAGGCACTACACTTACCTAGTTCTTTTATCTCTCTGGCCATTGTTCCTCAGACTTTGTGCACTTCTGTTCATCTGCCACAGCCTTAGTGCTTCTCAGGGATCTGTCCTTGGTCCTCTTTATCGTTTCTTCTGTGTTTTGACTGATCTCATCCACACCTCGGACTTTAATTACCAGTTATCAATTAATGTCCTCTAAATCTATTTTAACTCAACTTGTCTCTTCACTCACAAATCTGTGTAATTTGATTGTTGATTGGATGTTTATTTCCCTCTGGATGTGAAGGTTCCCTCCATCAAGTCACAGTCACATTGCAGTCATCTCTGAAAGAGCCTAATCAATTGCATTCTTTAAATGAAAGAGAATGTAGCAGGAGACAACTGTCATCTTTATTACTGAATGTATTCATTTCCTATTGCTGTCGTACCAAGTTACCACAGACTTGGTGGCTTAAAACAACACAAATTTATTATCTTACAGTTCTGGAGATCAGAAATCTAAAAATCAAGGCATTGAGAGGGCTGTGTTCTCTCTGAGGGCTCTGGGGAAGAATCTTTCCTTACCTCTTCCAGCTTCCAGAGGCTGCCTGCATTCCTTGGCTCCATCTTCAAAGCCAGCAGTACAGATTCTTACCATCCTTCTCTCTGACCTCTGCTTCCATCATCATCTCTCACACTCTGACTCTGACCCTCCTGCCTAGCCAGATAATCCAAGATAATCTCCCCATCACAAGATCTTTAATTTAACCTACCTGCAGGACTTCCCTGGGTAGTCCAGGGGTTAAGACTCTATGCTCCCAGTACAGGGGGAGCAGGTTTAATTCCTTGTTGGGGAACTAAATCCTGCAGGCTGTGTAGTGCAGCCAAAACAAGCAAACAAACAAACAAAAATCAAAACCAAAAAAGCAAAACAAAGAAAAACCAACTAAAAAGACAAAGCAAAGAAACAAAACCCTTCAAAGTCCCTTTTGTGCACATAAGGTAACATTAATCTCCAGGTTCTGGAGATAAGGGCATGAAAATCTTTCAGGACCTGTAATTCTGTATACTACAACTGAAAAAACTGGTATTGAATATTATCTGTGGACAGAGAGCTTCCTAATGCTAAACTCTGGAATTACGTAGGCTTATTAACTCTGCAGCTCTGGACCAAGCACCCTCAACCCCACCCCAGGCTCCACTCCTGATGAATCAGAGAGGAACACAAGGATAGTTCCCTGATGGAAGTTTTCCTTTAAGAGGGGGGAAAAAAAAGGATGAGCTACACATATCCAGTTTCTCCTTTTAAATTCACCAATCAGGAAGTCACTGCACCAGCAAGGAGTGAGCTAGGGCATGTGCAGTGACATGTTAGTAAAATATGTAATATGTGTATAAGTGTAGTGTTTCCCCAACAAACATGCCCATTTTTGAATATATCATTGTGCGTGCGTGCATGCTAAATCACTTCAGTCGTGTCCAACTCTTTGCGACCCAATGGACCATAGCCTGTTAGGCTTCTGGAGAATCCCACAGACAGAATACATCATCACACCCCACAAATCTGATTATCCTACTGGCGCTGTCATCAGCATTGTATGATTTCCTGGATTACAAACTTGTGGATGACTCATTTTTCTTCGATTCTTGTTAAATGTTTCCACCACCTACCCCAGACGTTCTAGAAACTTGGCCTACTCATTTATCCCTCAGTCAGTGTTGTCAATGCTACCACCTTAACAATGCTCACATCAGTCCCTTCCTTTACATTCCCTCTGCCAAAGCTTTCGTTAAGGCTCTGATCACTTCTTATCTGGGGTACAGCAATGGCTTAATAACTGATCTCCCTGCCTCAAGCTTTGCTTTTCCTGTCTACTTTCACTTCCATACCTTTACTCAGGAAGCTTCCTTTGGCTGGAACTTCATCCTTTCTAGTCACTCTCTCCAAAGCTCCACACCCGGGACCTCCAGTAAGCCCAAGGGTCAAGCAGAACTGACCGTCCAACATTCCTGATCAGACTTGATACTAGATCTCCCTGACTCCACAGTCTATGCTCTTAACTGCTCTTGCTTGACTGCCTTCCTTATAATAAAGATACTTTAAAGTCTAGTGAGCTTTATACTTTAAAAAGTACTTTTGCATACATTATTTTGTTTTAGCCGCACAATTCTACAACGTAGGTAGGATAGGTATTGTTATCCTCACTTATAAAGAGAAGGAACAAGAGTCGGAGGAATTCAATGCCGGGTCCAACGCACGCCACCGCGGAGTTAACGAGTGTCACTAGGTATTCTTTCGCATTAACCGTGCACTCAGCCCCAAAGGTGCCAGTTCTTGGAAAGGCCTTCCTGCACTGCGCAGAAGTAGCCGATGGGGTCCGCTCCAGTCGGGACAGCAGTCTGGAGACCCTGCCGTCTCCTCGACAGGCGCCCGGGCGATCACCACGGGGACCTCCCCGTTTGCAGTGACGCGTCGGTGACGCCATACAGTGACGTGTGGTGACGTCACTCACCGGGCGCCAGGAGCCGGCCAGGCAGCCACACCCTGGAGCCCCTGGATCCGGAGGGCAGCGGGTCGGGCGGGTGCCGGAAAGCCGCAAAACCCGCGGGACGCGACCTTCCGGCCCCGAACCCGCGGAACCTGCCGGCCCGCCGCCGATCGGTTGCTACGTGACGCAAGCGCGCAGAGGCGCGTGCGCGGCCACGGCGGTGTGCGTGAGAGCGGACGCGCGCCGCGGCGGCGGCGGCGGCGGCGAGGACGGCGGTGACGGCAGCGGCTGAGGGGGCGGCGGCTTCGAGGCGGGTGCGGAGCGGGCGGGAGAGGCGTCCGTGCTGGCCGTGAGGTCGCAGAGGAGCATCGTGGGGGTGAGTAGCCGCGGCCTCGCGGGGGAGGTGGGGCCGGCCGCACCTGCTGCGCGGGCCCGGGGCGCGGGGACGCGCGCCCCTCCGCGCCCCTCAGCCGCCTTCTCCGGGGGGCGGGGAAGGACGCCGACGGGGGCTGACGAGGGTCAGTTCCCCGGCGCGGGCGCTCCGGAAGCCGGCCGCCTGGGGCCGGCGGAGACTTCGGTTCTGGACGCGTCCGGGGCACCTCGGGCGGCTCTGCCAGGCTCCCGGGCCGAGGGATCGGAAGCCCGAGAAGTCCGGTTCCCTGAGCAGCCTCGCATCCTGCCTGATTCCAGGCTGCGCGAGACCGAAGGCGAGGCGGAACCGGGAACGCAGTGGTTGGGGTTCGGATAAGTTGGGCCATGCTGGAGGCCCTCAACGCCCCTGCCCTGGCCGGGCTCCGAGGAGGAGCCGGTTGTTATGGAGAGAGTTGTGAATCAGTGCCCGCGTCAGACACACCCACGACCGGGGGCAGGAGATCTGTCACCGCGGAGAGGGGGCGGGCAATTTGTTGCCAGGTGTTGCCAACTTCAGGAGTTGTGTGCACGTGTTTGATGCACGCTGAAAACTTTGTCAGCGCTTAGCATTTTATCACGCTGTTGCCACAGATTTTGAGGCCAGGGGGTGGATAGACATCCTTAGTTCTTCCTCCAAATACTCAAATCAGCTGTTTTATCTCCCTAAATCATGTTGTGCTTCTGTCATTATTAGGACTAAGTAAGTGTGGAGGCGCTGCCTTTTATTTTCTTTAAAAGAAGTACAGGCTTGGTATTTACTAGGCAGAAAACACAGATTCTGTTCAGCGTGTGGGCTGGAAAATGTTGATGGTCGGACAAGCCTGATTGGGTGCAGTTTATCTCTAGTCCAGTGCTTTCTTAGTGCCTTGGACTCCCGCGCCTAGTGACCATGCTCAGGAGAAAGTACTGGAGGTAGGAAAGAAGTCAGTCTTTCCTGATCGTTGATGAAGGCAGTGCCTAGAAACGGTGGAAAGGTAGGCTGTACTGAAATGTAGTCATGATTTGTGCAAGAAAATTGAAGACATAACTTGTAACTTCTCATTCAGTTGGAAAAGTCTGTGATTCATTTTGTTACTTGAGGTTCTTCTATCTTGGAGCCAGTGATAACCTTGCTGTGCAGCACTTCAAGTACTGAGACTTCAATATTTCCTGTGCTCTGGACAATAGTAGCTTTTAGGACAGGAATCACATTTGTTTCCTTCAGGGCCGTGTCTCCAGCACCTGCAGAAGTGCTTGCCACAGAGTAGACACAGTAGATATTTATTATATATGACACTGTGGATAAGTCGTGTTATCAGTGCTTAGTAAGCGTTTAGCCCAGTCCTTCAAGTAGTTAATACATATGCTGCCTGTTTCCAGTGTTATGCTATATGTGGGAGAACGATTGTGGGATTACAAATGACATTGAAAGACCTGGCTTTTTTCCCTTATGAGTGAAAACAGTATAGCTGGGAAAATAAAACACATAAAATAATTATGAAACCAGATGAGGTAGTCTGTAAACAGGTGCTATGTGAGGTGTTATACTTTAAGTACAGTACAAACTTGGAAAAGATTGATCTCATCTTTGGAAGAGGTGGAAACTTTCTTTTAGACATAAGTCATATGTTTGAGATGGAGAAGGCAATGGCACCCCACTCCAGTACTCTTGCCTGGAAAATCCCATGGACCGAGGAGCCTGGTAGGCTGCAGTCCTTCCGGTCACTGAGAGTCGGACACGACTGAGCGACTTCACTTTCCCTTTGCACTTTCATGCATTGGAGAAGGAAATGGCAACCCACTCCAGTGTTCTTGCCTGGAGAATCCCAGGGACAGGGGAGCCTGGTGGGCTGCCGTCTATGGAGTCGCACAGAGTTGTACACGACTGAAGCGACTTAGCAGTAGCAGCATATATTTGAGAAAATAGTGTGAATTTGGTCACTGGGGGAATATGTTGCAGCGACTTACATGTCCAGTGAGATGGGATAATGGGGAGAGAAGGTTTAGCAGGTTCGGGAGGGAAAATGTTAAGACTCAGGCAGGCTTATCAGCATCCCACTGATAGAACCGAGCCTGCTTCCTGGGAGGGAAGGGAGTTGTGTTATTCAGATTAGAGTCTTAGACAAGAATAAGTGTTATCCTTACTTAAAATGAAAGGATATTATAGTTGAACCAAAAGCAAGTATACCTCTGATTTCAGTACTAATTTGAATAAATGCCTCACTGCTGTGCGCTTATCTTATGTATTTAGTCATCAGTGCATGCCCTCATTTCTAAAATCTACCTGATGTGCTGGGGCCGTTCTGTTGGAAATGTACTGAAATGATGTACGCAAAGCAATTATCCAGCTACTCTCAGTGACACAGTTTTCTGTGGGATTATCTCTTATAGTAGTCTATGAGGTTTGTAGTTCCTGCTGATCCTGTAAAATATACAAATCATGTTAGCTGGGAAAGGAGTCTGTTTGAAGGATACTCAAAAATATTGACAAAAAGACTTTGAGAAAATTACAGATATTGCTGCTAAATAGTGAACCTTCACAGTTTTATCTTTTGTAGTGATGTGAGCTTTCTTTTGAGTGTTGCCTAAACCTGAACTTGAATTGCTAATCTGTGTGATGTTGCAACACCAAATGTTGCATTATTTAACAACTCAGCAAATATTTATTGGGTACTGGCTATGGCTGGACACTGTGTTGGGTGCAGGGACAGCAAAGAAAACACGGTATACCTGAGATGTCAAGTGTTCATCGGAGGAGACACACTAACCATGACATGTTACGATAAGAGCTCACTATTTTTGGAATAAATAAAATGCTGAAGGAATAGATCACTTTGGCTGGGGAAATAAATCAGTAGAGTCATGGAAAACTTTAAAGATGATGGAACTTAGCCCTGAAGGTTAATTAGTATTTTGCCACGTGGAAAAGGAAAAACGGTCATTCCAGGCAGAGGAGAGAGCATAAGCAAAATTGCCAAAGATTAAAATTAACTGGGAAAACTTTGAGTTCTTTTTTGGAGGCTTCTTGTATGGCAGAAGTGATGAGACAGGAAAGTTATGGTTGGAGCCAAATTATAAGGAAGTCTTTTATTCTAAAAAGCCTGGACCTGTCAGCACTAATCCTGTGTTGGCGATAAGAGAATGGTGGAAGGTAGAATAATCAGATCAGAAAGTTAAGTGGCAGTTCATGTGCAGAGTTGCTTTAGAGTGGAGAGGCAGGGAAACCAATTAGGATGTAGGTGAAGAGGTGCCCAGATCTTGAAGAGGGACAGTGGGAATGGACAGCTTGTAAGGATATTTTAGATGTTAAAATCTCTGAAAGTTATGGACAGCTGGAGGTGAGAGAGAGTGAGAAGTCAAAAGCGGCACTGATGATTATGAAGACATTAGATTAGAAAACGCAGGAGGAGGAGCAGATTTACAATGGAGGGAAGAAATGATGGCATGTTAATTTTAAGGCCCCTGTGTGGAGTTTAGAGAGGTCCATTAGCTAACTGGAAGTTCTACTTCAGAGTTTATCAGACAGTTTAGAAGTAATTGTCATGTAACTGACAGCCTCCAAGGCTACCATGTAGTAGCCTTCCAGGACTTAATACAGTCTTTGGAGTTAGGAAAACCCAAAGTCAAATCTCTTATGCCTCTGTTGGTTAGGTTAAGTAACCTTGGACAAGTTGTTTAGCATCTCTAAACCGATGTTTTTTTTTTTCCCTCTGAAAAGTGGGGTTACTAATACTTTAAAGAATTGTTGTAGTAATTAAGACAGTATGTACACAACAGGACAGTGCTTGGATGGTAAGTGCTTAATAAATGACAGCTGTTGCTGTTAGTAGCTGTAATAGTTACAGCTGCAGAGGTAGTGGAAGAAGATAATCCTACCCAGAAAAGTTGAGAATGAGAACTGAAAAGAACATGGAGTGGAACTTTTGGATGGTTTCTCAAACTTGAGCATTCGTAAGAAATACCTGGAGGCTTTGGTAAAACACAGATTTCTTAGTGTCCCACCTCTACAGTTTCTGATAGAGTAAGTCTGGCAGGCACTCTTGAATTTGCATTTTAAACAAGTTCTCATGTGATGCTAATGTTGTTATTCCCAGGACCGCACTTTGAGAACCACTGACTTCGAGGATTGGTGAAGGAAGAGGGGCCGGCATAGAGGCTAACAAATAGATTGAAGTTGATGGAGTATTCAGAGAAAGTTTAGAGAAAAATAAGGAAGTAAGAGCCTGCAGAACTACCATTCTGCTTTCCATGAACTTCAACTCATTTGTTTCATCCAGAATTTGGTATAATGCTTGGCACATAACATTGAACAAACCTTTGAAGCTTCTTAACAATGTCATTATGGGTGATTGCACATACTATCATTCTATTATCCTCTTATATCTCTCCTGGTCACTGAGAAGATACTGTTTCTAATTTTATAGACACACACAAACACAATAACTGCAGAAAATTTTTTTCAGATAGCTGATGCATAACTAGGTGCTTTTGACTCTGAATTAGATGCCCCTGCCCCCTTTTAAATGTCAGAGAGCCCAGTTAGCAAAATAATTGTTAATAACAATTGCCAAGACTCTGCTCAGTGTTATGTGGCATCCTGGAGGGGAGGGGAATTTGGGGGAGAATGGATACAAGATATGTATGGCTGAGTTCCCATTGCTGTTCACCTGAAACTATCACAGCACTGTTAATCAGCAATACCCCAGTACAAAATAAAAAATTTATTTAAGAAGTCTGAACATTTGTTTTAAAAAGAATGCCAAGACTACAATCTGATTCTTTTATTAGGTACTTTGAAGGTTTATAGAGAAGAAAAGAATATACTTTCTGTACCTGGGATGTTTACAATAGGGTGGGCAAAATGGGCAAAACTCAAAGGAAAGAAATAGGATGAGATAAAATCACAGAAATGCGGATGGAGAGGAACAAGAACATAAGGACTTCTCTGCTGATATACTCTGGGTCATACATGTCTCATATAGCACAAATGTTAGTGCTAGTATCATAGATGTTAATCCTACATCTATGATAGGATTTTTCTTCTGTATTGTTGTTGTCGTTCAGTTGCTCACTGTGTCCAACTCTTTGTGACCACATGGACTACACCATGCCAGGTTTCCCTGTCCTCCATCTCTTGGAGTTTGCTCAGTCTCATGTTCATTGACTTGGTGATGGTGTCTAGCCATCTCATTCTCTGTTGTTCCCTTCTCCCCTCAATCTTTTGTAGCATCATGGTCTTTACTAGTTACTCGGTTCTTCGCATCAGGTAGCCAAAGTATTGGAGCTTCAGCAGCAGTACTTCCAATGAATATTTAGGATTGATTTCCTTTGATTAACTGGTTTGATCTCCTTACTGTGCAAGGGACTCTCAAGAGTCTTCTACAACACCACAATTCGAAAGCATCAATTCTTCAGTGCTCAGCCTTCTTTATGGTCCAACTCTCACATCCACACATGACTACTGGAAAAACTGTAGCTTTGGCTGTATGGAACTTTGTTGGCAAAATGATATCTCTGCTTTTTAATATGTTGTCTAGGTTTGTTATAGCTTTTCTTCCAAGGCGCAAGCGTCTTTTAATTTCATGGCTGCAGTCACCATCCATAGGGATTTTGGAGCCCAAGAAAATAAAGCCTGTCACTGTTTTCACTGTTTCCGTATCTTTTTGCCATGAAGTGATGGGACTGGATGCCATGATCTTCATTTTTTGAATATTAAGTTTCAAGCCAGCTTTTTCACTCTCCTCTTTCACTTTTATCAAGAGGCTCTTTAGTTCCTCTTCACTTTCTGCCATTAGCATGGTGGCATCTGCATATCTGAGGTTATTGATATTTCTCCTGGTGGCTCAATGGCTCAATCTGCCTGCAATGTGGGAGACTCTGGTTTGATCCCTTAGTTGGGAAGAACCGGAGGAAATGGCAACCCACTCCAGTATTCTTGCCTGGAGAATCCCATGGACAGAGGAGCCTGGCAGGCTACAGTCCACAGGGTCACAAAGACTCCGACATGACTGAAGCGACTTGGGAGGGCATGATATACACCTTGTGAAAGGAAGATCTGATGCCTGAATTTTACAGTCTTAAGTCTATATTCCTATGAGTAGACATCAAGAATGTTTGTTGGAAGGACTGATGCTGAAGCAGAAGCTCCAATATTTTTGCTACCTGATGCAAAGAGCTGACTCATTGGAAAAGACCCTGATGCTGGGAAAGAATGAGGGCAGGAGGAGAAGGGGCTGACAGAGGATGAGATGGTTGGATGGTATAACCAGCTCAATGGACTTGAGTTTGAGTAAACTCCAGGAGATAGTGAAGGACAGGGAAGCCTGGCGTGTTGCAGTCCATGGGATTGCAAAGAGTTGAACATGACTGAGTGACTGAACAACAACAAATATTGATATGAGTAGACATTGAGGATTTGAAGATAAATTTATTCAGCCCTATGTATGTGAGAATATAGAGATATACATAAATTTTTTTTTAAAATTTTATTTATTTCTATTTTTGGCTGTGCTGGGTTTCATTGCTTTGTGTGGGTTTTCTCTAGTTGCAGTGAACGGGGGCTACTACTGTATTGTAGTGTGCCAGCTTCTCATTGCAGTGGCCTCTCTTGTGGAGTATGGGCTCTCGGTGCATGGGCTTCAGTAGTTACAGCACACAGGCTTAATAGTTGCAGCGTGAGGGCTCTAGGGCATGCAGACTTCAGTGGTTCTGGCACAAGGTCTCATTAGTTGTGGCTCTCGGGCTCTTGAGTACTGGCTCAGTGCGGTGCTCTAGATTGGTTGCTCTGCAGCATGTGGAATTTTTCCAGACCAGGGATTGAACCTGTGTCCCCTGCATTGGCAGGCAGATTCTTATCCACTGTGCCACCAGGAAAGTCCAGAAAATTTTTTAAAGCAATCAAAATATATAATTTGGTAGAGGAGAAAAACATATTTCTCTCAGTTCATGAACTGAGAACTTCCAGATGTTCAAGCTAGATTTAGAAAAGGGAGAGGAACCAGAGATCAAATTACCAGTGTCCATTGGATCATAGAAAAAGCAAGAGAATTCCAGAAAAACATCTGCTTCATTGACTACACTGAAGCCTTTGACTGTGTGAATTACAACAAACTGTGAAAAATTTTTAGAGTTGGGAATACCAGACCACCTTACCTGCCTCCTGAGAAACCTGTTTGCAGGTCAAGAAGGAACAGTTAGAATCAGACATGGAACAATGGACTGGTTCAGAATTGAGTAAGTAGTATGTCAAGGCTGTATATTGTCACCCTGCTTATTTAACTTATATGCAGAGTACATATGTGAAATGCCAGGCTGGATGAAGCACAAGCTGGAATCAAGATCGCTGGGAAAAATATCAATAACCTCAGATATGCAGATGACACCATGCTAATGGCAGAAAGTGAAGAGAAACTAAAGGGCCTCTTAATGAAAGTGAAAGAGGAAGTGAAAAAGCTGGCTTTAAACTCAACATGACTGTCAGTGGCATTCGGTCCCATCAAGTGAGTGAAAGTCACTTAGTTGTGTCCAACTCTTTGCGACCCCATGGACTATACAATCCATAGAATTCTCCAGGCCAGAAAACTGGAGTGGGTAGCCTTTCCTTTCTCCAGGGGATCTTCACAACCCAGGGATCAAAACCAGGTCTTCCGCATTGCAGGTGGATTCTTTACCAGTTGAGCCACAAGGGAAGCCTTGTTGGTCCCATCACTCATGGCAAATAGATGGGGAAACAGTGATACACTTTATTTTCTTGGGCTCCAAAATCCCTATGGATGGTGACTGCAGCCATGAAATTAAAAGACGCTTGCGCCTTGGAAGAAAAGCTATAACAAACCTAGACAACATATTAAAAAGCAGAGACATCATTTTGCCAACAAAGTTCCATACAGCCAAAGCTATAGTTTTTCCAGTAGTCATGTGTGGATGTGAGAGTTGGACCATAAAGAAGGCTGAGCACTGAAGAATTGATGCTTTCGAATTGTGGTGTTGTAGAAGACTCTTGAGAGTCCCTTGCACAGCAAGGAAATCAAACCAGTCAATCCTAAAGGAAATCAATCCCTGAATATTAATTGGAATGACTGATGCTGAGGCTGAAACTCGAATACTTTGGTCACCTGGTGGAAGAACTGACTCATTAGAAAAGACCCTGATGCTGGGCAAGCTTGAAGGTGGAAGGAGAAGGGAATGACAGAGCACAAGATGGTTCGATGGCATCACCAACTCAATGGGTATGAGTTTAAGCAAGCTCCCTGTACTTCCCTGGTGGCTCAGACAGTGAAGCGTCTGCCTACAATGTGGGAGACCTGGGTTCAATCCCTGGGTTGGAAAGATCTCCTGGAGAAGGAAATGGCAATCCTCTCCAGTATTCTTGCCTGGAAAATCCCATGGATGGAGAAGCCTGGTAGGCTACAGTCCATGGGGTTGCAAAGAGTCAGACATGACTAAGCGACTTCACTTTCACTTTAAGCAAGCTCAGGGAGTTGATGATGGACAGGGAAGCCTGGCATGCTGCAGTCTATGGGGTCGCAAAGAGTCGGACACGACTAAGTGACTGAACAACAACAAAATAGAATATGTTACATAAATATTGATCACAATCTAAGTTCTCTAATGTTTGAACACCTGAGTGCTCAGTTTTGATTTCAGCTTGTAAGCTCTTACAATATTCCAGAAATTATAGCATGTCATAAATCCTCATTAGTCTCCTGGGCTGCCTTTTGGGCCTTTATGTGATACAGGAAATATCCTGGCAGTCTGTGTCCTTGTTTTCTTGGTTTGGAAATATCGTGCACATAAGCAAAAACAGCCACTGTTTATCAAGTGGCTGCATTATGCTAGGCCTTTTCTACTCCTTATAATAAAACCTTATGAATTGGATATTATCCTCATTTTACTAATTAGGCAACTGAGTTTCATAATGGGGAGAACAGTTTGCCTGTGTTTGTGACCAGTGAGGTGGGACAAGTCTGCAGCCCCATGCTTCGTCTCCAGAGCCACGCTCTTCAGCACCATCATTGTGGGGCCTAGCATGGAAGTATCTAGATGAAGAAATTCAGTCTTGTTTCTGCTGATTTGGGGGAAGCTGTTTGAGAAGTAAGAATTTTAATAACTGCCTGAATGATTGAAACAATTTGATAATATTGTTAGAAATGGAGAAGAAAAGGAGGTAGACAATTAAAGGCCCCCATGCAGATTTTCCTGAGAAGACATGCTATATTTGACCCAAAAGTTTTTAGTTGACTGACAGATTATTTTACATAAACATTCAGATTTTCCATTCTCTATGCATAGGTACAGTCTTCTGGAGGAAGAGTTGTACTTTTCCAAGCTAATGACATTTAAAGTAAATTCAGAACTCCTTTTTTATCACTTAGTGAAAAATGTCTTGGTGCTCACCCCAAATTGAAATTTCTCAGCTAATTGTCTTTCTTTCCACAACACTTATTCCTTTCACCCACTCAAGTGTTTATTTTTTAAATCTATTTACAAGCTAGATACTTGTGTATATATTCTCTTCTGGTTTGACATTCTTATTCTGATACCTTTTGAGTCCAATTTTATACATTCCTGGAAATAGTGACTATAATTATGTTTGTAAAGCATTGTTGATTTCCATAAATTTCATAATAAACTTTTAAATAAAAGTAAAATAATAAAAATGGACAAATATTAAACCCTGTATTTGTTATCTATTGCTTTGTGACAAATTGGTACTTCCCTGGTGGCTCAGCTGTAAAAAATCTGCCTGCAATGCAGGAGACACAGGAGATGCTGGTTTGATCCCTGGGTCTGGAAGGCCCGGTGGAGGAGGAAATGGCAACACATGCCAGTATTCGTGCCTGAAAAATCCCATGGAGAGAGGAGCCCGGGGTTGCAGAGTTGGACAGGACTGAAGCAACTGAACACGGCATTACATGTAACAAATTACCTCTAAATTTAGCAGCTTAAAATGACAAATATTTCTTATCTAACAGTACCTTTGGGTGAGAAATTTAGTTGAAGTTTAGCTGGGTGGACTCTGACTTAATTGTAGACATTCTGTGACAGGTCATCTAAAGACTTGAATGGGGCTTGAATGGGGCTGGAGGGTCTGCCTCCATGATGGCTGCAGCCTTAGGTCTTTGTAGGGCTGCCTGATTATCCTCACAGCATGTCAGCTGGCTTTACCCAGCGCAAGTGATAGAAGAGAGAGCAAGGAGGAAACCACATGCCTTATATATCCTATCTTGACCACACACTGCCACAAAATTCTCTTTGTTATAAGTGGGTCACTGAGTCCAACCCACACTCAGGGGAAGCCTTTTAGGCTCCACCGTTTTGGGGAGGATGTCAAAAAGTTTGTAGACATGTTCTGAAACAACCATAAATCTGTCATATGAAGTCGACCTCTGTTGTAGCACATGCTATAGTCTTTTTGACTTGTGTATTCACAGTATTTTCTGGAAGGATGCTTTGGAGAAGAGGTAATAGTTTTTGAAATGTGAAACAAGGTTTTATAAATTAAGTTTTGTTGGTGATTTTTCTTTTTTTCCTTGATTTCTCTTTTTTAAGTTAATTTATTTATTTGACTATGCTGCATCTTAGTTGTGGCATGTGGAATCTAGTTCCCTGACCAGGGGTTGAACCCAGGCCCCCTGCATTGGGAGTGTGGAGCTTAGCCACTGGACCACCAAGGAAGTCCCTACAGTAGCCATTTGACTTTCAGAAGCCCTTCCTGGCCTTTCAGCTTAGGAAGTGGCCTTCAGGCAGCATGGGGGCTGCTACCTGGGGAGGCCCAGGCCCCATGGGCATAAGCAGTAGGTAGCAAGGTGACCCATCTGTATCATCCAGAACTGAGCTGGCACCATTGTGCCCCAGACCAGGATAGTGTCCCCTGCCCACTGTTGGATATTTTTTCAAGTTTTGCATCTAATTAGCTTTATTTCTAACACAGTTGGAATCTATTCCAATTAAGAGGTTATTAATGACTTTGATAAGAATGGTTTCAGTGGAGCAGTGGGCTGATAATGAGACGTCAGTGGATTCAGGAGTGAATTGCAGATTAGAAAGAGGTGATCACGGGTAAAGATAATCTTATGAAAAGTTTGCATAAATACTGGAAAAGGAATTAGAAACTGTGTAAAGTACCGTATTGAAAAACTGGCCTAAGATTTCCTTGGTGGTGCCGTAGATGGGAATCCACCTGCCTGTGTAGTAGACATGGGTTTGATCCCCGGTCTGGGGAGACTCCACATGCCGTGGGCACCAAAGCCTGTGCACCGCCACTGCTGAAGCCCAAGTACCTGGAGCCTGCGCTCCGCCCCAGAGAAGCCACCACGGTGGGCAGTCCATGCGCCACGACAGAGAGTAGTCCCTGCTCACCGCAGCTAGAGAAAGCCCGTGAGCCTCAGTGAAGACCCAGCACAGCCAAAAACGATAAATGAATAATTTAAAAAACTGGCCTGTACTCTCCATGCTGTCCACCGTGGCTAAGCTGATATGGGCTCAGTCCAACGAGTTGAAAGTATTTTAAACCATTGAGGGTTATACCCTTAACTCCTGAGGGTTGGAGTCAGCTGCTTCCTCTGTAGCCTCCTAGTGAGTCCTTCTGTTCCTGAATGAAATATATAGTTTTCTCTAATTTGTATATCAATCCAGTATACCTGTCAGAAGATCATCACCAAATGTACATCATCCTAAATGATGTTTTGGTTAAAAAAAAATGTGATAGGGAAAATTGGTGGAGGAAATCCAGGGCAAGAAAATGATAGTTATGGGGTATTAAGTGTCAAGCATATACTGTATCCTTCATGTGTTTTATATTATTTCACTGCATCTTCGTAACCACCTTCCCAGGGTATGGTTATCCCCATTTTCTGATTGAGGAGATTTAGAACACATAGCCTCATCTCCCCTTATCTTATCCTAGTTTCTGCCACTGATGGCTGTAAGCTTGGACAGGTTTCTCAGTTTCCTCATTTGTGAAAAACCATGGTTATGATTCTTAAATCCTTTCTAGCTCAAGGTTCCTGGGGATCTGTAAATAGTTACTAATAGTATTGCTATTGGGTATGAAAAAAGGCTATTCAGGGTATTTCCCCCTCTCAGTGAATTAATAACTTAGTGGTAACACTGTCCGGTTGTCCAGACTAAATCATTTATTTTCCCATCACACAGTGTGTATCCATTATGTATGTGGCCTTAGAAGGCTACTGTAAAATACATCAAGTAAGTGGGCTCGGTGACAAGCTGTTACTAGACCTGGGCACAGAGGCACAGAGCTACCTGCGAGACTGTGTGATGATTTTAAAGTGTGTTATAGGTTAAGTACTAAGTATTTTTATTAATTTAGAAAGTACTTTGGTATGTGGCCTTTAAAAATTACATTATTATGTTATCATAAATCTTGATTAAGGCAACAAGATGTATTTACTATGACCAGCTTCACAGCTGGGGTGAAATATTTTATAGTGTGTATAATGAACCGCTAGATGACAGTGATTGTCTGTTCACATCTAAAAAACGCGAGTTGGGAAATTAATTAGAAGCTTTAAGAGTCTATTTAATGTGAAAATTAATTTCGAGTAACAGTATCACGTGCCCAGTGAGCACTAAATAATTGAGGAGGAGGAGGGATAAAAGGAAATTAGGAGGCTTTCAAACCTTAAGTCCATTTTTGGGAAAAGGTTAGACCAACAATATTATGCCACTGTGATTTTCAAAGACATCCTTTACAACATGATGCGTAAAGAAACAAAATTAGCAAGCAATAAGCATTTTAAGATTAAATATTCTAATTTTGAGTCAGTGTGTTCTAGATACAGTGTCCTGGCAAGCAGAGGCTATGGTTATGGACCCTCGCCTCAGAAGGCACTATGAAAATATATAGGGACAGTTTGGTTTTCTAATTTGGTTGAGATGCATACTATTTTATTATAAATTATTAAAAAATCTCTCCCTTATAGCTAATGTATTTTTTATAAGTAACTAGTAGGTTCTCAATCTATGAATTTTATTACAGAACAGTAGGCAAAATTTTTGTTATAAAAAGTGGGTGTTGAGTCTGATAGGGTTGATGGCCACTGCATTAATTTTCTGTTGTGCCACAAACTTACAGCTTGACACTGCAGCCCCTCATGATAATTTCTGTAGGTCAGAAGTCTAGGCATGGGATAGCTGTATTCTTTGCTTTGGGTCTTACCAGGCTGAATTTGAGGGGATTGCAGGGGCTGTGGTCTCATCTGAGATTTGGGATCCTCTACTAGACTCTTTGGTTGTTAGCAGAACGACTGAGGGCCTCATTTTTTTTGCTGTCTGTCTGCTGGGGGTCCCTCTGAGCTCCTAGAGGCCACTTTCACGTCTAACTACAGGACCCTCTCACAACCTGATGACTTGTGCAAAGCCAGCAGGAGAACCTCTCCAGTTGACTGGAGTGTCTCATATAAGGTTGCCTGATTACAGGATTGACTATAACTGTGCCAAAGCCCTCTGGCCTGAGGGAGATTAGCATATGCCAAGGAACATTAGGGAAATAACTTTGGAATCAGAAGGGGGCCAGACTCCGTAAGCCCTGAAGGCCTAGTTACGTGTGTTAAGAGGCGTGGGAAGCCACTGAAGGTATTTAAGTGGGGATGAGAGTCATGGCGGGGTTGAGGGAAAGAGTTCATAATCAGTTTTATAATGTGATATTCAGTCTGGTTGCTGTACGGGGACAGTTTGGAGTAAAAACAGAGAGATGGGTTAGAAAGATGTGAGAGACAGGGGTGGCCTGGACTAGAATGGAAGTTGCCAAGAAGTAAATGAGTTTGAGAGCTCATTTAGTGTAGAGCCTCCCAAATTCCCCCACCCCCAGGTCACCACCCTAGACACGACCAATCATAGTGTGCCAAAGATATACCTATCAGGGGCTAGCGCGCGTAAAGCCCCTGACCTCCCCTCCTGTCCTGACCAATCACAGAGCACCAAGATACGTCACCCCACCTGTAGCCATTTTCCCTTCTTCCTTTAAAAAGCCTTGTACCTTGCGGCTTGGGGCCACTGCCCTCACTCCGCTGTGTCGGTCTGTGTGTGCGGTCCAGATCTGGGTCTGCAATAAATTCCCTCTTGCGTTTGCATCGGCGTATGGCCTCCTGGTGATTTGTGGAGATCACGACCTGGGCATAACATTAGGAGGTAAAATTAAAAGACTTGCTGATAAACTAGGCATGGGAGGTAAGGTTGAAGTTGATGTCATTCTGCTTTCCATAATTGGGTTCACAGAGCTGGGGAACATTGTAGAAGGGCAGGTTTTTTTTTAGTGGCAGAGAGATGTAGGGAGGACAAAGCAAATTTTGAAGTACTTTTGAGGTAACCAAGTAGAGTTATAAGATAAGCAGTGGGATGTTGAGACCTGGGATTCGGGGAAGAGAGCTGTTAATATCTATATAGCCTTTTTTGGTTAATTTTGAGAGCTTAAATATGCTAGAAACTATTAACTACTGGGACTATAAAGATGACTAAGACATTAATTCAATATTTGTGGCATGAATTCATGTCATTACTCTCTGGAAGTTTGCTTATCAATAAGACGAATCACTAACAAGATCACTGCTGTTGATGGGGGCAGTAATGGAGGAAAACAAGCTGATTTCAAAGCACATAAAAGAGACATCTGATGAAGATTGGCAGTATCCGTGGAAGCTGTAGCTGAAGGGTGTGAGGTCTGTTCCTGAACCTCGAAGAGCAGGCGAATTTAGCCAGATGAGGAGAATATAAGAATTTTCAGTAGTAAAAGCTTGGTTGTACGAGAGAAGACAATGAAATCTCAGAAGAGCCAACAATTCCAAATCCCTGGCTTTTGCAGTAGGCTGGACACGTGGTGGTAGGGCAGCGTCTGTGCTTAAGTTGGGTGTTTTATGGTGGTGGTCTGGACCTCTGATATAGCTATTTTTGCTCTGCAACCATTTTGGAAAGTGAGGAGAAGGGTGTTCAATAGTTGGAACGGACTTCAGAGAACTTGAACCCTTCTCATTTACTAGTGAGGTTACCAGTAGCCAAGGAGTATACTTTTCTGGTACTTGGTTAGCAAGTCTATCTCCCGGTGTCCAAGCTAAGCTTCTTCAAACGGCTGCAGGAGTGGCTGTGCCCGTTAACTGTTTCCATGTCCTCTGACATATTCATGTGGAAGAAAGTGTACTGGGAATTCTCAGGTGCTGCCTCTGAGTAGTGAGGGTCTCCACGGGTGCTGTGTCTTTGGAAGAGAAACGCGAAATTCTCTCTGGACTGTCTGTGCCCTCTTTCCATTTTTTTTAATCTACTTGTCTCTCTCCTTTTCCCCTTCATGTATTAGCGAATAAGAACAATAGTATAGTGGAGTGATAATAGTGGTTAATACTGAATGTTTATGATGTGTCGGGCACCATAGTAATTGTTCTACCTTACTTAATTCTACCAGCAGTCCTCTGAGATAGTACTTTAGTACCACCTCATTTTATTGAAGAAAACATGGAGCTTAGAAAAACAAGGCTTAGCAATCCACTGTGTCAAGGATTTCACAGTAATAAGTGGCGGTGCCAAGATTTGAACTCGGGCAGTGTAACTTGGATGCTTTTTAATGCCTTTGCTAATACAGTTTATAAGCGGTTCTGCCAGGAGAAACAGTGTGAGCTACAAATGCAAGCTATGTTTGTAATTGAAATTTTTTTAGTACCCATGGTGAAGGAAAGAAAAACAGGTCAAATTAATTTAGAGATATTTTTATTAAGCCCAGTATATCTAAAATATTGTCATTTCACTATCTCAGTGTGAAAAAATAAGTGAGATGTTTTCGTAAGTATTTGAAATACAGTGTTTATTTTTTAGCATGTCTCAACTTGGACTGGCCATGCATTCAAGGGTTCAGCAACTAGCTACCATTTTGGCCAGTGCAGCTCCAAGGGGGCAGAAGAGTACATGAAAATTCTGTCATGCTGAGTGGAGCCAGAGAGAGAGAACCTGCTGAAAAATCTGCAGATGAAACCAATGAAGAAGGCAGAGTGGTAATTCCTGGGTCTTATCCAGCAAGCAGGGGCGAGTGGAGAAGAATTTTCTCTCCTATTGCCTTAAGCTAAATGAGGCTATCTTTTTTTTCCTTCTCACATTGAGACTCAGCATTTTCGTATAATGTTATGGGTAGTTTCCATAGTGGTCCGATCCTTAAGCACTTTTGGGAATAAAGAGGCATTTGTGACTGCCCACCAGATGTTGGAATGTTATTTCTATGGGAAAGACTTGAGAATTCTAAAACTTATACATTACTTGTTTCTGGAATGTTCTCTTCTGTTAATTGTGAAAGGGGTGAGATTGGAGAACTGTAGTGATCACTTGCTGTGTGATCACTTTAAGTTACAGGTGTTATAGCACAAGGAGAAAAGTAATTAGTTCTTTAAGTTTGTATTTGTGGGTAATGCTCATCACCTGTTACTTTCTTCGCCCTGTAGCTAGGCTACACCCAATTGCTTGTTGAGTTGAATATTATCTGAGAAGCAAATATACCTGGAACTGAGCTGTGTGGATCATTTCCTTCATGAACTTTTCATTCTTAAACACATGCTTTCCCTTCCTCTTAGAAAAAGCAACACGGGCTTATCCCAACAAGCTAAATAATATTGGCATGTTGAAAGAACAGTCCTATCCTTCCTCTGTTCTGAGACGGCAGACCTGTGCACTAAAAAGCACGTCAGCTGGTGTTTTATATTTTTGTGGATGGAAAATTAGAATAGTGATATAGCAAAGATTTTTTACCAGAATGTTAACTCTCAGGACTATACTGTTGTTAATGCTTGTTTACATTCTTTTTTTTTTTTTTTATTATTGTTTTTGCCATACATTGTCATGATATCACCATGGGTTTACATATGTTTCCCCTCCGGGTCCCCCCTCCCTCCTCCCTCCCCCCCGGGAAATCTCGCTGCACCAGTCCTGAGCATCAATCCTGGGCTGGCGATTGATTAGACACATGACAATTAACATGCTTCAATGCCCTTCTCCCATCTCATCCCACCCTTACCCTCATCCACAAAGTCCACAAGTCTATTCTATACATCTGCGTTCCTTTTGTTGTCTCCCATGTTGGGTTCTCATTACTGTCTTTCTAAATTCCATATATATGTGTTAATATACTGTATTGTTGTTTTTGCTTCTGGCTTACTTCACTCTGGATAATGGGCTCCAGTTTCGTCCATCTGAGTAGAATTGCTTCAAATGAATTTTTTTTTAATGCTGAGTAATATTCCATTGTGTATATATACCACAGCTTTCTTATCCATTCGTCAGTTGATGGGCATCTAGGTTGCTTCCATGTCCTGGCTATTGTAAACAATGCAGCGATGAACATTGGGGTGCACGTGGCTCTTTCAATTCTGGTTTCCTCGGTGTCTATGCCCAGCAGTGGGATTGCCGGGTCATATGGCAGGTCTATTTGCAGCTTTTTAAGGAACCTCCACACTGTTTTCCATAGTGGCTGTACTAGTTTGCATTCCCACCAACAGTGTAAGAGGGTTCCCTTTTCTCCACATCCTCTCCAGCATTTATTGCTTGTAGACTTTTGGATGGCAGCCATTCTGACTGGTGTAAAGTGGTACCTCATTGTAGTTTTGATTTGCATTTCTCTGATAATGAGTGATGTTGAGCATCTTTTCATGTGTTTGTTAGCCATTTTTATATCTTCCTTGGAGAAATGTCTGTTAAGTTCTTTGGCCCACTTTTTAATTGGGTTGTTTATTTTTCTAGAATGGAGCTGCAGGAGTTGTTTGTAAATTTTTGAGATTAATTGTTTGTCTGTTGCTTCATTGGCTATTATTTTCTCCCATTCTGAAGGCTGTCTTTTCACCTTGCTTATAGTTTCCTTTGTTGTGCAAAAGCTTTTAATTTTAATTAGGTCCCATTTGTTTATTCGTGTTTTTGTATCTATAGACTTTACAATTGAAAAACCATAAATCACGAGACGCTTAGGAAAAGAACACCGAAAAACGTGCTGCATAATAATTGTTTTAAGTTTTAAAATACTTGAAAAATATGAGAAACATCATGCAAAGTGTGAAACAGGAGTATAGCCTTGATTAGCAAAGTGGAAATTTAGAAACCAAACACCTGCTGAATATTAGGGGGAGGGAGAACTTCTTAATGAAAATATTTGGTTGTAAACTATTAAGAGAGATTTTTAAGATGAGCACATGTATTTTATAATCAGCTCTTCTGAGAGGGACATGGAATCCTAAGTTTGTGTCTCCAACCTGTGCTTAGATCATTTCATTCCAGTGTGATATTTGTTGAATACTGTCCTTGTGGGATGTGAAAAAGACCTAATCACTGCCCTCCAGGATTTTGTTTTGGCTTATTTTAGCTATTAAAAATCTCTTATTTACTAGAAGTCTGCTCCATCTGTGTTTGCTCTTTTCTTCTCACATTACCTCTCAGAAAAGTACAGCAGATCAGAGATCGTCTATATCAGTGTTTTCATCCTATGGTTTGGGGGCGGGGGCGGGGGGAGGCTTCCTTTAGATAAACAGATATTTCATCACATTTTAAAAGTTCCACTTCTTAAAATTTTTTGAAATATTTAAATAAAAGATAAATTGATTCTTGTTTTAAAAGAAGGAAATACCACAACAATATAAAGCTGTTATATAAGAAGGATACTCTTCAGAAGTACATTGAGTTTAAACATAAACCTTCCCATTTATTCCCTTCCATCCCCTAACTCCCACCCCCTCACGGGAGGTTGCTTACTGCTGTTAATAGTTGGTGTGTGGCCTTGCAGTTCTTTTTTCCAATGTGTGTATTTACTTAATTTGTACAGTAGATATTTAAGTGCTTTCTTAAATGTATACATACACTTACATGTGTTTATATAGTTGAATCCTGTTGAACTAAAGCCGGTCCTCTTTACTTACTGTGTTTTGGACCTTGAGTCAGAACTTTTGATCTGTTCCCTTCTTATTAATGGCTGTATTATATGAATGCATTGCAACTTATCACGTCCCCTCACCTTTTTGCTATTGCATGCAGTGCTGAATTAAATATTCTAGAAGCACAGTTGCTGGATTATAGGAAATATGTATTTAAAAATTTGACAGATTGTACTAAGCTAACCTCTAAAAAGCTGAACCAGTTTATACTTCAAACAGTCACATGAGGTGACTGATCCTATATGTATAATTTAGTTATATAGAGATTTAGAACTTGAAGTGACCACAGAATGTGGCCTAACTCCATCCACTCCTTTTCTAAGATAGAAGATGGATCTCAGAGACTTGAAATGATTTGCCTAGCCAGTAGAACTGTGTCCCAGTCTTTGGTCTGTGTTCCCTTGAAGGCCTCTTGGTTTAGACAGACTTCATAGTGCGAGAGTCTGCTGTACTGTTTGTCTGTTTCTGCTTCTTTTCTGTTGTTACTCAAAGTACACTTCCTTCAGTTGCACATTTTCTGATAGTGCCCTGAGATTCTTGCCTTTGCCATTTTGTCCACATGGAACATCTTTCATTTAATATCCTTGAAAAGCTGCCTTCCCTGTGCCCTCCTTCTCCACAGGGTGTATGGGTTACTTTAGATTTACCCATAGGCATAGAACAGCAAAGGAAGTATTTTATGAACATTCCTTATCAGCAGCTGATGTCACCCTGTTAGTCAAGTAAAACATAAGCTTCCTTTATAAACTTGGAGAAGGAAATAGATTGAAGGTATTTGTCTGTTGCAGGATTTCTGCTATATTTGATCATTTTATGTTTGTCGGATAATATGATGGCATTAAACTAAATGAACTCCATCTTAATATTAAAAGTTTTACTAATTACAGTTTATTTTTTCTGCTAGAAATAGCAGTAAAAAAGTAGTGTTTATAGAAAGTATAACTAGCATCTCCTCCTCTTGTGTTAATATAATTCTAATTATATTCCTAAACATGTCTACATTGGACGCTTGCTTCTCTTATAAAGGCATGATCCTGGTAGCTTTTCTTGATGGGCTATGAGAATTTGTGTCAGTGACATCCCAAGTTGGTACTGTGGTTGAGCTGGTCACATACCAAGATTATGACTTTAGATAAAGAATCAACCAATGGAATTTTAAGAAACAGAACAGCCTTGATGCATATTTTGATTCTGATAAAAGAGACAGAATTCAGTATTAGATGTGAATTAAGTTTGCCTATGAATATTGTTCAGAACTGTGAATAGCAGTCTAATCATAAGCTCATCAATTATTTAGTAGCATCTTGGGGGGTATTAGTGCACAGAATGCAGAAAACCTATCCACTACCCTTTAGAGCTTTTGTTCTAAAACAGAAGGGGAAAAGCATGCGTTCTTCTTTTTTAAGCATTTTATTCTTCCATGGTGTGGGTGAGGTTTATATGTGCACCAGAATGCACATATAGGCGGGCCACGCAGTTGTACGTTCATGGGTTTGTGGAAGGCCTGGGCTGGGATTAAGTTTGGATCATGAAAAGATGACAGTTTTACAGGAAAAGTCCATTTTTTTTGCCTAAATTTTTTGTTCCTAAAATGAGTCATTTTCTTGATATGTGCTATTCATCCCGTTATTCTATGTATACACTATAAATTTGGCTTTGGCTGTAGAAGGGCTTCCCTGGTGGCTCAGCTGGTAAAGAGTCTGCCTGCAATGTGGGAGACCTGGGTTGGGAAGGTCTGCTGGAGAAGGGAATGGCTACCCACTCCAGTATTCTAGCCAGGAGAATTCCAGGGACTGTATAGTCCATGGGGTCACAAAGAGTTGGACAGGACTGAGTGACTTTCACTTTCACTTGGCCTAAGCCATAGATTTGGGTCAGTGGGTCTTATTTTGAACAGTAACTACTAGACTATGTGAGGGTAATTACCTCTGACTTTTATTCATTCTTTTCATTGCAGTAGAGAATGGTATGTTGGAGGAACAAAGATAATGCTCATAAAACCAAAGGGAAAGGATTATATGGGGGGGGGTGGGCAAAAGGAAGACTAGTATAATTTGTGAACATGTCCTTTAGATTATGTGCTAGAATGGCAACAAATAAATTTGTAAATCAAGATTTTTAGGTGGAATAATTTCTCAGTTGATCTTTTTTTTTAAATTTCAGTTTTCTCAGAAGATAGCCAAGATAGCAGGGTTTAACAAACTGCATCAAAGTATGCACATCAGAACATTTTTATAACATCTACAAATGAAAAGCCAATTTCCTTTACCCAGACAATAATCCAAATGTTCGCAGTAGCTTCACTACAAAGAAATTAAATTGTTGCAGTTGATGATTCCACTGCTTTAATTGAAGTTCATGCTATAATAACCTTTATTAATTAGGAAAATTAAGTCTGGGCAAGAATATTACAGACCCATAAGGTGCCACTGAAGAAAGTGAAAAGAAATGGCTGTCCTGTATTTTCAAATATTATTACAACTAACAACCTCTGTACTCATCATGACTTTTTCATTGTTTTTTTAGGCTCTTGGTGCATGTATTTTTCTGTTCCTCGTGTACAATTCGTATAATTTTCAATAGACTTGAGACTGATAAGGCTGATAACCCCAAAAAGGATAGTTATATAAACTCTGAGATTCTTAGAGTTGCAGTCTGTGACTTGTCATTTCCATCTTGCAGAGGGTTGTTTTGTAGGGAGTTACGTAGTGGCACAAACAGGAGCTGAGAGACCGAGGGTAGCTTGGTGACTGAGTAACGTGGGTCTTTGGGTAATAGGTTAATAAAATCTGGTGGTGAGTTTCTGTACCTTTAATCCCTTTCTGAAGCATAAACTCAAGAAGGTACTCTGTAGGGAAGAAAGAAGAAACAAGCTTCAATATTTGGGGAAACTTTAAAATATAATATTAATGGAATGAAACTCACTTGGGTCACTTGTTATTTTGTTTTAGGATACCTGATTTGAATGTTTTTGTTTGAAGGCATTTGGGAAAGATTGTTTTAATTAGAGACTGGATCTAGAGAAACTGAAGTACTGAATAGAAAATAAAAATAATACTGCAAATTATTGTATATATTGGGCCATTTTTGCTTTGGGAGTCTCAAATATTTTGTGATTGAATAATAGAGTAGCTTCTCTCAGCCACCACAGAATTAGATGTCATTGCCAAACTAAGCCAGAAGCATTGCCCAGTCGAGGAAAACACTTCTTAAAATATGGCCCAAGGTCACTGGTAGGCCTTGATGAGGCTGGCAAATGTCAGGAGATCTCACAGCCTTTCGTTTACGTATCCTTCGGCACCTTGTCAATGACCGTACAAGGAAGACATTAAGAATACGCACAATGTGGCGTTTGTAAATCCATGTTAGTGTGATACTGGAGTTCATGAAAGGTTCTGGTCTGGTGTTTTGCAGTCTGTAGCAGCATTATAGAACTCCTGTTCCACATGTGAACATGCATAAGTTAGAATTATTTTGTATTTTTTAAAAGATACATATCCCTGTTCTGTTGAGTTGGTTGTGTTTTTCAAGTTGTTTCTGTTCTTCCCTTATAAATTGCTGTTTAGTCTTGTCATCATCCATTTAATTTGTTACAAGTTTAGCTAGTTAACTATAGTGTATATTGATACATATTTGTGTTAATAATATTCTTGGTCTAATTTTTAAGTAGAGTTTTAAAACATTGTAGTTTAAAAAGTTGGATTGAAAAATGACACTGTCTGTTTTTTTTTTTTTTTTACACCATGGCATATTTTATCTGGTCTGAATAGAGTGTATTTAAAAAAAAAATTCGAGAACTGCTGGTCTGAGGAGCTAGCTGGCAGATCTAGTAGTCAGAGAGAAAATAATTTCTGACTTCTTCTGTATTACTATAGCATAGCTCTAATAAGTTCAGAACTTTGACAGACTTTGGTTTAAATATGCTATTTATTGTCTGTGTCCTTGGACTTGCCTAATCATGTTTGTCCTTCAATTTTTCCTGTCTGTTAAATAAAAAAACAGTATGTGCCTAGTCCAGTTGTTTGAAGACTGGGTAGGATGGTGTGTGTTAAATGCTAAGGACTCTGCCTAGCTTATTCTTAAGTCTTCAGTAATAGTAATCATTATGATTTCTTGTTCTTGTTGTTCAGTCGTGTCCTACTTTTTTGTGTCCACATTGCCTATAACCCGCCAGGCCCTTCTGCCCTTGGGATTTCCCCGGCAAGAATACTGGAGTAGGTTGCCATTTCCTTTCTTAAGGGATCTTCCCGACCCAGGGATGGAACCTCTATCTCCTGCGTTGCAGGTGGATTTTTTTTTTTTAACCACTGGGCCACCTGGTATAGATAACCATTATTATTAAGAAGTACTTTCTGTTTCACTATTGCAAAATTGTTAATTTGTTACTACTAATAGATTGTTACTTTGTTTTAAGTTTCTGCCTTTAAAATATGTACATATATATATATATCAGTATATTTGATTTACTCTGTTGTGTTAGTTTCAGGTGTACAGCAAAGTGATTCAGCTGTGTATTTACGTATATTTGTTCTTTTTCAGATTCTTTACTCTATAGGTTATTACAGAATATTGAGTAGGGTTCCTTGTGCTATACAATAGGTCCTTGTTGGTTATCTATTTTATGTATAGTAGTGTGTATATGTTAATCTCAAGTTCCTAATTTATCCCTTCCCCCTCACAATTCCACTTTGATAACCATAAGTTTGTTTTAAAAATTTGTGAGTCTTTTTGTAAATAAGTTCATTTGTATCATTTTAAAAGTTTAAATTCCACAGGAGTGATATCAGATGATATTTGTCTTTCTCTGACTTACTTCACTTAGCATGAATCTCTAGGCCCATCCATGTTGTTGCAAATGGCATTATTTTGTTCTTTTTTATGGCTGAATAATATCCCATTGTATATATGTACCACATCTTCTTTATCCATTCCCCTGTCAATGGACATCTGGTTGCTTCCATGTCTTGACTAGTTGAGTTCACTAGTGCTTCAGTGTACTTTGGGATGCATGTATCTTTTTGAAGTATGGTCTTCTCCAGATACATGCCCAGTAGTGGGATTGCTGGATCATTTGGTACTTCTGTTTTTAGTTTTTCCTTTATTTTTAAGGAACCTCTGTACTGTTCTCCAAGGTGATTGTACCAATTTGCATTGCCACCAACAGTGTAGGAGGGTTCTCTTTTCTCTGCCCTGCCTCCAGCATTTATTGTTTGTAGACTTTTTGGTGATGGTCACTCTGACTGATTGAGGTTATGCCTCATTGTAGTTTTGATTTGCATTTCTCTGAAAATTAATGATGTTGAGCATCTTTTTATATACTTTTGGGTCATCTGTGTGTCTTCTTTGAAGAAATGCCTATTAGATCTTCTGTCCAGTTTTTTGACTGAGTAGTTTTTTGACAAAGAGGTGCATAAGCTGCTTATATAGTTTGGAGATTAATTCCTTGTTGGTTGCTTCATTTACAGATATGTTCTCCTAGTCTGTTGGTGTCTTTTTGTTTGTTTGTTTATGGTTTCCTTTGCTCTGCAAAAGCTATAAAGTTTAATTAGGTCCCATTTGTTTATTTTTGTTTTTATTTTCATTACTCTAAAAGGTGAATCAAAAAAGATATTGCTACCATTTATGTCAAAGAGTGTTCTGCCTATGTTTTCCTCTAAGAGTTGTATAGTGTCCAGCCTTAATAATTAGATCTTTGATCAATTTTGAGTATATTTTTGTGTATAATTTTAGAGAATCTTCTAATTTCATTCTTTTACATATAACTGTCCAGTTTTTCAAGCACCACTTATTGAAGAGACCACCTTTTCTCCATTGTATATTCTTGCCTCTTTTGTCATAGACTAATTGACCTTAGGTGCATGGGTTTATTTCTGAGTTTTCTATGCTGTTTCATTGATCTATATTTCTGTTTTTATTCCAGTACTGTACTTTTTTGGTTAATGTAGCTTTGTAGTATAGTCTGAAGTCATTTTAATGCCTTTAATATAGAAGTTTGTTGTTAATAATAGAATACGTTTCAAATGATCTTGATAATTTCAAATTTGAGGGTTACTTTTATTGAAATATATTTGACATACAACTGTAAATTCAAGATGTATAGCATGTTGATTTGCTACATTTATTTATTATAATATTGCTGTGATACAATAATTAGGACCTCTATCATGTTACATAACTATTTCTTTTTAGTGGTTAGAATAATTAAGCTTTCGTCTCTTAGCAAGTTTGACTATAATACAGTGTTGTTGTCTGTGTTCACTATACTATGTATTAGATCTCTAGGACTTATTGGGGGACAGGTCACTTTATAAAATCTGATTACTAAGAGTAGAATTGTTACAATGGCTATTTTCTTGTTGTCTGCTTGTGTTGGCAATGTTATATTATCTTCAACCAGTGGTATCCTTCCAGGAACCTTTTAAAATTCACTTATTTTGTGAGCAATAATTTAAACTATATAATTTTTGGTAAATTCAAGTAGCAGGCCCAGGCAAACCTGATATTTCCCTTGAACAAAGGAGGACAGTTCCTTTTTGTTCATTTTTCTAGATTAAAAATATGTATAAGTGTTAAGAGGGCCTTCTCAGGTTACTCAGTGTATAAAGAATCCGTCTGCAGTGCAGGGGATGCAGGCAGTTGCGAGTTCAGTTCCTGGGTCAGAAGATCCCCTGGAAGAGGGCATGACAACCCACTCCAGTATTCCTCCCTGGAGAATCCCATGGACAGAGGAGCCTGGTGGACTACAGTCCATAGGGTTGCAAAGAGTGGGACATGACTGAAGTGACTGAGCACTCATGCAAGTGTTAAGATTTTTTCCCCAAATTTCTATGGTTTGTCTTCCACTCTCCCTAGGATGTGAATACCCTATTTTAGAGAGCAATTAGCTAATTATTTGAATATTAATTCTTATTCTGATATGAGGGTATAACAGTTTTTTGTATATGTTTTGGTATGGTACCTGTGGTACAAAATCTTTGACTTTCTACAAATTGTAAACTCATGGCTAGTTCTAGTGTTGACTTCACTTGTCAGCTAGTCCTGCTTTCCTCAGGGGACAGTGAGTTCTTCAAAGGTAGCAACTTCCTTTTATTAATCTTTGTGTTTGTATCACTTAGCACTGTATTGTAGTGAGAGCTCAATAAGGCTCGTCAAATGAATTATATATAGCTCCAAAAACTAGTTTGTCCTTTGGCAAACAAGTGGTAAATAAATGTGGTAATTGGTAAATGGAATTACATACACTCTCCATAAAATGATCTCATCAAATATTTTATGATACAGTTCCTTAGTGTTCCAAGCTGAGAATATCTATAAATATATATTTACAAGCATATAAAATAATAGAGTGACAAGAATTTGGAGTTGGACTGGATATTAAAAATGATTTAATTTTTCCCAAAGAAAGACATTTCAGGAATCCCAAGACGAGAAAATGCCCGTGAACTCCAGTCGTATTTCTCACTGTAACACTTTACTGCCTGATGCTGCTGCTCTTCTGCAGGGTTTAAAAATGGATCTGCAGAATATCAGAATCAAGGTCACACCCACCAGTATGGTCAGTCTGCACCTGTTTACTCAAACTGTTGGATGACAAGGGTGGAGTATATATCAAAAGAAGTGCGGCATTCTTCCCATGAGAAAGTAGAATGTGATTTTTTTGTGACTGTTTTAAGATGCAGACAGGACATAATTTACCTCCCCAAGCGATATTAATTTAAAGTTTAAAGATTACTACTTCAAATTATACACCACATGGGTACTAAGAGCAGAAAGAAATTGCTAAACCATATGCTTGTAAATACCATCTCTTTCCTCAAGAGAAAAATCATTTATATTTTGCAATTAAAGAACAGGTCTTTTTTCCCATAAAGTTCTTTCAGTCAAGAAATACTTGGGGCACAGAGGGCTTCCCAGGGGAGATTTATACAGCGTTCAAGGACTCTTTGGCATCTCCACCTGATGGAACTTTGGTCCTTGTCTATTTCCTGATTAAACTCTGGAGAGTAAACTTTAAGTTCAAAAATTGTAGTAAACCCTTGTTAAAGAAGAGTTTGTAAATAGTTCTGTTGAAAGTGACTTTAAGTAAAGAAGTTGATACTTAGGTCAGTTTGGTTTTTTCACAATTATAGCATTACAACATTGTGAACTACATATGGTGCTCTTGCTTTACTGAGGGACATTGTTTCCTGTTTTGGTGAGAACAAATGCATGTGGGTTTTTTATTGCATAATAGTCAATAACCCTGAGAATTTTAGTACTGCAGCTTTAGCAGTGTTTTTAAAAAAAATTTCTGATGTGTTTGAATCTAGGAAAATTAACCAACCACACGCACAAAATAGGATAGTTTCTATACTACCATCCATGATAAGTGAATTCATATGAAGTCTCAGAACCCTCAACTAGTAATTGTATATAACATCATGAATGGTACCTTTTCCTCTCTTAGAGTAAGTCTCTGTTCCTCTTGCCTTCCTACTTGTCTCTTTCCTCTTACCTTGAAGGAACAGCTTGAGTGAATAGGCTGCTCTATCCTGTGAACATCAGCAAGTTTAGACTCTGGGACTGTCAACAGGAGCAAATTTCAGACCAGTTTGTTTGCATCCAAGAAAATATGCTGTAGATTGAGAAAAGTCATACTGAGAATCTCTTAAGGTGAAGACGTTTATTTGGGATGTATCAGACAGAGTCCTGATAGTCTATGCTACCCAGGCATCTGATATTCATTACTTTGTGCCTGTCTTAGTGTAAATGAATTTTTTGCCCTTGACTTCAAATTGTTAATTATTTTTTACTTGTAGTGTAATATATAATCTTCTGTTTACCATTCTGTCTTAGTCACTAAGTCAGGTACTACTGGATGTGGCAAATTAAAACACTTACTGTCTTATGCAAAAACCAATTTAATTTGTGATTTTAGTGGCCAAAGTTATTGAAATATTTATGTATAGTTTTATTACAATAGAACATGCTTGTTATACAAATTTTAAACATTACAGAAATAGATTTTATGCTGTGTAAAATTTTTCCCATAGCCCAATGGTTAATCCATTGGGTTAACCCTTGTTAAAAATTTGGTGTGTGCTTTTTATGTGTTTAACAAAATAAGGTTATATTATTGTTTTGCAGCTTGCCTTTTTAACTTTATTTTTTAAAGTCATTGTACAATATTCCATTGTATAGGCTTATCATTGTTTATCCAGTTCCCATTAAATGGGCATTTAAAGATTTTTTTTTTTCCTACTGTTACAGAAAGTGCTGAAGTTGACATCCTTAATTTTGTGCTCTTGTGTGAATATCCAGCTTGCTTTTTTCAAAATGGCTAGCCAACATTTTTTATTGAAATAATTTATATTTTCTCCCACTGAATTGAGTTGCTACACACACACACACACACACACACACACACACACACACACACACACA